>CM064345.1:10728976-10854285 GCA_032595735.1 Pelochelys cantorii
GCCTATAAAGAGTGAGAGTGAAGCTTGTGGCAGAATTCATTGTGTTTGATGTCTGATGTTGACAGATAAAGTAATAGTTGAGTATTTATATGTATCTAGTTACACGCTCCCAGTTGCACAGTTTTATCATGTTCAATTTTCACAGCAGTGGGAAATGATAGGGGGAGGGGCAGGCAATACTTGGCTCAGACAGTAACTATTCAGTGACAGACACTGAGATTCAAACAGTAAAAACTTTATTATTAAACCACAAATTGTTAATGTGACTCTCAGAACAGACTAAGTCAAAGTCCTTCAAGGATAAGAAGTTCTCAAGCAGCCCGGCTCTTCCTGGGCCTGTGTGTAACTTTCAGTTACTATGAATGGAAAGATTTTTTCCTTGGTTTGTGAGTGGACAGTGAAATCAAGGCTTGCTGGCATCGAAGGATAAAGGTCTGCTCCCTCCAAGACCAGTGACATTCAATTCACAAGCCAAACACTTATTCCAGCTGGAATCCATGTTTCCAGGGCCTGATTCTGACCTGCGCTAAGGCTGCTCTGGCTCTTTCTAAAGGACCCTCAGTGTCAATAGTGTTGCCAATATTAATGACTTATGGGTCTCATGCACACAGGAGCGGCCAGGCTGGGTCAGACCAAAGGCCCCTCCAGCCCAGTGTCCTGTCTGCCCACAGTGGCCAATGCAGGTGCCCCACAGGGAATGAACAGAACAGGGAATCCCCAAGTGACCCACCCCCTGTGGCCCATTCCCAGCGTCTGCAAACAGAGCCCAGGGGCAGGTCAGTGCTGGGCTTTGCAGGATATCGGGGTGTCTGCCAAAGCCCCGTGGGATGAAGTGGGATGTTTGGAGGGGGCGGGGGCGGGCTCGCAGGAAGGGCTGTAAGGGGCTTGCAGGGGGGGGCTGTGGGAGCTCGCAAGGGGGCTGTGGGGGGGGCCTCGCAGGGGAGTTGTAGGGGCGCTCGCAGGGGGATTGTCACGGTCGCAGGGAGGGGGTTGTGGGGGGTCCGTGTCTGGCGCCGGAGGGAGCAGGCAGCAGCGCGCAGGCGCATCACTGAGCTCCGCGCTCTCATTGGTTCATGGAGCCCCGGCCCCGCCCCCCTCCGAGTCCCTGGCCCCGCCCTCAGCGTCTTTGGGCAGCCCCGTCACTCCCGGCGGGACAGCGGAGCCAGAGGAATCCCCGTCACCCGGGCGTGAGAGCAAGGGGCGGGGCAATGTACGTCACTGATAATCCGGCCACGGGGCGTGACAGCCAGGGGAACCCTTGTCAATCGGGGCGAGAGCAAGGGGCGGAGCAAGCAACGTCACAGTGGGGGGCGGGGTCCGTTGGGCTCCTGCTGCGGCCAGTGGCTGCCACGGGGAGTGCTGGGGGCGCCGGGATGTGGGGGTGTTGGAGAGGCGGGGGGAGGGACAGGAGTTGCACTGCGGCGGGGGGAGGGCTGCAGGGGGGCCAAGGGGCTCAGGGGCGGGGGGGGGACCCGCAGCCCGTTCGTGGCTCATCATCTGCAGCGCCCCTTGGCCCTAGCGCGGGGCCCTGGGCTCCCCCCCTCCGGGCCCCAGCGCAGCAGCTGGTTTAAGGCCGCTCCGGTGTCACGTGGGAGGCTCCCTCCCTCCGCCCCCAAGAGCCGGTGCCCGGCCCTAGGGGAGCTGCTCTCGGCACAGACACGCGGGGAGCGGCTGCCCCGGGGCCTGTAGAATCTCGCACCGGCCTGGCTCCCACAGGCGGAAGCAACGCGGGGCCCCGCGGCGCTGGGGGCGTCGCCAGGCAGCTCGCGGTCTGAGCTAAACCCCGGGCGCCGGATTCCGAGTGGAGTCACTAGCCCGGAGCGCATGCGCGGTCTGACCGCGCCCGCCCCATTCCACACGCCGCAGCCGGGATTTTAGTGCGTCCCCGCCCGTCACTCCCCGCCCTGCTCAGGCCCCGCCCACTCCGCGGCGGCCCCGGAGGAACGTCACGCGCCGCGCGCCCTGAGGTGGGAGCCGTTCTGGGGGAGCCGTTGGCGCCGTTACTCGCTGCGGGGTTGGCCCAGCGGGGAGGGGGCGGCCCGGCGTGAGGGAGCTGGGGGGAGCAGTCGGCGTTAGGTATCGGGGCGCCCCCCCCTCTCCGCTCCCCGCTGCGGCCCCTCCCTCGGGCTTCCTGATGCTCCCGCCGGGCTCGGGGTGCCTGGGGGGTGCAGGCCGGGGGTGCCCAGAGGGGCTGTGAGGGGGCTGCAGAGTGTGTGGAGGGGATTTGAACACAAGGTGAGGAGGGGCCCTTGTCTGAGGGGCGCAGAGACGCGAGGGCTCGGGGGGGGGGGGACAGGTGTCTGAGGGGCCCAGTGGAGGCCCTGGCGGGGGCAGGGGCTGAGCGAAGATTTTGGGGCTTTTTCGGTTTTTAATTTTGATTTTTTTTTTTTTTATCCTCAGTGCTGGTGACTCACGCACCCGCCCCCCGGACCTGCCCCTCCATTGCTGAGCTCAGGAAAGTGACAGGGCCCCTGCTCCCCAGCCCAGAGGCAGCCATGTCTGCAGAGAGCCTCGTGGAAACTGCCCGGGAGGAAGCGCCGCGTCCCGTCTGCCTGGAGGATTTCACAGCCCCTGTCACTCTGGAGTGTGGGAACAATTTCTGCCAGGTCCCCCTCGGCCCTCAGGGCAGAGACACTGAGCAGCAGGGACCCCTCTGGCCCAACCGGCAGCTGGCAAACATGGTGGAACTAGCCAAGCCACTGAGTTTCCAGGCAGCAGAGAGAGCAAGATGGGACGGGGTGTGCAGGGAGCACCAGGAGGTTCTGAAGCTGTTCTGTGAAGAGGATCAAACTCCCATGTGTGTGGTGTCTGACAAATCTCAGGCTCACAAGATGGTGCCCATACAGGAAGCTGCCCAGGAGTACAAGGTACAGAGTTACTGTCCAGTCCGTTTTAATTATAGCATCATTTCACTGACGGTTACTGGGCACAGTTGTGACACAGTTCAGTAAAGCCTACAAGATATGCTGTAAAAAGTAAATGCTCTGGCTTTGTGGCAACTTACGTCAAGATACCCGATGTGGGAAATGTTTCTCTGAGGCTGTGAATCCTGAAACCCAGCCCTCACTGGTAACAGGAGGGGTGTTTGCACAAGGGAAGGTGTTAACAATCAGAAAGGTTTAGATCACAGGAGGTACAGGCCACTCTTGTCAGTGAGCTGCCTTGGGACTGGAGAAGAGGAGGTTAGAAGCTGTTATTGAGCGGTGGAACAATCTGTCATTTGCCTTATAGACGTGCAATGGCAGCTGAGACCTACACAACACCCAGCAAGGGAAAGTCGCTTCTCTGAGCAGGTCACAGTCTAGTTAGACAAACTGTGGGAAGGGAAGGGAAGGGAAGGGAAGGGAAGGCAGCACCTACTCGCTCATAGTCACCAAGCACTTCTGGGATAGAGTTTAGCCCCGTACCCTATTAGACTTACACTACTCTCTGCCCCTCAGCATCACTGAACAGTGCTGAAGTGTGGCCATTTAGGAGGGAAAGATGCCTTGATAAAGCCCTAGGTCCAGTAGGGAGTGAAGGTTTCTAACAGGAATGCTATACTTCTGAGGTGCTCCATGAGGGGTTAAACTCCAGTGCAGCCGCTGGCACTAGATGAAGTTGCTGGGCTGGAGGCTGTGTGCGGCCCCGAGAGCCTTCAGTCCACCCATAGCAGGACTTCAGGAAGTGCAGGTCCATGCCAGCCACAACTAGGATTCAACTGGATTGTAGCAAGAGTTCAAACTGGTTAACTGAAGAGCTAATGCTTATTGGTGCTAGTTACTGGTTAAACTCCCCAGTGCCCTAGCAGTGCCTGCTTCCCTCTGGCAGCTAAGGTCAGTCTGCAGCTGCTGGGAGTTCCCATCAGCCAGCAGTCCTTGTGGCCACCCCCGGCAGATCTTGAGAGAGATCCCAGGCCCAGAAGAGCCCATTTCCGCTACCAGCACTGCCTGTCAGCAGGTTAAAAAACTCCTGTCACTGATAAAATTGTAATCGGTTATATGATTAGTATTGTTGAGCATATTTACCTCTCTAATCTCCACCTGCATCATTTTTTATAAAGGTGCCACCACTGATCCTTCCCCGGCACTCGCAAGTGTCCTGCTGCATCCTCAGTCTCCTCCTGTGTAGTCTTCTATAGACAAAACCAAGTCCAGGGCTGAGTCCCTGCTGGACAGGGGCAGAGCTCCACAAAACTGGGACTCTCTTAAAGGCAGACAAATGGGCTCCCAACATCTGATGGGGTTTGCCCTCATGCTTATATCTGTTCCTTCAGGAAAAATTGGAGGCCCATTTGAAGACTCTGAGGGAAGAGAGAGAAAAGGTGCTGAGAAGGAAAACAACAGCAGAAGGGAAACTCCAGGAGTATCTGGTAGGTGCCTGTGTTAGAACCAGCAGGGACTGGCAGTGGGAGGGCTGTGTTAGGAGGCAGACTCCTGTGTGGCCTTGGTGAGGTTGGGCTTGTTTGTGTTTCTCCTGAATCATGGATTGCTGGGTGAGATCCATGTGTAGACAGGCCCTGAACTTCCATGTCAGTGCATGAGTTAATGTCCAGCCTTTGTGGCGTTTCCAGACATCCTCCCCGAGGGAGGTGAGTGTCCCTCTGAAGGGTTGTCTGCTCACTTGGTGTATTAACATGTTTCCTTCTTTTTCCTTCCTGGGTATCTCTGTCAGGGTGGTGCTGAGTCCTGCCTCATGCTGCTCGGGGTCTGAATTTCCAGAGCCCATGAATAACAAAAGATGCTGCCCGTGACCGACATGGGAACATCCCTTTCAGAGGGAAACAGAGGCCAAAGGAGATGCTGGAAGAGCCACCTCTGCCTACTAACCACAAGTAGAGTCAAATGTCACACATTTTAGGTTTTTCCAAGAGATTCTCCCTGCTGCACACTCAGCTCTCCATGAAAGGGCCCTGCGCTCCATTCATGCCCTTGACCAGCCCTTTCCCTGTTTTCATACAGAAATGGACCCAAGCAGAGAGGCAGATAATTGTGCCTGAGTTTCAGCAGCTGCGGCAGTTCCTGGAGGAACAAGAGCGACTCCTGCTGGCCCAGCTGGAGAAGCTGGACGAGGAGATTGGGAGGCTCCAGACTGACACTGTCAGGAAACTCTCTGTGCAGATTTCCCGTATCAGCGAGCGGATCAGTGAGCTGGAGGGGAAGTGTCAGAAGCCAGCAAATAAATTCCTGCAGGTGAGATTGAGGGAGAAATGTCCCAGCGCCCCACACAGGGGAAGGGAGGCTCCTGAATCACAAGTGCTGAGGTCCAGCTGTCAGATCTAGGTGTAACTCCATGTGCATTGCTGCCATGTGAGTAACTGCTGTGCTTTGTAAACTTACAGGCGCAGAGCTATTAGATATCATAAAGCCCCATTCGCTCAGGGGATCCATGTTCCTGGGGCCAGGGCAGGGGCTCTCTTCCCATGTTTGCAAAATCCCTTCCCTGAGGTCCCCTGTGTGTGTCCAATGGGGCTGAGAGTCTTTTCTGTGTCTTTTTTCTAGGACGTCAGAAGCACCCTGAGTAGGTATGTGGCTCTCACTCCCCTCACGCTGCACAGCACAGGGAAAGAGCTTGGAGCTGATGTTAGCACCACATCTCCACAGGGCTCTAAGAGCCAAATGTTAGATACGGATCTCTCTGATGCATTTAATTCTGAGGGTCTCACCCTCGCACAGCAGACTCTGGAATTCCCCATTCAGGGCACAGTCTGACCTCAAGTGTTTCCTGGAGCTGTCACCTCCCTGTGGACTGGCTACCTCAGGACTGTCACTGCTGGGCACTGGGGACAGTCAGCCCAGGGCAGCAGGGATCAAGAGTCTGTCCCGCCTGAGGGCTGTTCGGAGACCTGTGTGGAAGGAGCTGGGGAGGGAGGAGCTGGTGTCTCAGTCTAGTCCCTATTGGACAGATTCCTTCAGCCCTTCACCTGGGAACCTCTTGTCTCTCAGTGCCTGGAGGCCCAGGAGTGAGTTGGCCATGAAGACTCAATTCCCCTTCTGTCCCCCAGCCAGTCTCCCCAGGCCAGAAGTGAAGAACACAATGGGGCCTTTCAGGGGAAGGTTGCATGGCCATGGACTGTGTTGCTGGGAAAATTTGGAGGAATTCTAACTCCAGGCCTGTTAGAGCTGAGACTCACTAGCCAGAACTTATCAGCAGTAAATGAAATACAATCACATTGAATTGTTTCTGTCCAGGTGTGAGATGGGGCAGTTCCAGCTGCCAGAGGAGATTTCCCCTGAACTGGAAGAACAAGTCAGAGGTTTCTCCCAGAAAACGATTGCGCTGTCGGAGACTCTGAGGGAGTTCAAAGGTACCTAGAAGGGATGGATGAGGGGAAAGTGGTTCAAGTATCTGAGACTATTGAATCTGGCCTCTGAAGCCAACCTTCCCCTGCCTTAATTCACACACAGAGAATGATGGTCCCATCACTCTGCTGTCCTTAGAGACATTGAATGAACAGACCCAACTGCTTGCAGATAGAGCCAGGGATCTGCAAACTCTGAACCTCCCATTCAGAGATCAAAATGGCTAAAGTTACTGTGATGGCCACGTGTTACACCACCACAGCTCCAGGTTATGATAAGAGGCAGTAAGTGAATGAGAAACCAAGTGGGAGGGGGTGAGGAGGGAAAAGTAAATCTCACTTACAGCTTGTCTCTCCTGGGACAGAAGGGGCTGGGAGGGGCCCGAGTGAGAGAGGAAATGAAAGTTTCAGACTCTTTCATACTCAATTCCTGGGTGCATCTCTGTCTGGTCTCTGATACAATTGAAACGCAGAGTTCAGAGTGGGGACATAGTTATAAAGAGGAGAGCCTGGAATCTCACCTCTCTTATCCCTTCCCCCACCAGACACGCTGCCCTCTGCACTGGAGAGAACAAGAAGAAAATCCCTGGGAGCTTTCAGACAGGGTGAGTTTGCAGGTGGAGATTCTTTAATGATGAGAAAATTCCAGTGAGAACATCTTCATGTGATTGTCATTGAAGTTACCAACCAGACCCAGTATCTACGGCGAGCACAGCCCTAAATCTCACCCAGTGATCAGTGAGGAGCCCCAGGGGTGCCGCATGGGGACCTGTGGACACTTGGAGAAACACTGGTCTATGGGTTTGTGATGCTAAAGGGGTGAAGTTAAGGCACATAATGGACAGCACCTTCAGGCTCAGATTTCACTGCTCAGTCGGTTTCAATATGCGGTTGGTTTCAAACGATAAATAGGCTGAAAGGCTGAGAGCTGACTGGCTTCCACTATATCAGTTCGTTCAAGTCAAGAAACTGCTGGATCCCCAAGGGTTGTTACGTCTAGTGCAGGCCTGGGCAAAATACAGCCCATGGGTCGGATCCAGCCCACAGATGCCACTCCCCATCTGCAAGTCACTCAGAAAGCAACTGTGAGCCTGGAGAGGAGGGAGGAAGGCTTCAGGCGCTGCTTCCACCCCCAGGATAATCTCATTGGCCGGTTTCTGGCCATAAACAAAGCACCGTGCCCCCTCCCCTCTGGGTCATAATTATTCACATACCCACATGGCCCTGCAGCCTGTGAGAGGGTTGGGCAGGCTCCCTGCCTTCCTGAGGTGCTTGGCTTCTAGCCAGGAGTCACTCAGATAAATCTCCTGTCCAGAGCTTGCCTCTGACACCCTAACCTCTCCCTTCCTCTCCTAATATCTGCTCCCCACTCCTGCCCCACACTCTGCATACCCAAAGTCTGTCCTCCTCCTGCAGCTATATATGCAAGAGCTCTCAGTGGTCAGAAACCCACAGTCCCTTATTTGTCCACTCATCCACTTATCTAAATTAAAGTTACTTTAAATATCTAACAAGTAGTTGGTTAATCCAGTGTCCTAGATCACAGCCTGCCTCCTTCACCCAAACTCCCTCTTAGACCCCTCCACCTGTCCTGCATCCCAAACTCTTACCCGATGCTTGCTTCCTTCTCCCAACGTCCATCCCAGACCCTGCATTAACGTCATGGAAGAGTGCAGCTCTCAGCCACTTTCCATTTGGCCCCCCATCAAAATGTATTGTCCACGCCGTTGACTGGATAAGGCTCAGTAAGAGCCAATAAGTGAAAGCTGAAGCCAGACTATTTCAGGCTAGAGAAGAGGCACAAATGTTTGTTAGGGAAGAGGATTTGCTGCTGAAACAAATGAGCAAAAAACTGGTGGATTCTCCATCTCTTGATGTCTTCAAATCACTGGGACTTTCTGGAAAACACACTGTGGGGAAACAGAGGTTTGTGCCTGGGTAACTGGACTAAGTGTAATAGCTTGTGCCACAGAGGGGGTCAGACTGCATGACTAAGGATATCTTCTGATCCCATGAATCCGTTAATTTTAAGATCTTATCCTGCTAACACTCAGCGCACGTGTTTAATAATAAGCATCTGAATGGTGGTGGTAACTTCACTGACTCTGTTGTGGAAAGGGTTTATAATGTCTGTCAGATGAGAGAGCAAAGTTTGTGCTGCAAATCAATGAATGAAGACTAAGGGTTTCAAATACAACAGCCTACATTTAACCTATGTGCATGTTCAGGCAGATGAATATGTGGCTTGTTATCAGAAACACTGGGTGCTAAGTACTAAATCCCATTGTTTCAGACGCAGTAATTTGTAACTCACGCCAGGTACAGAGAGAAATGAATATGGATTTGGGGTCTAACTCCTGTTTATGGACTATCTAGACTAAAACTTTTGCCCAAAATGGCAGAGTCTAGCATGTGTCACCAGGGATAGAGTCTAGGCAGAATGGGGGCATGGAAAGGATTAAAGCCCCTTCTGAAATGTCTCCAATTCCTCTTCTCCCCCTACCAGGCTGCAGAACACCCATGTTTGTCTCCAGCTCAGCCCCTGGCCTGCAGAGCCAGGGACAGGAAATGGCTGTGGCGGAGCCTGTGAGCTTCGAGGAGGTGGCTGTGTATTTCTCTGAGGAGGAATGGGCTCTGCTGGGCCCGGGCCAGAGAACCCTCTATGGAGATGTGATGCAGGAGAATTATGAGGCTGTGAACTGGCTGAGTAAGGATTCCTGTCCCCCTGGGTAACAGCAGCTGGGTGGGCTCTGGAGCATTTGGGTTGGGTTTGGTTCAGGGTTATTCATTGCCTCTGCCCCGAATTTCATGAGTATCTGCCATAATAATTCTGGCTCTTTTGTGTGAAAGACTGTCCCGTCCGTGCCCCCTCCCAGGGAAAGCAGGTTCAGGGACATAACAGTGGTGCTGCTCTTCCCACACCTAAGGTCTTACTGTGTTTTCCCCCTATCTTGCCCATCTTGTGCCTTGACCAGAGGTGTGAATGGAAGGGCTCAGGCAGGAACAGCAGGTACCAGAGGTCTGGGTCTGGATCTGGCTGCTGTTAGTGGCTGCAGGGTCCCCATGTGGCAGTGTGCTCAGCCACTGGAAAGAGGGTGCGGTTCCCAGAATCCTTCCCTGCCTGTAGCTAATCTCTGTGACATGTTGTTCTTGCCAGTTGGAGGGGCTGGATGCTAGCGCTGAGGGAGGGTGGATGAGGCAGTTGACGCTCTGCGAGTATTTTGTCCGAGGTAGCTCTGGAATAGAGAAATGTGAGCAGAGCTCTCCTTGCATTTCAGGCACAGGCTGGGTCTCCTTTCAAAAGTTCAGCTTCATTCTCTCTGGGGCTCCCTTGCCTCTCTGTGCAGTGGAGATAAATCACGTCATCTGTCTTGTCTTTTTATATCTTTGGGTTGGAACTTTTTCTTCCTGTGTGAATGTCTGGCTTCATGCTCAGGAGACCTGTGTTCAGTTCTCTGCCTGTCACAGTCTTCCTATGTGACCTTGATCAAGTCCCTTAGACTCTCTGTGTGCGGTCACCTCTCTCTTTACTAGCTTTTATAGAGTGTCCTTGTTTCTCAGGGCTGGGAAGGATAGCTACACAAAAGAGGGGTGATGCTTAGCTCCATATGAGCACTGCGATAGCACATTGGGGTCCTGATTTACACCAGAGTTCCCGGGTGCTGCTGTGATTGATAATTTTGCTTCCCGCAGCGACTGCAGTGCCATATGAATGGCTGCTAGCGCCACAGAGCGTTGTTACGGCTGTTCAGGGAGGCTCTTTCTGGAGCCTTGATGCCAGCGGCACTGGCAGAGCGTGCAGCTTATCCATGCAGCACACCACAGGGTTGCCGCTAAGAAAGACCCAGGCTCCATTCGGAGGCTAAGGCAGTCGGCCAGGTTTATTGTGAAAGGAGCAGGGTGCTAGTGTCCCAGCTCCTCAGGCACAGGTATAGTGAGACTTGTCCCAACCCAGTAATGGTACCAGCTCAGTCAGCAGCTAGAACACTGCCCTCAGCCAGCATCAACATGCCTCTCCTGTGACTTTTTCTCTCACATTGACACAAACAAAATGCATGTTGCGTTCCATGTGTTGCTACCCCCCTTGGCCTTCTTTCTGCCTGTTTGTTTGAACAAAACATCTGTATCCATTATCCCCTCATCCCGTTCATGTGCACAAGCGTCAGTGAACTATCTGTTAGTACTGTGTGTTTACAGTCATTGCAGAGAGAGGTATGTTGATTGCCCTCCTCCTGCTCAGGAATGTGATTTCTTGGTTAGTTGGTACCCAGTGCTCCACCATTCTGCCAAAGCCTGGCTTGTTTTAGTTAAAAAATAATGGACATAAACAAGATAATCATCGTAATCATATCAGAATTTTCCCATTGACTCGGCACACAGCACACTTCGCACAAGGTTTCTTGAGATTGTGTAACAGTGGTAGCACAATGATCTCCATGGTCACATCACAGGTGGCTCTTCCGAACACTACAGGTCCGAGAAGGGGTAGAGGCAAAGCTGAGGGGAAGGCACTCACAAGGTGCAAATGTGGTAGATTGTGTGCCTCCCTGGAGCGGCCCCAAATCAAAGGCCAGGCTCGCCAGAAAAGGCAGACTGGGAAACCACACAAAGGCTGCTGCTGGCAGAGCAGAACCAAGGCTACAGACGGGGAGCGGAGTAACAGCCACAAGCATCAGAGAAGCAGCACAGCCCAGCTCCACCCTGGCTGGTCGCTGGAGAAGCCTAGCGGCACCCTGGGCAGCCGCAGGAACGGCAGCTGTTGTGGGCAGCTAGTAGGGTCCACCCAGACACAGGTAGTCGGGATCAGGAGTCAGGAGCATAGGCAGGGCCTGAAGCAGCCTGCCAAGGATTCACTTAGCTGCTCAGACAACTTCCTCTGCCTCCTTCTGGCCCAAGTAGAACATTTGAGCCAAAGAGCAGGGGGAGCCCAGCCCACCAGCCAGGAGCTTTGTGGACAGAGCCTTGGGGAGCTAGAGCTAGTCCTTCCTCTCCAAGTCCTAGTGACCTGGCATGTGGCCGCTACAGTCTGAGCCCTGTCTGGGGGCCTTGGTGTCAGACCTGCCAGCCCTCCCTAGAGCTCCCCTTCTGAGCAGTGTGTTCCTGTCCTGCCCTGAGATACTGGGGATGTGGGGGATGGAATGGGCTTTGAGGGGGACTGAGTTGTACCCTAGAGAGTGCAGCAGAGTGCTCAGCTCCCCTGGGGAAAGCTGGGCCATTCTCAAGGTGGGGGTGGGCAGGGGGCGGGGATGCACTTTTACTGCAGGTGTGTGTGTCCTGGGCTCTTGTACCAGCCAGATCCCAGTCTCTGCAAGGTGGGGAAAGGAGCCTCTCTGGATGGGTGACTCAGATCCTGACTCTGGAAGCAGTAATGGCACAGACTTTAATGAACAAGATCAGCACTTGATTAATTGCTCTCCAAACAGGATTTCTAGTCTCTGAAGCTCATGTGATCTCCTGGGTGGAGCGAGAGGAGGAGTTGCAGGTCCCAGATCACCAGAGCTGTGAGGAAGGGGAGATCATCAGTGGCACCCACACACGTGAGCAATCAGTTAAATTGCCTCACACCTGCTATAAGCTGGTTTCTAACTTGTGTGTTTTCATGAAGTCTGTCTTACTCTTTAGCCTGTCTTCAACTTGAGCCAGAGCGTGGTGGGTGGGGAAAGGCTGGGATCTCTCCTCTGTGGAAGAGTTGTGAAGAGAGCTAAGCTCATGATAATTCAATCGTTATTTGAGCATGTGTCCCCTTTTTCTATTCCTCTTTCAGAGTTTTCTTTCAGCTCATCATAGACAATAACTCCTGTCTGGATTATTTCTCTATCCCAACAGGTGATGGGGTGCTGACTGAGAACCATGATCTTGTTCAGCAGGACGGATCAGAGCAAGTGTCTCCATGTGGGTTGTTACTGGGAAGACCTGAAGGGCATGTTTCTCAGATACGTGAGCAGGGAGAGACTTGCGAGAGTCAGCATAGCCCAGAAAGGCAGCATGGAAACCATCCAGGAGAGGGACAGGGTAAATTCAGTCTCAGGAGCAGAGGGGAGAAAAGAGACACAGAAACCGTTCAACAAAAAATCCCCCATCAACAGTCACCCTGCATTTGTAGTGACTGTGAAACTCTTGTTGAACATCAAAGAGCCCATATGAGAGAGAAGCCCTTTAAGTGCTCTCACTCTGGGAAAAGCCTCAGTCAGCACTCTCACTTTATGAACCATCAGAAAATACATACAAGAGAGACACCCCATAACTGCTCTGACTGTGGGAAAAGCTTCAGTAGAAGCGATCACCTTGTAAGACATAGGAAGACCCACACAGGAGACAAACCTTTCAATTGCTCTGACTGTGGGAAAAGCTTTCTGAGGAGCTCACACCTTGTTACACATAGGAGAGCCCATACAGGGGAGAAACCCTTCAACTGCTCTGACTGTGGGAAAAGCTTCCGTCAGAATTCACACCTTGTTACACATAGGAAGACTCACACAGGAGACAAACCTTTCAATTGCTCTGACTGCGGGAAAAGCTTCAGTCGCAGCTCATACCTTGTTAACCATAGGAGGACCCACACAGGAGACAAACCTTTCAATTGCTCTGACTGTGGGAAAAGCTTCAGTAGAAGCGAACACCTTGTTACCCATAGGAGGACCCATACAGGAGAGAAACCTTTCAATTGCTTTGACTGCGGGAAAAGCTTCAATGAGAAGTCACACCTTGTTAGACATAGGAGAACCCACACAGGAGAGAAACCTTTCAATTGCTCTGACTGCGGGAAAAGTTTTAGTACAAGTTCAGAGCTTGTTATCCATAGGAGGACTCACACAGGGGAGAAACCTTTCAGTTGTTCTGACTGTGGGAAAAGCTTCAGGAAGAGCTCAAACCTTGTTAAACATAGGAGGAGACACACAGGAGAGAAACCTTTCAGTTGCTCTGACTGTGGGAAAAGCTTTATGGAGAGCTCAGACCTTGTTAAACATAGGAGGACTCACACAGGGGAGAAACCTTTCAATTGCTTTGACTGCGGGAGACGCTTCAGTCAGAAGTCACAGCTTGTTAGACATAGAAGAACCCACATAGGAGAGAAACCCTTCAACTGCTCTGACTGTGGGAAAAGCTTCCGTCAGAATTCACACCTTGTTAGACATAGGATAACCCACACATGAGAGGTACCCTTCACCTGCTTTGACTGCAGGGAAAGCTTTAGTCAGTGCTCCTGCCTTACTAACCATCAGATAAAACATACAAGAGAGTCGCCTCATAACAGCTCTGATTCCAGAAAAGGCTGCAAACACAGGTCAAACTTTCACATAAGAACGGCCATACTGGGTCAGACCAAAGGTCCATCTGGCCTAGTATCCTGTCCTTCGACAGTGGCCAGTACCAGGTGCCCCAGAGGGGGTGGACCGAAGATCATGATCAAGCAGTTTGTCTCCTGCTATCCTTCTCCAGCCTTTGGCAAACAGAGGCTGGGGCACCATTCCTTACCCCCTGGCTAATATCCTTTTATGGACCTAATCTCCATGAATTTATCTAGCTCTTTTTTAAACTCTGTTACAGTCCTAGCCTTCCCAGCCTCCTCTGACAAGAAGTTCCACAGGTTGACTGTGCACTGTGTGAAGAAGAACTTTCTATTATTAGTTTTAAACCTGCTACCCATTAATTTCATTTGGTGTCCTCTAGTTCTTATATTATAGGAACAAGTAAATAGTTTTTCTTTATTCACCCTCTCCACACCACTCATGATTTTATATACCTCTATCATATCCCCCTCAGTCTCCTCTTTCTGAACTGAAAAGTCCCAGTCTCTTTAGCCTCTCCTCATATGGGACCCATTCCAAACCCCTAATTATTTTAGTTGCTCTTTTCTGAACTTTTTTTAATGCCAAAATATCTTTTTTGAGGTGAAGAGACCACATCTGTACATAATATTCAAGATGTGAGTGTGCTATAGTTTTATATACGGGCAGTAAGATATTCTTCATCTTATTTTCTGTCCCTTTTTAAATAATTCCTAGCATCCTATTTGGTTTTTTGACTGCCGCTGCACACTGTGGACGTTTTCAAAGTCCAAGATCTCTTTCCTGATTAGTTGTAGCTAAGTTAGCCCCCATCATATTGTATGTATAGTTAGGTTTATTTTTTCCAATGTGCATAACTTTACACTTATCCACATTAAATTTCATTTGCCATTTTGTTGTCCAGTCTCTCAGTTTGGTGAGATCTTTTTTTGAAGTTCTTCACAGCCTGCTTTGGTCTTGACTATCTTGAACAGTTTAGTAGCATCCGCAAACTTGGCTACCTCACTGCTCACCCCTTTATCTAAATCGTTTATTAATAAGTTGAATAGGATTGGTCCTAGGTGTAAAGGGGTCATGCTACTCACGCCATTGGTGGGTTCCCGTCACCCTCTTTATTAGGTACCTCGTATGGCTAACCCTCTCCCCCCAAAATAGTCCTGTGTCGCGCTCCCCCCTGGTCCCGGAGTCACGCCCCTTTTGCCTTTGACCTAGGCCAGTCCGTCTCATGGATGCACTTTACTATGCCCCGCCGGGCAGAGTAGGGGGTTCGGGCCTTCCCTCTCTCCGAACCCTGACCCAGGGCCCTAAGGCCGGGACTGCTGGTCCCTGCCTAGCGGATGGGGGCCGTGCCCCTAAACACACCCGCTTATGGGTTATGCATCCCCGCCCTGGGCCATTTCGTACTCCGCCCTTCCTAGGGCCAGTTCCCTCCGGCGGCCCCTGCCTCACCCTCGCCTCTGTCCCACACCTCGTCGTCCTCCCCCCGTTCCTGGCTGCCGGGCGCTGTTTTAAACTCCGCGCCGGCGGCGTTCCCGGCGTCACCACGTCCGCGACCCGGGTCAACCTTCCCCCCATGACGTCATCCGCCTGCGCCACGCTAGCTCCTGCTCCAGGGGCATTCTCTGGCGGCGCACCGTGCTCCTAGTGTCCCGTGGAGCCAGCCCACGGGTCTGCGGCCAACTCCCGGGTTCCCGCTACGGGCCGACTTCCCACCCCCCAGGGACTCCTCCGGCCCTCACCTCGGTCCCCCCAAGTGCGGGGCGGGAGTGCCCCGTCACACAAGGGCTGACCCTGGGGGAACACCAATAGTTACACCTCTCCATTCTGAAAATTTACCATTTATTCCTACCCTTTGTTTCCTGTCTTTTAACCAGTTCTCAATCCATGAAAGGATCTTCCCGGTTATCCCATGATAACCTAAATTTACACAAGAGCCTTTTGTGATGGACGTTGTCAAAGGCTTTTTGGAAATCTAAGTACACTATATCTAGTGGATCCCCCTTGTCCATGTGTTTGTTAAACATAAGACAACCTACAGAGGAGAGAGAACTATTCAGCTGCTCTGATTGTGGGAAAAGCTTCAGTCAGAGCTCAACTCTTGTTAGCCATTGGAGAACCTACAGAGGGAAGAAACCTATAACCTGAGTTCCCTTTAAGCTATGTGGCCAGGTGGCTGTGCTGCAGCCTGTTAAATGCCATATGAGTTTATAGGGCTTTGGTAGGGAGAGATACCTCTACCCACTGGTCTCAACCCCAGCCCAGTCCTGCCGTGGCCAGAGGACAGTTGGTTATCCCATGGCCCGAGCCCCAGAGTTACCATGGCAGGGAGAGGTGGGTCTCCCTCCTCCGCCTTCACAGTAACATGTGTGCTGGGGCAGCGAGAGCTCGTGGGCGTCTTCTCTCCTTGATGTAGCCTTTCAGTGGCCTACATGTCAATCCCCTCCATCTTTAAGATCACAGCCCCAGCTAGAACCTTTAACGAGTCGTCCTAAGATTTTTCCATCCATGAGCAGAGTGAGTTTTTTCTTGTGCACAAAGAGTGACATCCTGTGTGCTTGTTCGGATGTGTACCCACATGGCACCCACGAGTTATTGAGAGTTTTACACACACAGGTACAATTTAAATTATGGAAGAAATATACTAAAGCAAAGGATAATTAACAAGGTGCGTGACCCTTCACACATGCACCCTGAAAACTTACCAGCTAGGCACCCAGTCTCATTCCCACCCAGCCTTGCTCTACTGTTCCTGTATCCATGAGCTCCCTATCTGCTGCACCCCCATCCCGTGCACCCTTTGCCACCAACCCTGCATTGTGCCCCTTTGCCCCTAACTTCTGCAGTGTCCCCTTCATCCCAACCCCTGCACTTTCTTCCCAGTCTAATCCAGTCATAGTGTAGTAATTTGTAAAGGATAAAAAATGAATGCACCGTCCCTGGCCATTGACTCTAAAGCTCATTCTGCAGCTGCAGATTAATGACATTCAGAAGATGAATTTAGGGATATCACCAGAAAACTTTATCCAGCTCTTTTTCTTCAGACCACATTACTTCACTGTATATAGGACATAATCTAATTATAGATTATATTTCTTGCAGTATCTGCATGCTTTAGACCCCTGTGAGTCATAGAAAAGTCCCTTTAATATGTCATCAATTGCATATTGATTTAGCATCAATAGAAGATAATCAACAGCATTAAAGTTTTAGTTGCCTCTACACAGTGCACGTGTGTGTGAGTGAGATTGAGAGGAATAACTTCCACGGGCACAAAAATAGTCATTGGCACAATCAGCACTTTTGACGAGATTGATGCCTTCACAAGTCACAAGAATATTGAGGGTCAGAGAGAATTGTTCTCCTTGACGTGATTTAGGCTGTTAAATATGAACAGGGTGCAGAACATTTCTCTAGTCATCTGCCATCCATTTTATTCTTCAGATAACCTGCAGGTTTACCTTTTGAGATCCCGAGGTAGAGATCTTTAGTGAAGTGGAGCTGGAACCAGACCTCTTTACCACATGGCTCCGGTTGCTAGAGCAGCCCAGTCCCTCACCACTCTGGGTCCTTGGCTCTGCCCTTGGCTGCTGGAGCAGTTACTGGAGTGAGCCCCACCACCTTATGGCTGTGGGCCAGGGCCGCTGAAGCCCTCACTGCCTGTGATGCCACTGCGGTTCAGACCCTGGCCAAGTCTGTCAAAGCATGCAGTACCCACAACACAGCTATGGCTCTGGTTCCTGCCAGGCTGCTGGAGCAGGCCCCCATTGTGGCTCTGGCCCTGTCACTGTCCAGGAGCTCCCCACTCAGACTGGCCAGGGGGGTACATTGGTGCTAACAACATGCTCAAGTGGTGCCATGTTTCAGCCAGGCAGACGGAGTGTTTCTTGTGGCATCACCTGATAGCCCCCTAAGTGTGGCCCTTGCACCCACCCCCCTGCTTTTCTCTGGCCCCCCTGGGGCTGACAGGAAAGAGAGCCAGGCTGGAGACAGGGGAAAGCAGGAGACAGGAAGAGCCCCAGGCTGGAGCCTAGATCCCCTTTCCTCCCCTGGGCACCGTGAGCAGGGGGGCTGGTGCTGACAGCTCCAAGGGAAGGCTCAGAAGCCACAGAGCAACTGAGGCAGGGCAAGAGGGGGGCAGGGCTAGACCTAAGCATGGCTGGAGCCACAGAGACCCCTGGCTGGGCTGTTCCTCACCCTCTGGCTGCCAACCACTGAGCAAAGGCCCCACTCACCAGCATGTGGGCAGCTGCTGATGCTCTGTGATGAGTGTGAGAAGGGGCCAGTAAAGCAGGGCCAGGCCCCTGTCAAGTTCCCTTACGCCTCCCACTCCAGGGGGGCAGGAGATGTTGCCCTAAGAGGCTTCTTCCCCACAAATTAGAAGCAGAGAAACACCCAGGATGTGTCTAGACTGGCCATTTTTTCCGGAAAATCAGCCGCTTTTCCAGAAAAACTTGCCAGCTGTCTACACTGGCCGCTTGAATTTCCGCAAGAACACTGACGATCTCCTGTATGATCGTCAGTGTTCTTGCGGAAATACGATGCTGCTCCCGTTCGGGCAAAAGCCCTCTTGCGCAAATGCTTTTGCGCAAGAGGGCCAGTGTAGACAACCCAGAATTGTTTTGTGCCAAAAAGCCCCGATGGCTAAAATGGCGATCGGGGCTTTCTTGCGCAAAAGCGCGTCTAGATTGGCCAGGGACACTTTTCCGCAAAAAGTGCTTTTGCGGAAAAGCATCCGTGCCAATCTAGATGCTCTGTTCCAAAAATGCTTTTAACGGAAAACTTTTCCGTTAAAAGCATTTCTGGAAAATCATGCCAATCTAGACGCAGTCCCACAGCCCCAAACTTGCTATAAAAAGCCCTCTGCGGTGGAGACAGGCCCCAGGGAGGCAGAGTGGCTTGGGTGAAGAAGTGCCTGATACCCCTGTAAGAGGCGCTGGCTCCCTGGGGGTGGGTCATTGGCTCCTTCCTTGCTGACCTCACACAAGGTCTATCTTTTTTTGAGAGCAGGAAGGAAGAGGGAGGGGGCCATGGCAAAAGCTTAGCCCTCTGGCTGGCTCTGCCAATGAAAACAAGGAAGGAGGCCCCTGTAGAATATGGGTATCAATTCCACTGCCTCTTGCATGCAAAGCAAATACTCTGCCACTTGAGCTAAATTCCCCTGCCACTAGGTGCTCATTCTAGGCCACCCAGCTCATTCCAGAGCCCACAACATCCCTGCAGCTGCCCCTGGCTCTTCTCTGAAAATCCCACTACTGACTCTGTTTGCTGGGGGTGGCAACCTCAGCTGATTTGAGTTTGGTGCTAATAACTTCAGAGTGCTGTGTTCAAGCACCTTGCTGGGCCTTGCAGGCTGGTCTGTTCTCCTTTAGCTGCCTGCTCTGGGCAGGGAGGCCAGAACATGAACGAGGCGGAGCAGCTTGCAAGAAGCAGGCAGGAGTCCTGGTGGGAGAAGGGAGCAGCAGACACAGACCCCATGCAGCCCCAGCCTTGTGGGAGGGGGTTCTGGCCTCCTCCTTCCTTTCTCTTTCTCAGCTCCCTCTTCCTGGGGGCTGAAAGGGACTTGGATCCTTCCTAGGTCTGCCTGCCCAGCCACCTTCCCCAGTGGCAGGAGAAGATGCTCATGTCTTGCCCCCATTGACACCAATCCACTGACCTAATGTCCCAAATTCTTGCTGCCTGCAGTGTCCAGATGAGACAAGTGAGTGAGTTTCTCTGTCCTCTCCTACTGCTTAGCTGGCTGGCAGCAGGTAAGGTCACATGAGACTATCCAAATGCACCCCTACCAGCACATCACCCAGAGCCACAGCCCTTGTACCCATATCTAGGGCCAGCTCTGCGTGGGCATTAGCCAAGGAAGTAGCAACTCTCAGGAAGGGTTGGGAGGGACCAGGGGGTAATCACATGAACATGATTTGCCATTTCCAAGCTGTGGTCAGAGAGGGTGATATAATGATCAAACACAGGAGTATCTTAGAAAGAGAAGAAAAGGCCCTGCCACTTATAAGCACGTGCCAACCCCTGGGGTTGAACCAGAAACCATTAGATTTTCAGTCTAACTTTATCCCAGCTGAGCTACTTTAAGCAACCCTGTCAAGCTGTTCATTCTCTGTCTGGGATGTTTGGGAGCCCTGCCGCACAAAACGGATGTCGTCATGTCCTGCCCAGGAAGGCAAGACTGGCCTTTCCACAGCACCCCTCCCTCACAGCCCAGAGCCAAGGTTCCCTCTAAGCCAGGCCTGGGCAATATAGGCCAGCGGTCTGGATCTAGTCCATCAAGACACTCCCTGCTTGCCCCACCCTCGCAAGCTGCTGAGAACAGGGACTGCTGGGCAGTTAGTGTCCCTGTTCCTAGCACAATCCCATTGGCTGGTTTCTGGCCATATGAAGCACCATCCCCCCTCTACTCAGGCTCTTATTCACCGACTCACATGGCCCCTGCAGCTTGTGTGGGGGACAGGGCAGACAGGCTGAGAAATGTGCTAGGCTGCTGGCTGGGAGTGAGCCAGGTAAGTCTCCCAGCCAGAGCCTGCCTCTGGCACCCCAACACCTTCCCTCAATCCACTGGTACCCCACATAAACGAAACCCTCTGCCCCCCTCCTGAACCCACACCCCTCCCAGATCCTGCACCCCAATCTTCTGCCCCAGGTCACAACCCAACCCCTGGCAACCATTCCTGCACCCCAGTCCTCTGGCCCAAGCTCCTGTCTGCACCCAGCCTCCATCTCAGACCCCCACCTCCTCTGTTAATAGCATGGAAGTGTGCAGCCCTAGGAGAAGTGCCCCATCTAAAGTCATTGCCCACCCCTGCTCTAAGCTGTGCAGCAGCCCAGCCCCAAAGCTGCTTAATGAGCCCTGCCCAGCCAGGGGCTCAGGACTCTGCCCACGGAGCTCCCATGTCTTCCCCAGAGCCCTTACACTGGCACTGGGGAGGCCTGAGTCCAGGCAGTTCCCAGTGGAGCCCAGCGAGGGTGGAGAGAAGGGCTGGTACTTGGGGGTGGGGCCAGCGGCTGTTCTGAAAGGCTGCAGGCACCGTTAGACCTTTTTGTCCTTCCCTGTCTCATCCCAGCGCTGAGCAACACTCAGTGTCGGTCTGAGCATCCGTCCTGCTCTGGGACGTATCTCTGTGGCCAGAACCTGCCCAGGTGGCACTCGCAGTGAGGCCCCTCCCTGGCAGCACCGAGCAGTGAGAGCTGAGTGAAGGGGGGGGGGAAGCAGGAGCAGGAGGAGAAGGTCCATGACTGTGTCAGAGGGAGGCTCTGCCCTGGTCAGTGGGGAATCGTTGCCTCTCCGAGGGGCCCAGGGCTGGTGGGTCATTTCCCCAGGTTACTGAGTGGGGGCTGGAGCCAGTTCTGTGTTGTCTCCTTCAACAACCAAACTGAACCAATGGATCTTGTGCCAACCTGACACTGCGCTGGGCTAGTGCTGTGTGTGCCACCGAGCTTCGTGTAGCGCTGCCCATGCAGGAGAGAGGAGGATAGTCTGTCACCCAGCTCTGCCCCTTCTGAAAATGGCAAGTGTTGTCTTAGCAGTGCGGGAGAGGTGGGAAGGGCTCTGAAGTAACCTCCTGGGTCACAACTGCTGTAACATGTGACAATGAGGTGAGAAAAATGACTAGACAGTGGTCATGTGAGAATTCAGGCTGGTTTCCCTGACTGAAAATCAAACCCAGGCTACAGCAGTGAGAGTGCTGTATCCTAACCACTAGACCACCAGGAACACATGAAACATGTTTCTTTGCTCACCTACACTAGCCTTTTGCAGGCCATTTTCTGTCCACTTCAGGATGGGGGGGGGGTCCATTGTCCCTTGCCCAGAGGGGACAAGAACAGCCAAACAGAACATCAAAGCAGCCAGACTGGGCCATGCCAGTTGTCCAACTAGCTCAGGATCCTGTCTCACAACAGCAGCCGATTTCACTGTCCCGAGGGAATCCTCAGGACAGACAGTTACTAAGTGATCCCTTCCGTCACCCATTCCCAGCTTCTGGAATACACCAGCTAGGGTCACCTTCCCTGTCCATCCTGGTTAAATGCCATCGATTGACCTTTCCTGCATTCAATTATCCAGTTCTTTTTTGGGCCTTCTTGTAGATTTCACCTTCGCAACATCCTCTGGCAAGGAGTTCCACTGGGCACAAAAATGCTTCCGTTTGGTCTATTTTTAACTTGGTTACTTATCAGTTTCATTCTCTCACCCTGATTCTTGAGTAGGAGAAAAAATAATTTCTTATTTGCTTTCTGCACCCCGTCATCATCACATATACCCCTGTCCCAGCGCCCCTTGCTTGTCCCTTTCCCAAGCTGAGAAGAAGAAGGTCCATGAACTCCTGGGAGCTGCTTTCCAAAGAAGAGGCATTTCCAGCAGAGAAGATGGCCAAGCCCAATCCCCCTACACAAAGCCCCAGGAAATACCAATGGACATTGGGAAAGCTACCTCTTGGGCACAAAGGCAGCACTTTTCCAATGGAGCTAATTCTGCTCCACCTGCAACCTGTCTCCAGTATTCCTGCCACTGCTCGGCCCAGGAAGGCTGGTGTCCAGCAGCTCTCTGCCTCAGCATGGCTGGCTTTTGTGGAGAGCAAGTAGGAAGTGGGGGTGGGGGGCGGCTACTGGAGCCACTTAGCCTCCTGGCTGGCTCTGCCAATAAAAAGAAAAATGGGGATTTCCCTCAACACTGGAGAATGTGGGCATCAATCCCACTATCTCTCACACACAAAGCGAGTGTTCGACCACTTAAGCAAATTCCCCTGCTGTCTTAAAATAGGCCTTCTTGGAGGCTCTTACCTTCTCCACAGGGACGTCTGTCCTCTAGATCACTTAGTCCTGGGAAATGAGAACTCTCCAAAAAGGCCTCAAGGGCAGATCTCAAGAAGGAGACTCCCTGCAGCAGAGTCATGGGGGGTCTCTGAGATGGCCTTTGTCCTGCAGCCTGTCCCACCTGGCCATTGTCATGGACTCTCTGTGAGGTCACCGCCTCCCAAACTCCATTAGCCAATAAGATGCGGTGCTGCAAAAGGCCCTTGTGATGTCATTGCCACACCCACCCCTGCCCTCCCAGGGGTGAAAGTGACACATTTCTTGCAGATCCTGTTCTGTTGGGCACCACCCCTTGGGCGGGCGGGGGGGGGAGGTTCAAGGCAGGAAGTTGGGGGAGGGGTTGTGATAGGACAGTACCTGGAAGAAATTAAAGTGTGGGAGGCTCAGGGTAGGGATTTGGGGAGTGAGAGAGTGGAGGGGGGGCTCAGGGGAAGGGTGAGGATGCAGAAGGGTAGAGAAGTCAGAGCAGAGGATTAGGGATATGGGGGAGATTTGGGTCTGGGACTGTGTGTGTTGAGGGGATTCCTCTGCTCTGTGCTCCCCGAAGCCCTTTAACACACATGGACTGACCTGGGTGCAGGCCAACAAGGGGGGGTTCAGTAAAGCTACATGCGAATGGATCCATTCAGCAACCACTGCCAGGCACACGCACAGGGGGAGGGGACTTTAGCCAAGGAAGCAGTGACTATGAGGACGGGTTGGAAGTGAAGGGGGTTATTCAGATGGATGTGAGTTTCTAGTGCTGGGCTCTGGCCAAGATGGATGAGGGGATGTCACAGGGCCCTAGCATGGCAAGGGGAGCAGAGAGGGCCCTGCTGCATTGAGAGACATGCCAAGTCTGGGATTGAACCAGAGACCTTTAAATGTTTCATCTATGGTTCCACACACTGAGCTACCAACAAACCCATCTGGCTGATTATTAACTGTCCGGGATGTTTGGCAGCCGTGTCACAAACATGATGCCGTCGTGCACGGCCCAGGAAGGCGAGACTGGTGTTTCCTGCCCCCTACAGTTTGACTTGCCTCTTCCCCCCATTCCTGCCTTAGTTCCTGAGCTGACCTGGCAGCTGAAGTGGTCGGGGGCCCAGCAGCCTGGGCAGGAAGTCGGGTGGCCAGACCCTGGTGGCAAGAGTCTTGGTGCTTTTTGTTTCCGTGCCCGCCTCTGGTGCCCTCACTCCTCACCTGCAGCCCCTGTTACCTGTTACCTGCCTGGGTCCCTGTGCTGTGTCAGATACTCAATAAACCCTCCTGTTTCACACTGGCTGAGAGTGGCTCTGGGCTAGAGAACAGGGCTGTGTCATTCCCTATGGGAGCGGGAGGCCCCCGGAGCCCAGAGCAAGTGGACTCCCCAAGGGGCACATGGTGAGAGACAGGGGGCTCAGGGAGGGGTGGTCCCAGGAGGCAGAGGGGCACCTGTGACTCTCAGCTGGCAGCTGACACTCTGCTCCTTGCTTCCCTTCTGCTGTTTCACCTCTCAGGGCTTGTTTCTCCTTCCTTGTCCATAGCAGGCAGCTACACAAAGGCAAGTCACCAAACCAGACACCCCTGTGGCCAGCATGGGGCTTGTACCCATGACCTGGGCATTATTAGCATCAAGCTCTAAACAGCAGACCCACAAGTGGCCCTTTGGGAAAGGCACCACAGGCAGCTACAGGAACATCTCTGCCGCTGCCAAGAGCTTGTCTCTGATGGGGCCACAAGCCACTCACTGTGATGTGGGCTGGCTAGTCCAGAAGTCAGAAGAGCAGGAGCCTGTGTGGGTTCAGTGGGGCCTTGAGCAGGAGCAGGTTCAGGGGAGGGGCTGCTGAAGCAGGTGGCTGGCAGCAGCACTGTCTGCCAGGCACATGGTCCAGGTCTCCTGGAAATATTGAGCCTCCCTCTGTAGCTTGGGCTGAGGAGCCTGCCCCCCCACAGGGAGCCTTGGGCCAGCCATTGCAGCAGCAGGAATTTGGGCATCAGGTCACCCCACTGGGGACAAAGGAGGGAAGAGAAGGGTTTTCCCTGCCATTGGGGAAAGCCAGCCAGGACAAGACCCTTTAGCTGCTGGGTCTCTGCATGCTGGAGCCTGCGCCTACCAGCTCTCTGGCCTCCTTCCTGCAAAGCTCTCAGCCTTTTATCTGTTTCTGCTTCCCTGTCTGTAGTAGGTAGCTGAAGGGTGGACCAGTCACCACAGCAAACATCCCTGAAACTAGCATGGATCTTGAACCTGTGACCTTAGTACTGTTAGTGCTATATTCTAGCCAGCTGAGCTAGCCAGCCTCTCAGAGCTATCTTCCCAAATGGCCTTTCAGAAAGGCACCTTCAGCAGCTGCAGGGACGTCTCTACAGTTGCCAATGGCTTTTCTCTGATAAGGCCACTAGCGACTCACTGTGATGTGGGCTGGCTAGTCCAGATGGTTTGAGATTTGGTCAAGGTGGCTGGCAGCCGGCATGGTGCACTGAGACCCAGGGCAAAGAGGCAGCTGGAATCTCTTGCTGCCAGCACCTTGCCTCCCAGTTTCTTCCCTGTCAGTAGCAGCTGCAGCCCCTTTCGGCCACTGGGTCAACCCAAGAATAGAGGCAGGAATGGGGCCAACTAGGGAGTCAGGCTGAGGGGGGCAGGCAAAGCTCATCTTGTCTTACAGGGCCACTGGCAACAGTTTCTCTCTTTTGCGCTGCTGAGGAGAGGTACCATAAAGAACAATTTAAAAGAACATTTTGAGGGGGGACCTGTTAGCACCAAGGGGGCAAGCATCACAGCCTGGCAGCTGCTGGGACCGCACATAAGGGCAAGCAGCGAGCTCCAGCCAGGTTGTAAGTTCCAGGGCCCATCCCATGCTAGGCACCCGCAGAGCCAGACAGACCACAGCATCAGGCATAGAACTGTCTCTAGGGAGCCTGCAAATAAGGAAGCAGGAAGGTTTTGCAGTAACCAGCCCAGCCCCAGCAGGTCCCATTGACATTTGAACTCAGCTCAGAGAATTCAGAGTCCTGAGTGCCACCCCTTACACCATGGGACCTACATGAGCCCACAGTGACTCAATTAGGCTAAACTGGAGTTCTGGCTCATGCCCACTGGGACCAGCTTTGCTTGTTTTCCTTCCACCCAGAGCCCCCTTCTTCTCCTGGGCTGCAAGGAGCATCCTGAGACAGGCACAGGACTCTGCCTCCCCACAGCCAACCTCACCCCACAGGCTTTGGCAGAACAAAGGGGGGGGGGCCTCTGCTCACCACACTGAATTCCACAGAGGCATTGAGCTTCTGCCCCTGCCTCCCTGAGCTTGGCTTCCCTCCTCCACCCCATTCCTTACTCGCTTCCTCCTTGGGCAAGTCACACAAGGGCGGCAGCAGGAAGATCTGTCCCCATACACCAGCCTCCCTGGGCAAGGGAGGCCAAGCCACAATCCTGCAACAGGTGCTTGGCCCGACTCATCTCTCTTCCCCAAGTTGGCACCCAGGGGCATTCTCAGCTGTTGTCACCACCCTCTGTCACATGGGAGATGGTCTTATCCCAGGTACAGGCCGGGCAGCAGCAGCTGCGCTTACCTATGCACCTGGGGTGTGTGTAGACTACTTCCCTTTTTCAGTAACGGGATGTAAATTAGACACGTTGATATTGAGCTTTACAGGATCTTTTGAAAAACTGAGGAATGTGCATTTGGAAGAGGGAACATCTGTCTCTCTATTTTTGCTAGTTTGCCCAGGTGGCCTAATGGACAAGGCATTGGTGACTTACACCAGAGATTGTTGGTTCAAGTCTCATTTCTAGTGACAGTTGTGATGTTTCCTGGTAGATGCAAAGTCTCTTTGGTTCCCTTTTCGCCATGGCAGCTGTGAGATGTTTGAATACTCAGTGTCTCCTGGAATTGCCATTTTCCCCCAGACAGGACCCCTCAGTAGCAAACACTGACACTGGTGTTAGGCACAGACAGGAGGAGAGTGTTTCCTAAAAGCTGAGGTGTCCAAAGTGAGGTCACTTGCAGAGATGCAGGCGCTGGCTTCTCTGTATGCACCTTGGCACCCGTTACCCATTGGTACCCACCACCTCTCACCCCCCTGCCAGCACCCAGACAGAAGGCCAGTGCACATGGAGCCAGCGACCATAACAAGGGAGGTGGCTGCAGCACAATTCCAGGCCTGTGGCACACTGAACAACAGTTTGAAATATTTTTAAAAAACAAAAAATATGAAAAACTTTAGGCTCCATTTACACTGAAGGCTTCTTGCCCAAGAACTGTTTTGGGCAAGAATTCTTGTGCAAGAGCACATCCACACTGCCACAAGCTTTGGTGAAAGAGAGAGGGATAGCTCAGTGGTTTGAGTGTTGGCCTGCTAGACCCAGGATTGTGATCTTAATCTTTAAGGAATCTAGTTAGAAATGTGGGGCAAACCTGTCAGAGACAGCTCTTGGCCCTACCATGAGGGCAGGGGAATGGACTTTCAGATCTTTCTAGGTCTGTGAAATGATCTAGTTCTTTATAAAGAGCATTCATGGCAGGCTGGATGCTTTCTTGAGCAAGAAAGCTCTGATGGCCCTTTCAGCCATAGGGGTTTCTAGCACAAGAAGTCTCTTTTGCCTTCTTGTGCAAGAGGGCTTATTCGTTATGGGGAGAGGAATAACTCTTGTGCAAGAAGTCCTCTTTTCCAATGGTTTACTGTAAATTTTCTTGCGCAAGAATGCACATGCAGGGTAGACACTCTGCTAGTTTTCGCACAAGAACAGCCGTGCTTGTGCAAAAAGCCTGCAGCATAGACATACAGTGTGGAAAACCTCACAACAACAAGCACCACCCTAGCAGGTCCCACTGAGATTTGAACTCTGAGGGCTGTCCTTTTATACCATGGAACATACACAGCGGACTGTGTGTGGGCACCTGGGATACTCAGCACTCAGTCTGGCCTCTGTGCTCCTGGCTTCCCTCCTGCTGCTTCATCTCTTTGGCTTCATCTACACTGCACATTTATTTTGGAATAAGCTGTTCTTGAATAGTTATTCCAAAATAGTTTATTTCGAACTACCACGTCTACACTGCAGGGAAGCCTCAGAATAGTCCGAGGCAGGCTCCCCAGTGGAGATGAGCTATCTCGATTTAGAGCCACAGGAAGAATAACTTAGATGCAGTGGTGCATCTACACAGGCCTTATTTTGAAATAGCTAATTTGGAATAGGTGTTATTCTTCGTAGAATGAGGTTTACAGAAGTCGGAATAAGCCATCTGTTATTTCAGAATTATTTCAAAATAATGGAATTGCTGTGTAGACTCTTGCAGTGTTATTGTGGAATAACGGCCATTGTTACGAAAGAACTTTTGTTTGTGGACAGAACCTGCGCAGCCCAAGAAATGTGATTGGCAGCTCGTCCCCACAATGTTTTTGTCAATTGCAGTGCGGGGCTCTGAAGACACAGAGCTAAGGCAACCACCTTGCTTGCCTTCTGCTAAGGCCAGGCTGGAGGGAAAAGAATTGCTCCTTCCAGCTCAAGTTAAACCAGCAACCTAAGTATCACTTGCCAAGCACACACTACAGTCTTCTGCTCTACCAGCTGAGCTATCAAAGGGTGCCTGAGTAAAGGGTCTTTGTCCAGGTTGTCCCTTCTGCAAGTCTCAGGGCAACTGCTCCCCCAAGTCGATGACATTGCTGGTGAGGGGCAGAGGTGCACAGGGGCTGTCACAGGTACTTCACATGCAGACAGACCCCTTGAGTGAAACCTGAGCTCGATCCATCCATGTCACAGCAAAAGGAAGAAAGTTGGGTTCTTCTCATGTGTCTTCTTTGTTCCAGAGTCTCTAGGGGTGCGGTAGGAACAGGTCCACAAAAAAACAAACTACTTGAATGAACCTTGGTCTAGAAACACCCCTGAGGGTTTCCTTCTATCTTTGGCCTGGAGAGGTCATCTGTAACAATATGGTTTCTCTGTAACTCTATTGGAAGGCCTGTAGCTATTCAGTAGGTCTAAACTAAAGCCTTCTTCGGCGGCCAGACTGAAGAGCAGCACCAATTAGCTATAAAGCCCGGACTCACATGCTCATATTCCAGCTAAATGACACCGCAATAGTGTCACACTAAGCTGTGAGAAGGGGATCCTGTCCTAATGGCACCCACTGTTACCAGATAAGAAACAGATCTCAAGATGGGTAGAGAAGACTTAGTTAAACACCATTTTGACTGGCAAGAAACTGCTTACCAATAGTTGTGGTTGTGCAATGGGCGTTCTGTGATTATTGTCCTCCCTTTCCTATTGTTTGTCTGTGTGGGTGCTGTCTGGTTAGGATCTGTTTCTGTCTGCTGTATAATTAATTTTGCTAGATGTAAATCAACTAAGGTGGTGGAGTATGATTGGTTAGGTAAATCATAATAGTATCTTATGACTGGTTAGTAAAATTATACTAAAATAATAGGTTAAGATATTGCTAAGCAGGACTCAATTTTCACTGTATAAACTGGGGTCCGAGATGGAAACCAGCAAGAAGAAGGAAAAGAGAACTCACCTGTGAAAGAGCCTTCGACCTGAGCTTCCAGGACACCTCTGCACAACCCTGAGTAGGGCAACAAGCTACCCAAGCCCTGAGACCCTCAGCTTAGAGTAAAACATGCCTGTCCCATCCAGAAAGACACCTGAAGAGCCTGTGTTTCTATATGGCTTTGAACTAAGGAGCTGCTGCATGTTAAGTAAACACAATGACCATTACACCACAGATGCATTTCTTAACTGTATTTAAACCTGGGCAAATATTCTTTTACTAACCCTTTGGCCAACTCAGATTGTTGCGGGGGAAGGAATTCTCTTTTGTTAACTCTGTGCCCTCAGGAAGGGACCAAACCAAAAGAAGCCAGGCCCCCCCGTCCCGGGGACTCCAACCCAAACCCTGAGAGCCAGGGGTTTACAATCCAGATGATCAATGTTTGCTGCACGTCTCCCTCCCCACAATCCTGCCAAAGCTCAAGGCCAATTTTACAGTCCCAGTGGCTGGGGGAGATGTGCATGTTAAAGCCTCTGCCCACTGAGCTGTAGCTTTCTGTGCCCAGGGAGCCAGACACCGCCAGGGCTGGAAGGAAATGGGGAATGACTGCACTTTGGGAGGCAAAGGTGTTGCCTGGGACCATGCAATAGAGCAGTTTCACTAACTGGCCTAAGAAGAGCACCATGGCTTAGCTGGCTAAAGTCCCTGTTTAGTAAACAGAGGATCCTGGGTTCAACTCCCAGTGGTGCCTTTTGGATGCCTTTGATCATATTTTCCTATATGCTTCTGGGACACAGAAGAGGCCTCCCCTGGCCACCCATGGAACTGCTGGTTCAGGAAAAGACTGATTGGAGACAAGAGTTGGAAAGAGTGGAGTGGCAGCAGCTCTGGGTGGGGGAGAAGCCAGGGCATTTCCCTGCATGCATAAAAACCATCACTTTTGGCCTGGGCTGGGCCAGTGTGTCGGCATCCCTCCTTCTGGAGCATCCTGCCAGGGAAAAACTGAAACTGTGTCAGGAGATAAGGGATCAGGGTCCCCACCGGCAGGAGCTATAGGGCTTGGGGTCCCTCTACTTCTCCCCAGCAGGAAATACCAGACCAGGGGTCCCTCCACCCCTCCCCAGCAGGAGCTATGGGGCCAGGGGACCCTCCACCCCCCCAGCAAGAGCCCACGGGTGCCATGGGGGCTCACACACACACAGGTGCACATGCCTTTAATATCGGTGCCCAGGACAAAACTCGCTCTGCTCCTGGAACAGGAACAGTGACTAGCAGTGAGGCCCCTCCCTGGCAGCACCGTGTCTTCACAGCTTGGGGTTTTTCTGTCAGTTTGCCCGAGCAAATAATTAGCTCCTCCCTCCTTTGGAGCCTCTGCCTTGTGTGGGGGTTCTCATCCTCAGGCTCCGTTTTGTCTGACTCCTGGGCCTAATAGAAGAGTAAGCCCTTGGCTCTCACGTTCAACACCTGGGCTATGTCTACACTCGCGGTTTCTTGCGCAAGTACAGCCATTCTTGCGCAAGAATCTGCAGAGCGTCCACACTGCCCGCCCGCTCTTGAGCAAGGAAATCTACAGTACGGCGTGGTAAGAGAGGGCTTCTTGCGCAAGTGTTATGCTCTTTTTTATCAGGTGTAAGCCCTCTTGCGCAGGAGCTCTTGCACAAGAGGGCACTGTGGACGCTCAGCAGGGATTTCTTGTGCAAGAAAACCCTATGACTAAAATGGCCATCAGAGCTTTGTTACACAAGAGAGCATCTCCACTGCCATGGGCGCGCTTGCGCAGAAGCACAACTCGCACATGGCAGTGTGGATGTTTTCTTGAGCAAGACTTCTTGCACAAGAACCCGCCAGCGTAGACATAGCCCTGAGGTTTTAAGCAAACACCCACCTTACCATCTTAACCTAACTTTAGCCTCTGCTAAGGAGGGGTCTGGACATAGCAACTGTCTGAAGCACCCTTGCCAACTGTCTCACTCACAAACAGAAGGTGGGACGTGAATCCGCACTCCCTGGTTTAGAAAACCAATGCCTTGTCTATTAGGCCACTGATGCACATAGGAAACATTGCCAGAGACAGAAATTCACCCTTCTAAATGTCTCTTCTTCAACTTTTAGGTGCCTGATTGAGCCCCTTTGAAGAAGCCAGGTGCACAGGAAGGGCTGATCACACCCCCGTCTGAAAATGAGCTCTTGGTAGGTATCTGCAGCTGGCTCTGAGTCATGGGTGAAAATCAGTGCCTTGACATCTTGTCTTCCTTTGAAAGCCAGGGGCTTGTCTCCCACAGCTGCAGCCTCAGCAGGGAGCCACGCTGGTGCTCACGCTGCTCCTGGGGAAAGAAGCGGGTCCCACAGGGGGGTGGGGATGGCCGGTTGTCACTGAAGGGGAAAGATAAAATGCAGCTATGTTGTGGAGGGTGTGGGAGAGCAGCTGGGGCTGCCGTGGGACAGCCCTGGGGGAGCTCTGCAATGTGACCCTGGCTCCCAAGGCCGCAAGTGCAGAATCCCCCTTGGCAAGTAAAAGAGGCTCTGACTGGCCTGCTCTGAATCCAGCTGAAGGGCTGGACAGCCCCACTGCTGGAGTGTCAGAGCCCCTGTCAACCAGCCCTGTGTTTTTCCCCTCCCTCACCAGGAAGGGGAGGGCCCACACACCCACCAGGAGTCTCAGGCACATCTCTCACACCCAGATGACCATGGAGCAGGACTCAGTGGCCAGCATGCAGTACCAAGGGGCTCTCTCCTTGCAAGCTGTGACCCTCCCCCCCCAGGAGAGTCTCACACAGAGGTCTTGGGATCACAAGTTCCCTGTCACTCCCATCATGCAACAGGGGCAGGCTGAGCCTATTCTGTAAAAGCCAGCCTGGAAATCAGAGAGCAGCTAATGTGACTCTAGGGGGATCTGAACCCACAACTTTTGAATGACTGACGTGGCTCATATAGGAATACTATAGCTTAGAAGTCAAACATGCTTTCCACTGCACCACAGAAGTCTGTGAGTATCAACTACCCACTTCCCTTCCCCTCTGTCTGTTTTGCAGCAGGGCAATTCCTGGGAAAAGCTGAGCCAGAGGAATACATGCAGCCCTCCCACACTCAGACCCCCTCCATACCCAGCCCCCTGCTCAGAGCCTCAGCTGTGCCTTAAACCTGGTTTCAGAGAGAAGAGGCCAATGCAAACAGCCCCATGGCAGTGGGGGAGTCTGCACATCGGTGGATGGGGCAGAGAGCTGGGGGCAGAGCTGGGCTCTAACTCACTGTGTAACCTTGGCCTGTTCAGTGAATCTCTCCCTGGTTCTAGGCCCTGTTTGTACAGCAGGGACAGCAACACTCACAGGCCCCACAGGAGGGGGCTCGTTTCATGCTTCACCCCATGGCCCAGCAATGAGCCCCCAATCTCCCCCTGTGCTCTGGGAGCCAGGTTTGCTGTTTGAATTCTGTGGGGCAGGTGCCATCAGGCCTGGGCACTGGGATTATTTACCAGTTTCCCTGGTCATCTAACATTGCTAAGATCAGAGCTGAGGAGGCTGAGTGGTTACAGTTTTCGATTAGAAAACCAATAGACTAAGCGGGTCCACAAAATCCACCAGTTCTGCAACCCCAGAAAAGTAAATCTGAACCTCAGTCCTCCCTGCCCCTTCCCCTCACGCCATAGGGATGGAACGCCAAAGGCGTGAGGTGTCTTAGTTGGGGGCCACATCAGTAAAGGGTGGGGGCCTTTGGAGGAGTTTTTTTGTTTCTCACTTTTGTGGCCCCCAATTTTTCTGTGGATCAGTGTCCCCCAACTCAAAAAAAGGTCCCCACCCCTGCCATAAATAAAGCAACATTGAAACCTTGTGTGCTGGCCGCAATGTTTTCCTTTATTTCAAATGACATTTGATCAACTAAGATGAGACAGTTCAAATGCTTAATCTGTTTAATTATTTAAATTAAACTGTTCTCCCCAGCTGCAGCCTAGTAAAATGGGTGGGGTGTAATAATGTCATTAGTGGCGAGTGTCCATTAGTAACCAAGAGACCATGGAAAGGTTGGGGGAGGGCCGGGGCTCAGCAAAGGGGTGGGGTCTTGGGGAAGGGACAGGATAGATCCTGGCTTGCCCTGACATTTAAAAGGTGACATTGGGGGCATATGGCACCCTGAGCAGTCCCTGATATTCCCTGCGTGAGCCCCAGAACCAGCCCTGAGTGACGGGGGCAGAGGGAGAGCAGCTCACACATGCCAAGGGTCTGGCCAGGGGCAGAACATGAGCCCTGGGAGGCAGCAGTGACATCACAAGGGTCTTGTGCAGCACCTCAGCTCATTGGCTGGGAGGCAGTGACCTCACAGAGGGGCCATGGCAACAGCCAGGTGGGACAGGCTGCAGGGCAGGGGCCATCTCAGAGACCCCCATGGCCTGGCTCCCTGGAATCTCCTTTGTGAGGTTTCCCCTTGAGGGCAGAAGGGATTGAGGGTCCCATCTGGGAGTGTCTCTGTGGAGATTTCCCTTTTCCCCAGGCTGCAGTGGGAGGGGGCTGGGGCAGGCAGGGTTACAGGAGGGGCTGGCACTGAACTGAAGAGAGATCTGGGAGAAGCAAGAAGAGGGCTGCAAACATCTGATGAGAATGGGATTTGAACCCATGCATGCAGAGAACAATGGATTAGTAGTCTATCACCTTAACCTAGTGGTCACCAACCAGTAGATTGGGATCAATTGGTAGATCTTGGGGCCTCTGACAGGTGACCCTGACTGGTTTGGCCAAGAGACTATCAAGCGCAGCACTTTAGCTGCGCCTCCCCCGACTGCTGTGCACCTCCTGCCCTTTGGCTTGGAGCTCCCTCCTTCCCCCAGGAGCCTCCTGCTTGCTGTACAGAGCAGGGAAAGGAGGAGGGGACACTGATGTCAAGGTGCCCCTCTTCCATCCTGTATTCTATCTTCACAAATGGGGGAGGGCACAACAGGGCTGGGGATGGAGGGAGGTTGCTGGCTGCTTTTGAGAGTGGTGCTGGGCCAGGGCAGGGGTGAGCCCGCCTTAGCCCCACTGCACCACCACCCAGAAGCCACCTGAGGTAAGCAGTGTCCAGTGGGAGCCAGCTCCAAACCCCTGCCCCAGTCATGAACCCCCTCCTGCATCCCCAGCTCCTGCCCCAGCCCTGAGCCCCCTGAACCCAAATTCCCTCCCAAAGCCTACACCCTGAACCTCCTCCTGCACTCCAACTCCCTGCCCCAGGCTCAGCTCAGACTCTCACACTCCAAATCCCTTAGGGCAAGACCAGAGCCAGTGCCCCAACCCTCTGCCACTGCCTGGTGAAAGGGAGGGAAAATGAGAGAGAGGGAGGACGGAGTGAGCAAGGGCAGGGCCTCAGAGAACAGGCACGAAGGAAGCGGGGCAAGGGTATTTGTGTTTGAGGTAGATCTTACGTTGCACTTAAATTTAAAAAGTGATCTTGTGCTTAAAAAGGTTGGAGACCACTGACTTAACCACTCAGCCACCTCATCTGAGTTGCAAGGGCTTGTTACAAACTACCCAAAGCCAGCACTGCCAGGAACCTTTGTGCCACTCGCTGGCTGGCCAGGGACACCCAGGGCAGGAAGGGTTTGGCTTTTCACAATGTTTCCTGTGCTGTTGTACAAAGCTCAGTGCTGGTAACAAACCCAAACAACCCCTGGCTACATCTACCCCACAGGTTATTACACAAGAACTGTTCTGTGCAAGAGTTCTTGCGCAAAATGTCTTGTGCAAGAGCACGTCCACACTGCCATGTGCTTTTGCGCAAGAATGTCCGTGGCAGTGCGCACGCTCTCTTGTGCAAGAAAGCTCTGATGGCCATTTTAGCCATAGGGGTTTCTTGCACAAAAAAACACTGTTGCCCGTTCATACTACCTTCTTGTGCAAGAGCTCTTGCACAAGAAGGTTTATTCCTCATGGGGAGAGGAATAACTCTTGCACAAGGAGCCCTCTTTTCCTACATTTTGCCGTAAATTTACTTGCACAAGAACGCGCATGCAGTGTAAATGCTCCTCAAGTTTTTGCACAAGAACGGCCATTCTTGAGCAAGAAGCCTGCAGTGTAGACGTAGCCCCTGGGTGCCCAGAGACGGGCTGTCTAGTCACAGCCTGGCTCGGTGCGCTCTCTGCAATGGGAAGATGTCCACGGAGCAGGCAGATGGCAGCGGCACACGGCTCTGGTGGGCCCAGCATCCAGAGGAGCATTTCCGATATGAGCGTTTACTGACAGTGTCCGTCTCTGGTTTGATTTCACAGTGTGGTGAGACACTGGCACCCACAGCAGCACGGATGGGGTGGCTGGAGGGAGTGGCTGGCGGGCGGCCGGTAGGAGCAGTGGCAAGTGGCCAATGGAGTGGGTGAGCCTCATTTGCATATCTAATGAGCCACCATTTTTGCGGAAGAGGCTCTTGCGCAAGAAGGAGCATCTACACAGCCCCTTCTTGTGCAAGAAAAACCCTCTTGCGCAATGCCGCTATGCTTAGCCTCATTTGCATATTTCTGGCGCAAAAACCTGCCAGTGTAGACATAGCCCAATTGTTTTCACTGTCAGGGGGCTCAGTGGCCCCTCCCTCTTCCTACTTGCTCTCCCAAAAGAGACAGACCTGGCTCCCCTTTCTTTTCCCCCAGCAATTGCCATGCTGCAAAGCAGATACCAGAGACAGCAAAACCAGTAATCCATGGGGCAATGAAAAGCATGTTGGACTTTTAAGGTGCGGTGCTCAGTATGAGCCAGGTCAGTTATTCAAAGGTTGTGTGTTCAAATCCCACCAGAGTCACTTTAGCTACTTCCTCATTTCCAGGGCAGCTTTTACACAACAGGCAATCCTTAGGCTGACACCAGGATGGGCTTTAGTCCAAACAGTTCCCAGCAGACCCCAGCGAGGGTGGAGGCAAGGGCTGTTCTGAGAGGCTGCAGGTGCCCACAGAACCTTTTGTCCCTCCCTGTCTCCTACCAGTGCTGTGCAACACTCAAGCTATGTCTACACTACACTGTTCTTCTGAAAAAGCTAGGCAAATTGTGAACCCCACTTGCATAGCTTTTTCTGCTTCTTTTTTTGGAAGAATCTTTGCCAACATTTGACCTGTTTACACTGGGCCAAATGTGGAGAAAAAAACCCTTTGTTTGGAACAGCCCTTCTTCTTCATAAAATGAGGTTCAGAGAGACACCAAAAAGGCATGTCTGCTCTTCCGAAAAAAATTCGGAAGAGCAGATGTGTTCTCTGGACTAAAGCGTTGTCTCTGTAGTGTAGACAGAGCCCTGATGTAACATCTTATTTCAAGTTCAGGGTGCAGTGTAGGCAGAGGATTGACATATGATACGCAATTTGAGCTACAGAAGTTGTCATTTTGACCTTATTTCGAAAAACGCTTTGGTGTTTACACAGCACCAAATTTCAAAATAACCTGCTGCTCTGAAATGTCCCTTCCTCCTCATGGAATGAGGTTTACAGGGACATTGGACTAGAGAGCCCATTGCATTTGAAAATAATGGGGCACTGTTAACATGCAGGATAGATATTACAGGTGTCTCCGTACCCTGAAATAGCGCTGCAGGGTCCAGGTCACCTTACAGGACCACAGGAGGGGGCAGGTTTGATGCTGAATTTTCAGCCTTCTGCTCTTGTGAGTCTTTGTTGCTGTCTTCAGCCACACATAGGCCTGACCCTGCATCTCCAGAGCCCCAACCCCTCACAGACTGCCAGACAAGAGACAGAGCTGCCAGGGGGGCAGGCGTTTTCAGACTCGCAGCAGGGGGCACAAATCCCTCTCCAGGGAGCCTGCAGGAAAGGAAGCCAAAGAAGACGGACTTTGAGGGACTTGTAACAACCAGCCCAGCTGCAGCAGGTCCCACTGAGATTTGAACTCAGAGTCCTGTGTGCTGCCTCTTACACCATGAGACCTACACTCAGCTGGGCCAAACTGGAGCCCTGGCCCAGCCCCACTGGGACCTATTTTGCTTGTTTTCCTTCCACCCAGAGCCCCCGTCTTCTCCTGGGCTGCAAGGAGCATCCCTGGGATGCCCTGAGACAGGCATAGGACTCTGCCTCCCCGCAGCCAGCCCCACCCCACAAGATTTGGCAGAACGGGGGGGGGGTGGCTCTCCTCACCCCACTGAGTCCCACTGAGATGTTGAGCTTTTGTCCTGCCCCCCTCAGCTTGGCTTCCCTCCTCTGCCCCATTCCCTCCTTCTGCAAGTCACACAAGGGAAGCAGCAGGAGGAGCCGGCCCCATACGCCAGCTTCCGAGGGCAGGGGAAGCTAAGACACAAGTGTCCATCAGGTGCCTGGCCTGACCCATCTGGCTTCCCCAGGCTGGCACCAAGGGGCATTCTCAGCTGACGTCACCCCTACCTGTTGCATGGGAGTTGGGCTTATCCCAGGCACAGTCCGGGTAGCAGGAGCTGCACTTACCCAGGGCATCAAGGGGAGCGGCAATAAGAGAAGACCCTCTGTTTCTGCCTGGCTTTGAACCAGGGACCTTTTGTGTATTAGGCAAATGTGATAACCACTACACCACAGAAACTCCTTTTACTGGGGAAATACTTGGATGACTGTTCTGTTACTAGCTCTTTCTAACACCCTGCTTGGCAGGGGAGGGGGATGCACCTTGTAAACACGCCATCTCTTGTTCTCATGGAAGCAACTAACACAAGCTGCCAGCTCCTCATTTCCTCACCAGCCCCTTGATATTTGTAGCTCAAAGCTGGAGCTGCTGTGGAAGGAGGTGAAGCTACAGAAGCTGACAGGGGACAATCAGTTGGCAGAGGGTTGTTTTTTCTCCTTGCTGGGCTGATGTGGCTAGAACTGAGGAGAAGAAAATCCTCTTCCCTTCTCCTCAGAAGGTGGAAATTGCAGTTTGTTTTCTCTTTGATTCTACTAAAGCAGGACACCAGGACTAGACTTTCTCTTTTTAAAACCATAGCAAAAGCTGAGAGTGAATTGCTTGTAGCCTGAGAATGTGAGTTAAAGAAGTCTCCCGCCAAGCATTGGGCTTGAACCCATAACCCTGAGATTAAGCATCTCATACTCTACCAACTGAGCTAGCCAAGCTGCTTGCAAAAGGTTTCCTAATATCCCGTCACAGCCTAACAGGAGCCAAGTGTTCTCCACTGCCTTATTCAAGGCTCTTTCTTGCCCCTAATGTGGGGTTCTGGTCTGTGGAGAGGTTCCAGCTCAAAGCTCACTCCCAACACACCCGCTTCTTTCCCCACAAGGAACAGCCCCATTTCCATCTCTCCAGGGACAGGAGAAGGGCTCTGGCCTGTTCTCGGCAAAATGCTCAGCCTGTTTCATTTTCTACAAGAATGACCTGGATCCATGTGCCCTGTTCCCCAGTGACAAGTGTGTGTCCTCTCCCCCCTTTCCACAGACACAGCAGGCCAGGGGGCTATGCACCTCCAGAGGCCCCTTCCTACTTGGTCTCCCACAAAGCCGGGGTGAAAAGCTGCAAGACACCAGCCCTCCTGGGCCAAGCCATGGCTGAGGAAACAGGATTCCCTCCCATCTTCTCCTGCCTATGCCTGGTGCTGAAGTGCTGGGCCCTTTCCTCCTGCCCCAACTCTTATTCCCACAATCCACTTTGTGCAGGGGCCATTGGTCTTTGTGCCAAGGTGCACGGCTGGGAGCCAGGACTCAGAACCCTTCCCCAAATTCCCCCGTCTGACCTGATCACACTGTCTGGCTGCCTCCAGTACAGGCTGAGCTTAGGGGCCAGGTGGGTGACCTGCCCTGCAGCTGTGATGGCATCAGGTCCTTCCCACCCCCCTGCTCAGTCTAGAGACAGAACTCCAGTGGGCCTCAGACACCCAGCAAGAGGAACAAAATTTTCTTTGTTAAACCTCCAAGCAGAGAAGCCAAAGCACCAGAACCTTGTAACAACCAGCTGAACCCCAGCAAGTTTCACTGAGATTTGAACTCAGCATGCAGGATTCAGAGTTTGAAGTACTACCTCTTACACTATGGGACCGCTGGGATGATAGCTGGGTGGGCACCGCTGACTCTCAGCTCTCCTGGCTTCCCTCCAGCTGCTTCACCTCTCAGGACTCTCTGTCCTGCCCCAGCTCTGCTGCTTTCAGGGCAAATTCCTTGTTAGGACCAGTCACACTCTGGGGGTCAGTGAGGGTTCCTCCCACCTGAGATGTGTGTTACACAAAAGCCTCGTTTCCTGCTCAGTTCCCAACACTGGCTGCAAACACCTGATTGCTATGGGGGTGTAACAAGTGCCCCCTTAAAAAGCTCATCCATTTAAATAAAACTTTTACTTCTCCAGGTGTGTCACACTTTGGATTTCTATTGAACAGGGATTCTTAAAATGACCACAAACCCCTAACTTGCTCCTGCGTCAATGCATGTAAACCAGACAAACCCGTCCCTCAGCTGGAACCAATTCAAACCTGTTCTGTGTGTGTATGTGGTTTCTGTTTCCTTCCATTCAACAAGGGTGTGATCTGATCTGGATGACAATTGGCACGTCCTGACTCTCCTTTGGCTGTGTCCTGCAGAAGAACAAGACCCACGTCCAGCTGGGGATGAATGGCCACAATCAATCTTATGGAGTTCGATTTAGCAAATCTAACTAAGACTCACTAAATCAAACCCAGAGGCCACCCCCACCAGTTTCCAGGACTTCTGCTCTTTGCTCCCTTTGGCTGCCCGCTGTGGGGACATGGCCAACTCCAGCTACCTAGGGAGGGATGCTGGGAAGACCAGACACATTGGCCAGGCACCACTGGGGGCTGCCTCCCTCACCTCCCCCATACCCAGCAGGTGCTTGGCCAGCTTAGTCATGGGGCCGCTCTCTGGGACTTTTCTCCCAGCTCCTCCACCTGTTGCCATTGCCCATCCCAAGGGAGGGGGGACGAGAGTCACTCTCCATGGTTGCAGGAGCTGCAGAGTTTGCACTGGCAGGATCTCTGGGCGCTGACATCCCCAGGGAATCACAAGGGCATGTGGCACTGGCTCTCCTATCCCAGCAATTGCAGTCAGAGCCCTGCCTTGCCAGTGCCACTCACAGCAGCCTCTCAGGGTTTAGGTTGGAGTCCCCAGGCGGGGGCCCCGCCTCCTTCAGTTTGGTCCCTTCCTGAGGGAACAAAACTGACAACAGAGAATTCCCTTGCCCTGCAGCAATCTCTGTTGGCCAGAGGGTTAGCAACTGAATATTTGCCCAAGTTTAAGTGCAGCAGTAAAAAACACTGTTAAGTATGTTTCTGTGGTATAGTGATTAGCCCATTTGCCTACCGTGAAAAAAGTCCCTGGTTCAAAGCCAGTAGAAACACAGCATCTCCTCTTTCTGCAGTTCTCCTTGGTGCCCACAAGGCAGTTGTACGGCCTGCCCCCAGGTGCAGGGATGGGTGGCCTGTGTGCTGGCTTTCAGGAGCATGTGGGAGACACCTAAACAGGTTAGGCTGAGATGGGAGGAGGCAGGGCTGGGGCTGAGACTTCACAGCAGTGCCTTGCTTGGGACCAGGTGGTTGCGGCCACAAAGTCCAGAGCCCACCCTGGAAGTGCCACTACTGTGGCTGTGCACCTTTGGGGCAGGGTGGCTGTCGCCTTTGCTGCAAGGAGACACAAAGCCACATCATGTTCTGCCACGTGCCCAGACCGCCCCAGACCTCAGCCACCCCATTCCCCTCGCTTTCTTCCCACCCAGCACCCCCAGCTTGCTTTGACACCCTCCCTTGTTCCTGCTGCCCCACCTTGCTCCTTCATCCACGTTCCTTCTGCACCCTTTCTCCTGGCCACACACAGCACTCCTTGGCGCTTCTCAAGCCAGGCCCTGCAAGGAGCCACCAGGGCAGGAACCAGCCCTTGGAACTCAGCTTGTACCGGATCTGGTAGTTTCCCACCACATCTCACCTGAGAAGAGGTGACTTGTTCTCCTTCCTTCTTACCTTACGTCTCCGTTCCCTTCAAAGCTCTCCGCTGCCTCGGGATCTGCCTCCTCAGGGCGCTGCCCCTCTGCCACTGGTCTGGGAGTGGGAGACTCCACAATCTCTGCACTTGGGCTGAGAAGTCTCACTGGGACTCGTCTGTTGATGGCGTTAGTCAGCCCGATGGCCAGCCGGATCCATTCAGTAGCGCTGCCCGAGAGGGAGCTTTACAAGTGCCCAGTGTCCATTGGTATTTTCTGGGGCTCTGTGTAGGGGGATTGGGCTTGGCCATCTTTTCCACAGGAAATGCCTCTTCCTTGGAACAGCAGTTCCCATGAGTTCATGGAACTTCTTCTTCTCAGCTTGGGAAAGGGACGACTAAGGGGTGATGGGACAGAGTTTTATGTAATGATGACAGGGGTGCAGAAAGCAACAAGAATTTTTTTCTCCTACTCAATATCCCGGGTGAGAGAATGAAACTGGTAAGTAACCAAATTAAAAAGGAAGCATTTTTGCACCCAGTGGAACTCCTTGCCAGAGGATGTTGTGAAGGTGAACTCTACAAGAAGGTCCAAAAAAGAACTGGATAATTTAATGCAGGAAAGGTCAATCAATGACATTTAACGAGGATGGACAGGGCAGGTGTCCCGAGCTGGTGTATTCTAGAAGCTAGGAATGGGCGACAGGAGGGATCACTCAACAATTGTCTGTCCTGAGGATTCCCACTGGGCAATGAAATTGGCTGGTGTCATGAGACAGGATCCTGGGCTAGTTGGGCAACTGGCATGGCCCAGTCTGGCTGTTCTGATGTTCTGTTTGGTTTCTGTTCTTGTCCCCTCTGGGCAATGGAAAATGGACCCCCGTCCTGAAGGGGACAGAAAGTGGCCTGTGAAAGGCTACTGTAGGTAAGGAAAAAGCCATAATTATGTCTCCCTGATGGTCTCGTGGCTAGGATTCAGCCCTTTCACTACTGAGGTCTCGGTTCAATTCCCAGTCAGGGAAACCAGCCTCAATTCTCACATGCCTACTCATTTGTCTTACCTCATTGTTACAGCAGCTGTTACCCAAGAGGTTCACTGAGGGCTCCTTTCCCACCTCTACCTCACAGCCAAGACAGCACCTGCCATTTTCACAAGCTGTTCAGAAATGGTGGAGCTGGGTGACTCAAACTGCCCCTCTCCTCTCCCATGTGGGCAGCACTGCAGGAAGCTCTGTGGCACACACAGCGGTTGCCCAGCGCGCAGTCAGGTCGGTAAAAGATCTGTTGGTTCACTTTGGTTGCTGAAGGAGACAACACAGAAATGGCTCCAGCCCCCACTCAGTAACCTGGGGAAATGACCCACCAGGCCTGGGCCCCTCGGAGAGGCAACGATTCTCCACTGGCCAGGGCAGAGCCTCCCTCTTACACAGTCATGGAGCCTTCTCCCCCTGGTCCTGTCTCCCCCTTTCTCTCAGCTCGCACTGCTCGGTGCTGCCAGGGAGAGGCCTCACTGCTAGAGCTGCCTGGGCAGGTTCCTGCCACAGAGACACGTCCCAGAGCAGGACGGATGGTCAGAACGACACTGAGTGTTGCTCAGCGCTGGGGTGAGACAGGGAAGGACAAAAGGGTCTAACGGCACCTGCAGCCTTTCAGAACAGCCCCCGGCCCCACCCCCAAGTACCAGCCCTTCCCTCCGCCCCTGCTGGGCTCCACTGGGCACTGCCTGGACTCAGGCCTCCCTGGTACCAGCCTAAGGGCTCTGGAGAAGACATGGCAGTTCCGTGGGCAGAGTGCTGAGCCCCTGGTTGGACAGGGAACATTAAGCACCGGTGGGGCTGGGCTGTTGCACAGCTTAGAGCAGGGGTGGGCAAGAACTAGTAACCACTCCCAGGGCTGCACTTTTCCATGCTATTAACGGAGGAGATGGGGGTCTGGGATGGAGGGTGGGTGCAGACAGGAGCTTGGGGCAGAGGACTGGGGTGCGGGAACGGTTGCAGGGGTTTGGGCTGTGACCTGGGGCAGAGGATTGGGGTGCAGGATCTGGGAGGGGTATGGGTTCAGGAGGGGAGCAGAGGGTTTGGTTTACGTGGGGTACCAGTGGGTTGGGGGAAGGGAGCGGCTGGGGTGCCAGAGGCAGGCTCTAGCTGGGAGACTTACCTGGCTCACTCCTGGCCAGCAGCCCAGCACATTTCTCAGGCAGCCTGCCCTGCCCCCACACAGGCTCCAGAGGCCATGTGGGTCAGTGAATAAGAGCCTGAGTGGAGGGGGGGGTGGTGCTTCACATGGCCAGAAACCAGCCAATGGGATTGTGCCAGGAGCAGGGACATGAACAGCTTTACTCAGCTCTCAGGGTTCGTCTACACAGTGCGCTGATTTTTTAATAGCTTTTTTCAAAGTAGCACGTCCACACTGCAGGGAAGCCTCAACTTAGAGCCCCAGGAGGCACTGGGCAGTAATTACTTTGAATGGCCCTATTTTGAACTTGCAGCAGTGGAGCATCCACACTATGGCTATTGCAAAATAGCTATTTCGGAAGAGGCATTATCCCTCATGCAATGAGGTTTACAGATTTGGAACTAAGCCGTGGCTGGCTTTTGAGGTGAGTGAATACGAAGAGGGAGGGGCCACTGCAGGCACTTGGCCCTCTGCTTTCAAAAAAAAAAAAAAAAGCATAGGGAACCTGTAGGTGATTAGAGAGTGTAGGTATCAATCCTACTATCTCTCCCCTGCTAAGCAAGGGCGCTACCATTTGATCTAATTCTGCTGCAGGTTATGTAGTGCAGCTTTTGGTGACTCTTACCTTCGCCACAGGGACGTCTGTCTTCTAGGTCAGTTTGTTGGTGGGAAAGACGAACACTCCAACGAGGGTCCTCCTCACACACGTGCTTGGGAACCTCATTCTCTCTCTGGCCTCAGGAACAGATCTCAAGGAGACTCCCTGCAGGAAAAGTCATGGTGGGTCTCTGAGAGGGCCCCTGCCCTGCAGCCTGTCCCACCTGGCCACTGTCATGGACTCTCTGTGAGGTCACCACCTCCCAACCTCTATTAGCCAATAAGCCAAATGGTTGCAAAAGGCCCTTGTGAAGTCACTGCCACACCCAGTCCTGCCCTCCAGGGCTAATGTCCTGCCTCAGGCAGCCCCTTTGCATGGTGAACTGCTTCCAGGGGTGAAAGTGACACATTTCTCACAGGGACTGTTCTATTGGGCACCACCCCTTGGGTGAGGGGAGGCTCAGGGCAGAAAGTTGAGTCGGGGGGAGGAGTTGTGATAGGATAGTACCTGTAATAAATTAAAATATGGGAGGCTCAAGGCAGGGATTTGTGGGGGAGAGCTCAGGGCAGGGGTGAGGATGTGGGAGGGTACAGAAGTCAGGGCACAGGTCTATGGGGAGGCTTGAGTTGTGTGTGTGTGTTGAGGAGGATCAGTGGGTCCGGAATCCCCAGTTCCCTCTGCTCTGGGCTCCCTTAGGCCCGTTAATACACAAGGGCTTTCTCTGCAGCATGCTGAGTAGAGAAACCCCTGAGCCAGTGACATGGACTGACCTGGGCACAGGCCAGTGAGGGGGGTTTCAGTAAAGCTACATGCGAATGGATCCATCTAGCAAACCCTGCCAGCTACACATACAGGGTAGGGGACTTCACCCAAGGAAGCAGCGACTCTGAGGGAGGGTTGGAAGCGAAGGGGGTTAATCAGATGGATGGGAGTTTCCAGTGCTGGGCTGTGGCCAAGATGGATGAGGGGAGGTCACAGGGCACTAGCACAGCAAGGGGAGCAGAGAGGGCCCTGCTGCACTGAGAGCCATGCCAAAGTTGTTTCACCTAAGGCTTCCCCCCACTGAGCTACATCAGCTGCTGCAAATGGGGTTTTCTGGCCTATAATTCTTTGTCCAGGAGAACTGGCCGCTTGCCCCACACAGAAAGGACATTTTTATGCGCAGCCCAGGAAGGCAACACAAACGTTTCCCTGCCAGCGAGAGTTTGATTTGCTTTCTCCCCCCTTCCTGCCTTAGCTCCCAGGCTGACCTAGTGGATGAAGTGGACGGGGGCCCAGCAGCATGGGGAGGATGTTGGGGGACCAGACCCTGGTGGCAAGCGTCTTTGCTACTTGCTTCCCTGCTGTCCCAGCCCTGTGGTGCCCTCATTCCCCACCTGCAGCCACTACTATGTGCCTGGGTCCCCGTGCTGTGCTCAGATGCTCAATGAACCCTCCTGTTTCACACTGGCTGAGAGTGGCTCTGGGCTAGAGAACAGGGCTGTATCATTCCCTACGGGATCGGACGGCCCCGGGAGCCCAGAGCAAGTGGACTCCCCAAGGGGCACACGGTGAGAGACAGGCGGCTGGTGGCTCAGGGAGGGGCAGTCCCAGAAGGCAGAGGGGCACCTGTGACTCACGGCTGGCAGCTGACGCTCTGCTCCTTGCTTCCCTTCCGCTGCTTCACCTCTCAGGGCGACCTGCCTGCCCCATGCTGAGAGCCAGGCCCAAGCATCAAAGACCCTCTTGCTGCCAGGGTCTCACCACCCATCTTCCCACCATCGGCAGTCGCAGCCCCTTTCAGCCACTGGATCGGCGCACAAGGGGAAGCAGGAAATGGGGTAAAGTAGCGAGTCAGGCTGAGGGGGGCAGGCAAAGCTCATCTTGCCTTGCAGGGCCACTGGCAACAGCTTCTCTCTTGTGTGCTGCTGCTGAGAAACACCCTGAGGATACGTCTACACTGCAGGCTGTTTGCACAAGAACTGTTTTGCACAAGAGTTCTTGTGCAAAAGTTCTTGCGCAAGAGTGCATCCACACTGCCATGTGCTTTTGCACAAGAGCATCCATGGCAAGGTGGATGTTCTCTTGTGCAAGAAAGCTCTGATGGCCATTTTAGCCATACTGGTTTCTAGCACAAGAAATCCATGTTGCTTGTGTGTGTGTGTGTGTGTGTGTGAGAGAGAGAGAGAGATCAGGTGCCAATGTAGCTCAGTGGGGAGAGCATTAGACTGAAGATCTAAAGGTCTCTGTGAAGAGCCCAGCTGTGCCTCCTGGAAGGGCCTTGTCTGCCTTGCAGCTCCACCTAGGAGCCAGCCAATCCTGCCCTTCCTCTGCCAGGGAAGGAAAAATCTCATCTAAGAGCAGCATTAAAGCAGCCCCCTAAGAACACTTGAGCTATTGAAGCTCCTCTCTCACTGCTGCTTTGTCCATCTTGGCAGGAACAGAATCCCGGACTCACCAAATCAGGCCGGGTGCCCAGTAACCCCAGACAGATGTGCACATCCATACGCTGGTAGCGGGTATTATGGGACTCTACAAATCCACCACTAGATATAATTCCCCATATGCGAGGCAGCCCAACGGAGGACTCTGGGGTCTCAAGCAGACAGAGTCTTGGGGAGAGGGGGGCTCTCAGAGCAGGGGAAGTTTGGGGGCTTGTTGCTGGGCCATGGGGTGAAGCATCAGACCAGCCCCCTCCTGTGGGGCCCGTGAGTGTTGCTGAATCTGGGCCCCTGAGCCTGGGCCATGGCAAACAAAAGGTCTGGGGGCTGCACAGAGACCCCACTGGGCTGAGCAGGAAGTGGCTGAGACTTTGCTTTGTCTGTGCCTGTGGGCTTGGCTGTCTGCAGCCTGGAAACCTCCTGGCTCCTCAGACCACTGGTCTGGATGGAGAGTTACAGAAGTCGGAATAATGGAATTGCTGTGTAGATGCTCCCATTGTTATTTCAGATGTTATCATATATATAGTTGCCCAGTGTCTGAGAGTCTGTAATGCTGAAATGCTGGCTGTTCCCTCTGGGCAGCGCTGTTGCCTGAAATGCTGGCTGTTCCCTCTGGGCAGTGCTGTTGCTAAAATGCTGGCTGTTCCCTCTGGGCAGCCTGTGCTGCATGGGGAGTGCGGGGCTGAAACGGCTGCTTGCGCCGCTTGCTCCCCCGCGGCAGCCCAGCTGAGCGGCGCAGAAGTCAGCCAAGCACCATGGAGGAGGGAAAGGGAGGCGGGGCGGTGACGTACGTGGCCAGGGGGCGGGGCCTGGCCGTGTACGTCACCACCCCACCACCCTTTGCCTCCCGCCATGGCGCTCGGCTGACTTCTGTACCGCTCAGCCAGGCTGCCACAGGGGAGCCCAAATGGCCGCTTGCTCCCCTGCGGCGGCCCGGCTGAGCAGCGCAGAAGTCAGCCGAGTGCCACGGCGGGAGGCGAAGGGGAGTGGGGCGGTGATGTGCGGCGTGACAGCAGCTCCAGGACCCACCCCCTCGCCATGAACATCACCGCCCTGCCCTTCTTCGCCTCCCGCCGTGGCGCTCGGCTGACTTCTGCGCCACTCAGCCAGGCTGCCGCATGGGAGCAAGTGGCACAAGCGACCGTTTGGGCTCCCCGCACCCCATGCAGCATGGGGAGCGCGGAGCCCAAACAGCCGTTTGGGCTCTGCGGTCCCACGAGTGAGAGGCAGGAGCGGGAGGAGAAGAGAAAGAGAGAGAGAGAGGCAGGAGGCGGAGGAGAGCTGGGGCGGGGGGAGGCAACAGGAGAAGGAGAGAGAGAGAGACACGGAGCGAGAGACGGGAGGCTCAGGAGAGAAGACCGACGTACAGGAGAGACCTGAAAATCCCGTCTTATGATGGGCTAATTGGCTAGTTTCAGAATAATGGCCATTATTCCCAAATAACGCTGCTGTGTAGATGCAGCCTAAGAGAAATTCTAAGCAAGTGCTTCTACAATGGCAGGGGAGACATCAAAATCACTTCACTTCTCTAGACAGGAAACAGGATGTGTCAGGAGTGAGATTTGAACCCATGCCTCCATTCAGAGACCAGAACACCCCACTGAGGGAAAAACCATAGCTTGAGTCTAGTGTCTTAGACCCCTCAGCCATCCTAACAGCTATGCTGGTGTTTTCATCTGCAGTTTTCTTACATGTGTGAGTTGCTCAGGGAGCCCAAGGGGGCACCTCTCTTTCCCCACCTAACAGCCGCTCTACAGCACAGATGGGTTTATCCACACTCACCCTCATTCACCGTTGTGAGGTGTTTTGCAGTGAGAGCTGACAAGAAGTGGAAGAGCGGAAACTGCTGGCCGGCAGAACCGAGAGTTGGGATTCTCCTGCGCCAGAGAGTCTGTGTCAGTGCACTTGGGGATCCTGAGCTGGGTGGTGCCTGGGTTTGCTGGGCTCCATACCAGGGGTGTCTCTTCTGCAGGGTGGTGCTTGTTCCCAGCGCTAACGCTTATCAGTCGACGTAGAGCGTCCACTGGCAGTTTCTTGTGCAACAACTCTTTTGCAGAAGAGTTCTTGTGCAAAGGGTTTTCCACAAGAGCGTGTCCACACAGCCATGTGCTTTTGTGCAAGAGATGTGCTTTTGCGCAAGAGCATCCATGGCAGTGTGGATGCTCTCTTGCGCAAGAAAGCTCTGATGGCCATTTTAACCATAGGGGTTTCTTGCGCAAGAAGTTCATGTTGCTTGTCTATACTGCCCTCTTGTGGAAGAGCTCTTGCACAAGAGGGTTTATTCCTCGTGTGGAGAGAAAAAACTCTTCCAGAAGAAGCCGTTTTCTGATGCTGTACTGTAAATTTACTTGCGCAAGAACGTGCGTGCAGTATAGACACTCTGCAAGATTTGTGCAAAAAGCCTGCAGTGTAGACATAGCCCCTTAGATGGATTGCAGCAGAAATATCCACCTGAGTGAAGACATGGCCTAACGGTGCAATTAGTTAGATGCCGACACTAACAGCCCCACTGCTGGTAACTGACAGAGGCCCTTGTTGCCCTAGGAAGGGGTGTGGCCAAAACACAGGTCTCACTGCAAGCAGGATTTGAACATGCACAGGGAAACCCTATTAGATTTCAAGTCCCACACCTTAACCACTCCACCATTACAGCTCTGGACACTATTACAATAGGGAAACTGGTAAATAATCCCAGTCCACAGGCCTAACGTCAGCGGCCATAGAATTCACACAGCAAACCATTTCAACAGTTATGCAGAGGAGTCCTGGCTGTTCTGGTCTTAGGCTGCCTTGGAGGTGAGTTCTGCTTCAAGGTCTTCTCTCCTCCTTCTTGGTTTCCCTTCCTCTTCTCTTCTCCCCTTTCCCCTCTTCTTGCTGGTCTCCTTCTTGGACCCCAGTTTATATAGAGAAACTCAATACTGCTTAGTTCTTCCTTAACCAATTATTTTAGTATAATTTCACTAACCAATCATAACATACAATAACAGAATGACCTAACCAATCATACCCCACCGCCTTAGTTGATTTACGCCACGCAAAATCAATTATACAGCAAACAGAAACAGATCCAAACCAGACTATCACATAGACAAACAATAGGAAAGTGAGGACAATAATCATAGAATGCCAGTTGCACAACCACAACTATTGGTAAGCAGTCTTATGCCAGACAAAATGCTGTTAATTAAGTTTTCTCTACCCACCTTCAGATTTGTTTCTTGCCTGGTGACAGTGGGCACCACTAGGATAAGATCCCTTCTCACAGCCTAGTGTGACACTATTTCAATGTCATTTAGATGGAATGTGAGCATGTGACTCCAGGCTTTACAGCTAATTGCTGCCGCTCTTCAGTCTGGCTGCAGAAGAAGGCTTTAGTTTAGACCTACTGAAAAGCTACAGGCCTTCCAATAAGGCTACAGAAAAACCACACTGTTACAAAGGACCTTTCCAGGCAAAGGACAGCAGGACCCACAAGCACAGACAAAGCAAAGTAAATGCAACGGCAAAAGGACTTGAATCCTCAATCTTCCGATCCAAAGCCACAGCCTTAGCCTTAGCCTTTAGCGCCATGCAGTCTTAGCTTATGGATACTTGGACTTCTTAAAATGTGTAAGTAGGGAAAAGTCCAGCTAGTCCATCAGGTTTTATTATTTTCCTTGTTTGGGGATTTAGAAATCATGTCTGAGCTGGTGAATTATTTTTATTTTGTGTAACTAAGGATTGCAGCCCAGGGATCTTTACTGAGTCTATGTTATTTCATGGCTATCTACCACCTAGGCTATCTCCATACTGCATCTCTCTTCTGCAAAAGCTCATGCAAATGAAGCACAGATTCGCATATTGCCATGCTCATTTGCACAATTAATTGGGGTCCGTTTTTGCACAAGAGGCTTTTGCACAAAAAGGAGCTGTGTAGACTGGGGCTCTTCCTGCCTCCTGCTTCCTCTGGCTCCAGCCTGGCCTGGGCCTCTTTCCTGTCAGCCCCATGGGGCCAGGGGAAATGCAGGGGGCCATTTCACAGTCTGGTTGGGGGCGGTGACCTGTCCATACCGTGATGGGGGAGGGGAGAGTGTCACACAGCTTTCTACTAGAGCAGTGGGGATGGGGCAGCTGGAGGGAAGCCAGGAGAGCAGAGGCCAGCCTGAGAGTCACAGGGTCCCACCAAAGGCACTAGCTGGAGGTCTCATGGTGTAATGGGAAGCACTCAGTGCTCTGAAAATTACAAACTAAGTTCAAATCTCAGTGGGACCTTCCTGGGCTGGTTGCTGCAAAACTCTCCCACTTCAAGTGCTTTGACTTCCTTGTCCGCTGGCTGGTGGCAAAATGAATTTTGTGCCCCCTGCTGGGTGTCTAATGCCCACTGAACACTTTAGGCACATGATGGCATAAATTATATTTCTGGATAAGCAGAAATATATGTCTTTGATCTTGTAACTAACATGGTTAGGTCCAGTGATGGTGTCAGCAGAGTAAATATGAGGACAAAGTTGGCAACAGGGTTTGTTGCAAGAGAAAGTAACATGCCTGAAGTGTCCTTCTGCTATGTATATTGGACAAACTTCTCAGACACATCGCCAGAGAATTAATGGCCACAAATCAGACACCAGACATTTTCACCAGGAAAAAACAGTTTCATTTCATTTCAACCAACCTACTCATAGTCTTAACGACCTTACTACGTGTATCTTACTTCAAAGAGACTTTAACACCAGACTACAAAGGGAAATCTCTGAACCGTCATTCATGCTTAAATTTGACACTTTACGAATGGGCCTTAAAAAGATGCTAATTACCTTACCCATTACAAAGATAGCTTCCCCAATTATCACCCCTAGTATCATTATCTCATAGATACTATCCCCCTCTCCCCCTTACCCCCCCCTTCTGTTCTAAATCTGATTTGTCAGTGTTCGCTTTTTTTTCCATTGTATTCCTTTGGTATATATGGTCATGCCAATTCTCTTCCAGAATATGATCTGAGGAAGTGGTCTGGCGCCCGAAAGCTCATCACCTAATAAACCATCTTGTTAGTCTTTAAAGTGCTGCACAGTCCTGTCTTTTGTTAGGACAGGAGAGCCAGCGCCACACGCCCTTGTGATTCCTTGGGGGGGGTCAGCACCCAGAGAACCTGCGAGTGCAACCTCTGCAGTTCCTGCAGCCATGGAGAGTGACTCTCCCCTCCCTTGGGATGGGCAATGGCAACACATGGAGCAGCTGGAGAAAACTCCCAGAAAGCAGCCCCATGGCTAAGCTGGTCAAGGCACCTGCCAGGTACGGTGGTGGTGAGGGAGGCAGCCCCCAGTGGTGCCTGGCCAATGCTCTCTCCTCAATACGTAGCTGGAGTCGGCTTCCTTCAGTTGAGCTTGGCGGTGTCCCCCGCGCCCCCCACCAGTAGAAAGCCAAAGGGAACAAAGAGCAGAAGTGCTGGAAGCTGGTGGGGGAGCCCTCTACCTCTGGGTTTGATTTGGAGAGTCTTAGATGGACTTGCTAAATCAAACTCTCAAAAGATGGCTCATGGCCATTCCTCCCCAGCTGGACATGCTTCTTGTTCTTCTGCCCAGCACAGACCATGGAGCACAGGCAGCACAGGCAGCACTTTTCCAATGGGGCTAATTCTGCTCCACCTGCAAGTTGTCTCTGGGATGTGGCCCATGAGCTTTCTGCCCCAGTGGAGAGATCAAGTAGGAGAGGGAGGGGCCACAGGAGGCTCTTTGTCCCCTGGCTGGCTCTGCCTGTGAAAAGGGGAGTGAGGATCCCACAATCACTGGAGAATGTGGGTATTGATCTTACTGCCTTGCACATGGTAAGTGAGTGTTCTGCTGCTTGAGCTAATTCCCCCACCTGTGAGCTACTTGTCTGCCCCACCCACCTTGTTCTAGAGCCCACCATGTGCCTTCAGCTGCCCGAGGCTCCTTTCTGAAAGGGCCACTCATGAGGCTGTTTCCTGTGGGCCAGGTGGCTCTGCTGGCCGTCGATGGGGAGAAGAGAATGGGCAGCAAGACCCAACTGGCAGGAGGGTCTGGCTGTCTGGGAGAGTTTAGCTGCTGCTGTAGCTGAGGCAGGTCCATGTGCAGAGTCCTGAGTCCCTGGCTGGGCAGGGTCATTAAGCAGCTGCTGGGCTGCCACACAGCTTAGAGGGAACCTGGGGTCTGGCTTGGGAGTGAGGGGCCCTGTGGGGCTGGGAGAGACTGTTATGCTTAAACAAAGCACACGAGAGCTTTTATAGGGGCAAAGGCAGCACGCTGCATTCATTGAGAACACAACAGTAGCATATGCTTTTCAGTCACCCAACCACTGACCCACACACACACACACACACAGTCCCACCAGATGATGTTATAGTTACAGTTCCAGAGTCTGAATCAATCTACTGGACAGCCAGACTGATCGCAGAGGGGAGCCAGGCTCTGTCGGTCGCGATCCGATGCTCCTGGAGTTGTTGGCAAGACGAACCTAAAGTTCCATGGCAAGTACCGTGCTTTTATAACCCTTTCCTCTGTTGAAGTCTATGGATTTTGCTGTATCAGTCTGTGTCCGGTGTGTTTTCTTTTGATGTTACGGTTCCAAACATCTCCGAGAGTTATCCTGTCCTGCATTTAATCGATTGTTTTCAGGGATGCCAACCTTCACCTTTAAAGTCATCAATTTGCCTCTCCTTAGTCATGGATGCACGCTTGATGGCTCTTTTGACACCGGTCAGTCTGTCTTCACCTGCATTACCCCTTCCTTTCTTGGCCATCTGGCTCTAACGATGGCCTTTACACCTTATCTCTTCCTGGCCCATACACTCCTCATTCACACTCAAACAGCCCTGCTTTTACGGAGACCTTCAAACAAGAATATAAACAACAGTGTTTTATATTGAACAAATGCAAAAGGCATTGTAAATTAGGCCCTAATCAAAACAATTCACACTGAGACTGGAGCCTTCAGCATTCCTCTAATCTCATTAACATGGACACAAGACAAGATTCTGTCTCTCACTTACTAATCCTTAGAACAAAGAAATAGATATTGAACCAAAGGCCTAGAACGCTATCCCTACCTTAACAGAAATCACACATTGCTACATTATTAAATCTAAACTACAAATATCAAAAGATATCAAACACTAACTCCAGCCAGACTCAGGCAGGTAGCAGGGGCTGCAACCCAAAAGGCTGAGTTGGCAGGGAAGCAAGTATCACCAGGAGTCATCCCACCAGGGTCCAACAGCCCAATTTCCTGCCCACGGTGCTGGGCCCCTGACCACTTCAGCCACCAGGTCAGCCTGGGAGCTCAGGCAGGACCTGGGGGGAGGAAGTCAGTCAAACAGTGCGGGGAGGGAAATGCTTGTCTTGCCTTCCTGGGCAGTGCACGGCGACAGCTCTTGTCTGTGGCAGGGCTGCCAAGCACCTGGGAAAGAGAATTAGAGGCCAAGAAAACCAACTTGTAACAGCCACAGTAGCTCAGCTCAGTGAGCATTGGATTGGACCTCTAAAGGTCCTGGCTTCAGTCCTCTGTTTTGGCATTTCTCCAGGTGCAGTAGGCTCCTCTCTGTGCCCGTTGAAATGCTGGAGGGCTCTGGAGAAGACATGGCAGCTCCGTGGGCAGAGTCCTGAGCCCCTGGCTGGGCAGGGCTCATTAAGCAGCTGTGGGGCTGGACTGCAGTTTGGGGAAAGCACTGTGGGCTGACGGCAGATGGAGTCGTGGTTCGCAAGGCAGCCGACCAAGGAGTTAGGCTGGGTTTGTGGATGTTCTTTACTGCTGCCCTGTCTCTGTTCTCTGACTCCCCCCTTTCCCATCCCCTGGTCCTGCCCAGCTCTGGCTCCCTCCCAGCTGCCTGGATGCCTCCCACATGGGCTGAGCTCAGGGGCCAGGTGGGTGACCTGGTCCACCGACACCTCCCATCCGTCTGCTCCGTCACTCAGTGCATCCCAGGGAGCTGAGCGATTGTGCCCTTGCGTGGCATTCTCAGCCAGCCAATCAACTTTGTGAGGAGGATAGTGGAGGCGGGTGCAAAGAGATCTCTTGTTAGGTCAGCAAGGAAGCAGCCAGTGCCCCACATCCAGGCAGCGGGCTGGAGACCATGCGGAGGGAGCTGCTGCCTCTCCCCTGTGTAGCAGGCACTTTCCCAGTGGGGCAACTCTGCCCCCTGGGGCCTGTCTCCACCGCTTCTGTCACTGCCAGGCAATGGGAGGCTGAGTCCCAGCAGCTTTCTGCCCTACTGTGGCTGGCTTTTGGGGAGACAAAGTAGGAAGAGGGAGGGGGCGACTGGAGATACTTAGCCCCCTGGCTGGCTCTACTTGTGAGAAGAAAAATGGGGATTTTTCCCATCAGTGGAGAAGATGGGTATCAATCTCACTGCCTTTCACATACAAAGCAAGTGCTCTACCACTTGAGCTAATTCCCCTGCTGTAGCAAAAAGGGCCCTCTTGGAGACTCTTACCTTCTCCACGGGGACGTCTGCCTTCTAGGTCACTTAGTGGAGGGAAAGGAGACCGCTCCAATGAGGTTCCTCCTCTCAGACATTCTTTTGACCTTCATTCTCTCTCTGGCCTCAAGGACAAATCTCAAGAAGGAGACTCCTTGCAGCAAAGTCTCTGAGGTTTCCTCTGCCTGGCAGCCTGTCCCACCTGGCCATTGTCATGGACTCTCTGTGAGGACATGACCTCCCAAACTCCATTAGCCAATAAGATGAGGGGCTGCAAAAGGCCCTTGTGATGTCACTGCCACACCCACCCCTGCCCTCCAGGGCTAATGTCCTGCCCCAGGCAGCCCCTTTGCATGGCTGAGCTGCTCCCGGGGGTGAAAGTGACACATTTCTTACAGGGACTGTTCTATTGGGCACCACCCCTTGGGCGGGGGGACGCTTAAGGCAGGAAGTTGGGGGAGGGGTTGTGATAGGACAGTACCTGTAAGAAATTAAAGTGTGGAGTGGAGTGTGGGAGGCTCAAGGCAGGGATTTGGGGAGTGTGTGAGGGGCTCAGGGCAGGGGTGAGGATGTGGGAGGCTACAGAAGTCAGGGCACAGGATTAGGGATGGAGGGGGGGGGTTAGGGCTGGGACTGTGTGTGTGTGTTGAGGGGATCAATGGGACTAGAATCCCAGCTCCCTCTGCTCCGGGCTCCCTGAGGCCCTTTAACACACAAGGGCTTTCTCTGCAGCGCACTGAGGAGAGGAACCCCTGAGCCAGCGATGATGCTTCGCCCAGGTTGGCAGGGACAGGAAGCAGGCCGGGTGCCCAGTAGCCCCAGAGAGATGTGCACATCTGTATGCGAGCAGCAGCTGTTGTGGGACTTCAGAAATCTCCCCCTAGATCTAAGTCCCCACGTGCCAGACTCCAGCCAAAGCCAGGGCTCTGGGGTCTCAAGCAGAACCCTGGGTGGGGGAAGGGGGGAATACATGTCTGTTTGAGGCAGGTTCCTCACTCCCACGTCCCAGACACATACTGTGGCACAAAGACCAGCAACCGTCCCTGCACAAAGTGTGTCACAGGGATAAGTGTTAGCCCCGGGAACAAGCATCACCCTGCAGAGGAGACACCCCTGGTATGGAGCCAACAAACCCAGGCGCCGCCCGCTCAGAATCCCCAAGGGCAGTGACACAGGCTCCCTGGCACAGGAGAATCCCAAACCTTGGTTCTGCCGGCCAGCGGTTTCCCCTCTTCCGCTTCTTGTCAGCTCCCTGCAAAACACCCCACAAGGGTAGATAAGGGTGAGTGTGGATAAACCCAGCTGTGCTGTAGAGCAGCTGTTAAGTGGGGAAAGAGAGGGCCCCCCCCTAGCCTCCCCGAGCAACAGAAACATGTAAGAAAAGTGCAGTTGAAAGTCTTTCTGTGGGTGTTAGGATGGCTGAGTGGTCTAAGGCACCAGACTGAAGGGTGTGTCTTTCCTGCAGCTGTGTGTTCTGCTCTCTGAATAGAGATGTGGGTTCAAATCCCACTCCTGACATGTCCTCTATTCTATATCTAGAGAAGTGACCTCATTTTCCTGTCTCACCTGACATTGTAGGAGCACTTACTCAGCATTTTTCTTAGGCTGCATCCACACAGCAGCGTTATTTGAGAATAACGGCCATTATTCTGAAATAACAATGTGACTGTCTACACGGCAATTCCATTATTCCGACTTCTGAAACGCTCCATCCAGACCAGTGGTCTGAGGAGCCAGGATATTTCATAACTGAAGACAGCCAAGTCCACAGGCAAAGACAAAGTGAAGTCCCAGCCACTTCCAGCTCAGCCCAGCAGGGTCTCTGTGTGGCCCCCAGATCTTTTGTTTCCCATTGCCCATGTGCAGGGGCCCAGATTCAGCACCACTCACAGGCCGCACAGGAGGGGGCTGGTTTGATGCTTCACCCCACAGCCCAGCAACGAGCCCCCAAACTCCCCCTGTGTCTGAGAGCCCAGTTTGCTGTTTGAATTCTGTGTGGCAGGTGACATCAGGCCTGGGCACTGGGATTATTTACCAGTTGTCCTGGCCCTGGGGGGTTTGCTGTTCTCACAGCTGTGATGGCCGAGTGGGCAAGGTGCTGCACTAGAAACCCACTAGGGTCTCCCTGTACAGGTTCCAATTCTGCTCACAGTGGGGCCTTTGTTTTGGTCACTCCCCCTGCTAGTGTAACCCTTCTGCGAGATAGTGCTGGCAGCAGCCAGGGCTGGGTTCAATATCCAGGGGTTCCTTTTCATCCATCTCACAGAAAACTGGCTCGAGCTCCCACCCAGTAGCCAGGGAAATCCACACACACACACCCCTGGGCACCTCGGAGAGGCGATGCTTCCCCACTCGCCAGCACAGAGTCTGAATGTAAAAAAGAAACTTTTAATGAAAGAGGGCGAGAAGCAACGTGGCATTAGCCTGAGAAAATACCACAAGCAGGGTTTAGAACCAACCCACAAGTAAGTCCCCGCTCAAGTGGATTGAGCAATGTCCTTTGCTAGCAATGTAAGCAATAAGTCTAACAATGAGCCATAGGCTGTAGCTCAGTGGTAAAGTGTTTCATTGTAAAAAAAGTGGTCCTGTGTTCAACTCCAAGTGATCCCTTAAAAAGTTGGTCATCTTAAATAAAACAGTTGCATGGCCAGGTGTGTCACATATTGGATTTCTGTTGTACAGGGATTCTTAAAATGACTACAGACCCACAATGCTTTCCTGTGCCAATGCACATAACCAGACAAACCTGTCCCTCAGCTAAAACCAGTGTGTCTAGTTTTGTTCCCTTTAGTTCAACAAGGGGGTTCAACAAGGGGTGTGATCTGGACACCCATTGGCAAGTCCTTGGTCTCTGTGGGCTATGCCATGCAGAACAAGCCCCATGTCCAGCTGGGGAGGACTGGGCACAATCCATCTTACAGAGTTTGATTTAGCAAGTCTAAGTCCAACTAAGACTCACTCAATCAAAACCACTGCCACCATCTTCCAGTACTTCTGCTCTTTGCTCCCTTTGGCTTCCCGCTGCAGGAACATTGCCCAACTCAACTGAAGGAAACTGACTCCAGCTACATATGGAGGGATGGTGGGAAGACCAGATACATTGGCCAGGCACCACTGGGGGCTGCCTCCCTCACCTCCCCCATACCTGGCAGGTGCCTGGGACAGCTAAGCCATGGGGCTACTCTCTGGGACTTTTCTCCCAGCTGCTCCACATGTTGCCATTGCCCATCCCAAGGGAGGGGGGAGGAGAGTCACTCTCCATGGCTGCAGGAGCTGCAGAGGTTGCACTCTCAAGACCTCTGGGCACTGACTCTGCCAGGGAATCACAAGGGCGTGTGGCGCTGGCTCTCCTGTCCCAGCAATTGCAGTCAGAGCCCTGCCTTGCCAGTGATAGTCACAGCAACCTCTGCACCTGTTCCAGGCTTCTTTCTTCCCAATGCTCCTCTCCAATCAGCCTTTTCCTGAACCAGCAGTTCCATGGGTGGCCAGGGGAGGCCTCTTCTGTATCCCAGAAGCACATAGGAAAGTGTCAGCAAAGGCTGCAAGAAGGCACCACTGGGAGTTGAGCTCAAGATCTCCACTTTATTAAGCAGGTGCTTTAGCCAGCTAAGCCATGATGCCCTCCATGGAAGTGCATTTGAAACTGTTCTACTTTATGGTTACAGACAACAACTTTGAATTCCAAAGTGCAGCCATTCCCCATTTCCCTCCAGCCTTCCAGCCCTGGCAGGGTCTCAAGACCTGTGTAGCCCAAGAAATGTGATTGGCAGCTGGTACCCTCAATCTTTTTGTGAAATGCAGTGCAGAGCTCTGAAGACATGGACCCAAGGCAGCCACCTTGCGCTAAGACCAGGCTGGAGGGAAAAAGTATCTCTTCTTCAAGCTGAAGTTGAACCAGCAGCCAAATAATCACTTACCAAGCACACACTACAGTCTTCTGCTCTGCCAGCTGAGCTATCGAAGGGTGCCTCGCTAATGCACGTTTTTCCAGATTGGCCCTTCTTCAAGTGTGAGAGGTGAGGGGCAGAAGAACCCAGGGGCATAGGGGTTGTCACAGGTGCATCGCAGGCAGAAGGACCCCCTGAGCGAAACCTGAGCTAGATCCATCCATGTCACAGCTAAAGAAAACTAGCTGGGTTCTTCTCATGGGTCTTCTTTGTTCCAGAGTCTCTAGCGGTGCAGGAGGGGCAGATCCACAAGAAACAAACCACTTGAGTGAATCTTGGTCCAGCCTCTCACTTATGCTGCTCGCTCTCCCAGACAGTTCCTACACCCAAGGCAATAGCTCCATACCCAATGTATGTTGAGTCAATTTATCTCAGCCTAGAGCCAGCACAGGGAGTAGAACAGGTTTCCTTAGCTTTCTCAGAAGCAGGGAGCACACATTCTCTGAGGCCTGGTCCTGAGACTCCTTTAGTGCCAGGGGGCAATAGCTAGTTCCTGGGACCAGACCAGACATGAGGGCATCAGGGAGAAACACCTCAGCACCCCTGCATGTCTAGCCAGGCTGGTAGGTTCTATGGACCCAGCACATCCCAGTCTCCCACTGAGCCAGACAGACAAGACAGCAAGTGCCCGGGGGAATTAGACTCTCATTAGGAGGCACAAAATTCTCTTTCCACCAGCCTGAGGACAAAGCAGGAGGGTTTTGTAGCAACCAGCCCACAAAGGTCCCACTGAGAGTTGAACTCAGATTGTCAGGCGCAGAGCTCTGAGGGCTGCCCCTTTGGTGGGCACCTGTGACTCTCAGCTCTCAGGCTGGCTGCTGCTCTCCAGTAGCTTCCCTCCAGCTGCCCCATCCCAGCTGCTTGTTTATTTTTTGTTTTTTATTTAAATACCAGCTCTAGTAGAAAGCCCTGTGACACTCTCCCCTCCCCCATCACAGCATGCACAGGTCACCGCCCCCAACCAAACTCTGAAATAGCCCCCTGTTTTTCCCTGGCCCCCATGGGGCTAACAGGAAAGAGGCCCAGGACCAGGCTGGAGCCAGGGGAAAGTAGGAGGCAGGAAGAGCCCCAAGCTGGAGCTCAGCTCCCCTTTCCTCCCCTGGGCACCTTAAGCAGGGGCGGATCTGGTGCTGACAGCTCCAAGGGAAGGCTTAAAAGCCACAGACAAACCGAGGCAGGGCAAGAGGGGGTGGGGCCAGGCCTTCATGTGGCTGCAGAGCCACAGAGACCCCCGGCTGGGCTGCTCCCCACCCTCTGGCTGCCAAATGTTGAGCGAAGGCCCCACTCACCCTCATGCAGGTGGCTGCTGACGCTCAGTGACCAGTGTGAGAAGGTGGCAGGAAAGCAGGGCCAGGCCGCCTCACTGCTCCCACTCCAGGGGCTCAGGGGGGCAGAGGATGTTGCCCCCAGAGGCTTCTCCCCCACAAGTGAAAAGTAGAGAAACACTCAGGGCCCTGATCTGTTATTAAATAAGCCCCCTCAAGCCCAGGGGCCCATTTGGGAGACAGAAACTGCCCCACACACTGGCCTGGCCTCCCACTTTGCTCTCCCTCTCTTTGGCAAGGCCAAAATGGCAAAGCTCCAGGGGGAGCAGCCAAGGATCCTCCCCCCACCCCCGACCAGCAATTCCTTCCCCAGCCCAGCTGGAGTCAGACCAGTGGTCAGAGGTGTTATCCCCACAAATGTCTCTGTCCCTTCCACACTGCAGGGACACCCACCCTAACCAGTTCCTAGGGTTCAAGGTACAACCCTGTTAATTTAAACATCCATACTTACCCAAGTCCTAGGGCTCAGGGCGTAACTGCCTGCAGGTTGGGAGGATCTTTAACCACTGAAAGGGCCTCACACACTAATATTCTTCTTCTCTATTTATTGACAATTCCCAGGCAAGAGGAATACACATGCTAAGCACACAGCATCATGCTCACCAACCCTGATGCAGGCAGGCAGCCTTCCCTGTTGGCCAGGCAAGGTCACTCTCTCTGGATCTTAGCTGCTGCACGTCACGGTCGTGCAGAGGAGTCCTGGCCGCTCTGGTCTTAGGCTGTGTCTTGGAGGTGAGTTCTTCTTCCAGGTCTTCCCTCCTCCTTCTTGGTCTTCCTTTGCCATTTCCTTCTTCTTCCTCCTCTCTTTTCCTCTTTTCCTTCTTCTTGCTGGTGTCCTTCTTGGACCCCAGTTTATATAGTGAAACTTGAGTCCTGCTTACTTTAACCAATTATTTTAGTGTAATTTTACTAACCAATCAAAACATACGGTAACAGAATGACCTAACCAATCATACCCCACCACCTTAGTTGATTTACACCTAGCAAAATTAATTTTACAGCAGACAGAAACAGTTACAACCTAGACAGAGATAGGACAATAGGAAAATGAGGATAATAATCACTGAATGAGGATTCCACAACCACAGCTATGGTAAACAGTTTTTTTGCCACATGAAATGCTGTTAACTAAGTTTTCTTCACCCATCTTGAGATCTGTTCCTTATCTGGTGACAGTGGATACCATTAGGATAGGATCCCCTTCTCAAAACCAATCCTAACAGTGTGACACTATTTTAAAGCAATTTAGATGGAGTGTGAACATGTGACTCCAGCCTACTAATATGGATATAGGCCTTTCAGTATGGCTTCAGAAAAAGCACATTGTTACATAGGAGCTTTCCAAGCTAAAGACAACAGGGCCCACAGGCAGAGACGAAGCAAAAACAACACAACTGTGAAAGGGCTCAAACCCTCAGGCTGTGTCTACACGGGCGCGATCTCGTGCAAAAGTGGCCACTCTTGCGCAAAAACTTGCTGCCTGTCTACATTGGTCGCGTGTTCTTGTGCAAGTAAACTGACATTCTAATGTATGAAATCTGGGCTTCTTGTGTGAGAACTCTGACGCTCCCGCTCAGGAATAAACCCTTTTGCACAACTGTTCTTGCGCAAGAGGCCAGTGTAGACAGGCAACATGAATTTCTTGTGCAAGAAAGCCCTATGGTTAAAATGGCCATCAGAGCTTTCTTGCACAAGAGAGCATCTACACTGGCATGGATGCTCTTGTGCAAAAGCACATCTCTTGTGCAAAAGCATATGCCAGTGTAGATGCTCTCTTCTGGAAGAGTTTTTGCACAAGAACTCTTCCGCAAAAGAGTTTTTGCATGAGAAAGCACCGGTGTAGACATAGCCCCTGTGTCCTGTTCTGAAGTCAGACGCCTTATCCTTTAGGCCACATAGTCTCAGCTTACTTGTAAATGGACTTCTTGAAATGTATAAGTCGGGAAAAGTTTAGCTACTCCATCAGGTTTTATTATTTTGCTTGTTTGGGGATTTAGAAATCATGTCTGAGGTGGTGAATTATTATTATTTTTTGTTACTAAGCATTTTTCCTGAGTCTATGTCTCTTCATGGCTAACACCCGGGCTACGTCTACATTGGCGTGATCTTGCGCAAATACTCTTTAACGCAAGAGTTCTTGCTTAAAGTATTTGCGCAAGAGAGCGTCTAAACTGGCATGTGCCTTTGCGCAAGAGATGTGCTTTTGCGCAAGAGCATCCGTGCCAGTGTAGACGCTCTCTTGCGCAAGAAAGCTCTGATGGCCATTTTAGCCATCGGGCTTTCTTGCGCAAGAAATTCATGTTGCCTGTCTACACTGGCCTCTTGCACGAGAACAGTTGCACAAGAGGGCTTATTCCTGAGTGGGAGCATCATAGTTCTTGTGCAAGAAGCACTGATTTCACACATTAGAACGTCGGTGGTTTTGAGCAAGAACTCCCCGCCAGTGTAGACAGGCAGCATGTTTTTGCGCAAAAGCGGCCGCTTTAGCGCAAGATCACGCCAATGTAGACACAGCCCTAGTCATTTACTATGCTTGCAACAGTACTTTTGTTTTGATAATAAAAGTATTTTCCAATTTTTTTTGATTAACTGATATTAGTTGATTGTTGTGTCCTTAAGTTTACATGCCTCATTATCCAGGCTGAGTCCATTGTTTTCTGTGGATTCCCTCTATTTGTTTTCCCAACTCCGAACCAAAAAGGAGGTTGGGGAAAGAGGGAAAGCTTCGCCTTAAGGAGGGCCTACCCAAGGGTACAGCTACACTGCTTTTTCTGTTTCAGAACAGGTATGCAAATAGTGCTCTGTATTTACATACTTCCTCCCTGGTTTTTTTCCTGGAAGAGGCTTTTCCAGTATTCGGCCCTGTCTATACTTTCAGAAGACTCTGTAAACTTTATTTTATGGACATGGGAAAGGGGCTGGCTGTGAATGATAGGGACCCATGAAGGCCCCACCTGCTTTTCTGTGGGTGATCATGCTAAACACAGCGGGTGCATCTAGACTGGCAAGATTTTGCGCAAAAGCGGCTGCTTTTGTGGAAAAACTTGCCAGCTGTCTACACTGGCTGCTTGAATTTGCGCAAGAACACTGATGATCTAATGTAAGATTGTCAGTGTTCTTCCACAAATACTATGCTGCTCCCGCTCAGGGATAAACCCTCTTGTGCAAGAATACTTGTGCAAGAGGGCCAGTGTAGACAGGGAAGAACTGTTTTGCGCAAAAAAGCCCCCATGGCGAAAATGGCAATCGGGGCTTTCTTGCGCAAAAATTGCGTCTAGACTGGCCACTTTTTTTTGTGCAAAAGCACTTTTTGCACAAAGGCACCCGTGCCAATCTAGACTGGCATGATTTTGTGGAAATGCTTGTAATGGAAAAACTTTTCCATTAAAAGCATTTCCGCAAGATCATGCCAGTCTAGATGTAGCCAGACTGTCAGAGACCTGACCCAGTGTTAGTCCCTGCCCGGCTGTTCTTATCAGAACTGCCCATGTGTGTCTGCACAACCTTTGAGTTCCCATCCTGGATCTGTCTGATGAGATGATATTGAGTAAAGAAGTGATTTTCACTACTCTCCTCCTCTGGGCTGGAATCCTAAGCTTCTGCAGAGGCTGTTAGGAGGGGAAATCCCCTCAGAAACTGAAAAACCACCACTCTAGGTGAGGCTTGAACTCACAACCTCAGCATATCTCCTGGTGGTACTGCCTTCTAAGTACTGTGCACTGACCAATTGTGCTATTGGAACAGCTATTTAGAAATTTTATCCAAAGTCCTTAGACTGAGAAAGCCAAGCAGCACACAGCGGAATTGAGGGAGAGGGGCAAGAAGGCAAAAGCTTTTGACACAAACCAACATCTCACCAGCAGGTCCCACTGAGATCTGAACTCAGACTGAGGGATTCAAAGTCTTGAGTGCAGCCCATTAGACCAGGGCTTTCTGTGGGCACTGCTGACTCAGCTGGCAGTGATAAATAAGCTATTTCTAAATAGAGTTGACATAAGATACACAATTTGCGTAGCACAAATTGCGTCTCTTATTCCAAGTTTAGGGTGCAGTGTAAACACGCCATCAGGGTGCATCTACATCACATGGAAGGCTGAACTAAGATACACAATTTGAGCTACACAAATCGTCATTTTAATCTTATTTCAAAATAGGTTTGTCGTCTCCACAGCGCCAGATTTTGACATAACCCGCTATTCTGAAACATCCCTTACTCTTTGTGGGACGGGGTTTACAGGGACGTGGGAATAGTGAGCCCATTAGATTTCAAATGAAAGGACTTGCTGTTAAGACAAAGAACAGATATTACAGGTGCCTCTGTACCCTGAAATAGCGCTGCAGAGTCGATGTAGCCTTACAGGCCCACAGGGGGTGCTGGGTTGATGCTGAACTTTCAGCCTCCTGTTCTTGGGAGTGTCTGTTGAGGTGAGTAGAACTGGGGGGGGGGTGGGAGGCACCAGCCCTCTAACAATGCCCCCTAAGCGGGTGTCTGCAGGGCTAAGAAAACCCAGGCTGAGTAGAGACAGGTGCAGTGCCCTTCCCAGGTGCTAGGCCAGGGACTCTGCACCTCCAGCCTCCTGCCCCACCTCCTCAGCCCCCCACCAGCCTTCCTCCCCAGCACTGGGCCAGGCTTGCCAGGGCATGGAGGGGCCAGGAGGTTCCCTCTGGGTAGTCTTAGTCCTCAGCACAAATTCAGCTCCCAGCTCACACCTCTACTGCCCTTCCCCAAACCTGCCTCCTTCCACCCCCCCGAAACCTGCCCCTCTCTCCGGCATCTCCTCAAGGACATCCCAGCTCCAGCTGCTGGCTCCAGCTCCACCGGGCTACAACAGAGACCTTAGTCCGTTCCCAGCCCTACCCACTGCCCCTTTACTCCATGACTGGGGGCAACACCATGTCCTGCCTATCCCACAGGCCCTTCCACTGGTCGCTGTCTTCCACCAAGGCCTGTCTCTGCTCCTCACACACCAGCTCTGGCTACATCTGACTGGTTCTTTCCACACCACGTCACTGAGGTACAGCGCCTCCCATCACAGCTTTGAGGTGAACTCCTCCTGGGTCTCTGCCCCTCACCCTGGGTCATGCCAGTGTTGCTGCCATGAGAAATGGGCCCTCGTCTGGCTCTTGTCTGCTCAGGGTGTTTTAGGGGGAAGGTAACTTACATTTCTTACAGATCCTGTCCTATCACAGCTCAGCCCTGGGTCGGTGGGGGGGGCTGAGGCTGGGGGTGAGAGGGCTGAGATACAACAGGAAAGTTAGGTGTGGGGTGGAGTGCAGAGGCCTCAGAGCAAAGGATGGGGGGGACGGGGTGAGGGTGCAGAAGTTAGGGCAGGGGGCTGGAGATGTGGGGGTGCAGGAGGGAGGGTTGGGGTGCATGAGGGGATAAGGGCAATTGGTCAGAATTTAATTCTCTCCCAACCGAGGCTCTGGCCCAGTTCTTCCCTTTCTTCTACCCCAGCAACTGCCATGCTGCAAAGCAGAGAGAGGAGATGAGAGGCCACATGCCCTGCAGGGCTCTGTAGCACAATAGAAAGTGTGTTGGCTGTCTAAGTCGTGGTGCTCAGTGTGAGCCTAAACCAGTCTTGGAAAGATTGTGGGTTCAGATCCCACATGGCTCACTTTAGCTGCCTGCTCCTGGAGCAGCATTTACAGAACTGGCAACTCCTTGCATGTGGCCCAATGGGACCACAAAAAGGGTCAAAAGACAGGGCTGGACACCAGGAGCTACACGTCTCTGCACAACAGGCAGGTCTGCTTGCGCCTGCCTGCTCCTACACACACAAGCAAGTGAAAAGTGGGGAGAAGCAAAGGAGAGTCCAGCTGCCTCCTGGGGCTGTGGCTTTCCAGAAGTGTTGTAGGGGAAAAATGCTGTTGCCCCTTGGCCACCTCTGCCTCTCACTGACATTCATGGATGTTCTTTTCTACTGCCCTGTCTCTGTTCTCTGCCTCGCCCCTTTCCCCACCGCTTCCCTGGAGGGAGCCAATTCTGACTGTGTATTTCCAGTCCGGCCAAATTTGCTTCTCCCAACCAGATGATGACAAAGGTGAGAGGTAGCACAAAGAGACACCCCCCATCGCACTTTGGTACAGCTCACTTTTCTTACCCTCTGCCCAGGGCTCACTGGTTGGGCTGGCCTGGGTCCCTCCTCTCACCCCTTGCTGAGCTTTCAGAATCTCCACTCGAAATAGGGACACAGAAAAATATTTTACAAAATTTAAAAAGTTTGTAGTTTGTGACAAGGATCAAGAAAAGCTCCTTTGCCTTTTATTTCCAAAACCAGTCTCACCTTCATGCTGGGCATTTAAGGACAAGGAAGCCAAGCACTTGGACTGCCAGTATCTCACCCGCAGGTCCCACTGAGATTTGAGCTCAGATTGCAGGGTTCAGAGCCCTAAGTGCTGCCCCTCACACCATGGGACCATCACATCTCTCAAGACATGAGGTTCTGAGATGGTAGCTGATACTCTGCTCTCCTTGCCTCCCTTTAGTGGCTCCACCTCTCAGGAACTTCCCTCTTCTCCCATCAGCCTTTTCCTGAACCAGCAGTTGCATGGGTGGCCAGGGGAGGCCTCTTCTGTGTCCCAGGAGATGGGAAAATGTGAATAACAGCTGCAACAAGGCACCACTAGGAGTTCAACCCAGGATCTCCTGTTTATAAGGCAGGTGCTTTAGCCAGCTGAGCCATGGTGCCCTCCTTAGCAGCCTTTGTTGATTATCTGGCTTGTAAGCTCCTTGGTCTCAGGATTTGGGTTGGCATCCCCAGGTGGGGGCCCAGCCTCCTTCAGTTTGGTCCTTTCCTGGGGCACAGAATTAACAAGAGAGAAGCAAGGGCAGGGTGCAGCTAAAGCCAAGAGACTATTCCACTGTGTGAGCCTCCTCCCAGGAGCCATGAAACCCTCTCTCAGTTCCTACCCCAGAAGTACTCTTGGCTCCATGGGTCCTGGCCTGTGAAGGCCTCTCAGTGCAGCCTTTGACCTCCACCTGCAGGTGCTGACTGACTGGAGCCAGAGAGATGCCAAACAGAGCTCTCCGGGGCCTGCAGGCACCATGTTCTCTGGGACTCTGGGTGCAGACAGGACCCTGCGAGAGGAAAAAGCCTTTGGGAAAGACCCTCCTGCCCCCAGTTGTGGGGCACAAGAGCTCAGTGCTCTGCATTGTGGCTGCAATTGAGTCTCCTTTGCCTTGTCTCCAGATTTCTCATATTCCTCCACATGGCACCTGTCAGAAGAAGCAGCCATTTGCATGGCCAGGCCCAGGCAGCTTCTCTGCTTCCTCCAGAGACTGACCAGAGTGTGGGAGGAGCAGCCACATTCAGCCCAGCCCCACTTGGCACCCCATCACTCACCTCCCCTCAACCTGGCAGGTGTCTTGGCCATGAGCAAACAATGGGGAACCTCAAACTCCTGCAGCCTGGGCCACAGAGCCACCAATTGTGGCCTAAACACAGGCCTGGCAGTGAGCAAGATTTGAACCCACACAGGGAAATGCTATGGGATTCCCAATCCAACACCTTAACCACTGGGCCATAAGCCTGAGACAAGGTCCCTCCCACCACCTGAGGAAGGGAGACACAAGGCCCAGGTTTCTGTCTGCTTCTCACCCTGGCCCTGCGGCCCCCAGCTACATGGCTAAATCGCAGAATATGTGAAGTGCAAACCAATACGAAATAATCTCCTCAGGCCCTTCCTAGATGTTGAAGGTGCCAGTAGCTACACTTGAGAATTGTCTGTTCTGATGATTCCCTCTGGGGCAGTGGAATTGGCTGCTTTTGAGAGACAGAATCCTGGACTAAATGGCACGGCCCAGTCTGGCTGTTCTGATGTTCTGTTTGCTTTCTGGGCTTGTCCTCTCTGGGCCAGGGAGAATGGAGCCATGTCCTGAAGTGGAGAGAAAGTGGCCTGGGAAGAGCTAGTGTAGCTGAGCAAACACATCAAGTTTGTCTTTCCCTGGTGGTCTAGTGGCTGTGATTCAAGATGCTCACTGCTATGACCTCGGTTTGAGTCCCAGTCAGGGAAACAACATGCACCTTTTTCATGAAAACTGCCAAAACTTTGCTCTTTCATCCTGGGGAGTGCCAGTGGGTTGAGGGAAGAGAGGAACTGGGGAGCCAGAGGCAGGCTCTGCCTGGGAGACTTACCTGGTTCACTCCTGGCCTGCAGCCCAGCACATCTTTCAGGAAGCTCCTTCCCTGCATGGGTCATGGTCATGGGTGAGTAAGTGCCTGAGTGGAGGGGGGAGGGCTTCAAGCAGGCAGCTCCCATTCTCCAGACACAAGCTAAGAGCAGGGGTAGGGCAGGAAGCCTCTCCCCTACTGCTGTGAAACACAAATGACCCAGCAGCTCCTTTTCTCAGCAGTGTGTGGGAGGCAGGGAATCTGCCTGAGGCTTCTCGCTGCATTCATAGGCCAGATCTGGGGGCTTGGTGGCTGGATCCAGCCCACTGGCCTATATTGCCCAGGCCTGGCGTAGAGGGAACCTTGGCTCTGGGCTGTGGGGGACGGGCGCTGTGGAAAGGCCAGTCTTGCCTTCCTGGGCACTGTATGACGACATCCATTTTGTGCAGCACGGCTGCCAAACATCCCAGACAGAGAATTACAGGCCAGGCAAGCTTCTTGCAGCAGCCAAAGTAGCTCAGTGAGGCGAGTGTTAGACTGAAGATCTAAAAGTCCCTGCTTCAATCCCAGGCTTTGGCATGTGGCAGGGCTCTCTTGGCTCTTCCAGACGTGCTCAGGTGTTGGACTATCACATTACTGACTTTAGCCAGGCCAGGCTTGGCACTGACAAATCATGTTCAACTGATTAGCCCCTCTGCCTCAGACTTGCTACTTCTTTGGCAAAAGCCCGCCCAGTGGTGGCCCTAGATATGGGCCACAAGGATTGTGGCTTTGGGCTGATGGGGGCATATTTGGATTGTCTCATGTGACCTTACCTGGGGCCAGCCAGCTAAGCAGGATGGAAAACTCAGCACCCAACTCAGGCTGGGCTGAAGGAATGAGAAACTCACTCACTTGTCTCAGCTGGAGACCACGGGCAACAAGAATAAGCTTCATTAGGCCAGTGGATTGGGGTCAAGACATGAGCATCTTCTCCTACCATTGGGAAGGCAGCTGGCCAGGCAGGGCCCAGGGCCCAAGTCCCTTTCAGCTCCCAGGAGCAGGAGGGAGCTGAGAGGGGCGGGAAGGAGGTAGTCAGCAGGCTGGGGTTGCACAGGGTCTGTGTCTGCTGCTCCCTCCTCCCACCAGGATTCCTGCCTGCTCCTTGAAACTGCTCAGCCTGTTCCTTGTTCTGGGCTCACTGCTCAGAGAAGGCAGCTAAAAGAGATCAGGCCACCTTGGCAAAGGGATCCCAGGCCTGGCAAAGGGCTTGAATCCAGCATCTTGAAGGTTTAGCCCCAAACTCAAACTAGCAGAGCCTGCCAGCCCCCAGCAAAGTGATTGGCTAGTGACCCTTTCTGAGAAAAGCCAGAGGCAGCTGCAGGGATGCTGTGGGCTGTACAATGAGATGGGTGGCTCAGAAGCTGTTTCTGGTTGCCGGGGAAATAGCTCAAGATCCGGAGCACTTGCTTTGCATGTGAGAAGAAGTGGGGTTGGCACTCACATTGTCTTGTGATGGTGGTACTGTTCCTTGTTTTCACTGGCAGCTCTTCCAATAACCTTTCCCTTTACCTGCTGGACCTATCAAAGGCTACGTCTACACTGCAGGCTTTTTGCGCAAGAACACCTGTTTCAGGACATCCCTTAACCCAAGGGGCCCAGCCCAATGGAAAGAAGCACAGGGCTGGCCACCAGGGGCTACAAGTCTGTGCCCCACAGGGAGATGAGCTTGCAAGTGAAAACTCAGATGAGAAAAAGAAAGTCCCTGGATCCTGCTGGGCTCTGGCTGCCCCCAGCCTGAGCTGAGCTCAGGATCCACGTGGGTGACCTGCCCTACAGCTATGCCATCAGGTCCCGCCCACTGATCTGCTCAGTCACTCAGTGCACACCAGGGAGCCAAGTGACTGTGTCCCTGACTGACACTCTCTGCCAGCCAATCAGCTTAGTGGGGACGGGCAACAGGCCTGGGCTGTTGTGTTAGGCCAGCAAGAGAGCTGCCAATGCCCCACCCCCCAGGAGCTGGCTGGAGATCATGTGGAGAGAGCTGCTGCCTCTCCCAGGTGTGGTAGCCACTTCCCCACCTGAGCAACTCTGCCCCCTGGGGCCTGTCTCCACCGCTCCTGTCACTGCCAGGCAAAGGGAGGCTGAGTCCCAGCAGCTTTCTGCCCCAGCAGGGCTGGCTTTTGGGGAGAGCAAATAGGACATGGGAGGGGCTGCTGGAGGCCCTTAGCCCCCCGGCTGGCTCTGCCTGGGAAAAATAGGGACTCCCCCATCACGGGAGAATACAGGTATTGATTCTACTGCCTCTTGCATGTTAAGCAAGTGCTTTACCACTCAAGCTAACTCTTCCACTCTGTCAATGCTAAGTCTTTTGGTGACTCTTAACTTCTCCACAGGGACGTCTGTCTTCTAGGTCAGTTATTAGTGGGAAAGGAGAACGCTCCAAAGGCTCCTCCTCACAGTCATGCTTGTGACCCTCATTCTCTCTCTGGCCTCAAGGGCAGATCTCAAGAAGGAGACTCCCTGTAGCAAAGTCATCGGGGTCTCTGAGATGGGCCCTGCCCTGCAGCCTGTCCCACCTGCCCATTGTCATGGACCCTCTGTGAGGTCACCGCCTCCCAACCTCCTTTAGCCAATAAGCTGAGGCGTTGCAAAAAGGCCCTTGTGATGTCACTGCCACATCCACCCCTGCCATCTAGAGCTAATGTCCTGCCCCAGGCAGCCCCTTTGCATGGTTGAGCTGCTCCCAGTGGTGAAAGTGACACATTTGTAGAGGGACAGTTGTATTTGGCACCACCTCTTGGGCATAGGGAGGCTCAGGGAAGGAAGTGGCGGGAGGGGTTGCGATAGGACAGTACCTGTAAGGAATTACAGAGTAGAGTGGGAGGCTCAGGGAAGGGATTTGGGGGGCATATGGGTAAGGTACGGCTCAGAGTAGGGTTGAGGATATAGAAGTCAGGATTCAGGACTTGAGGCGGAGCACTGAGGGGATCAATGGGACTGGAATCCCAGCTCCGGGCTCCCTGAGGCCCATTAAGAAACAAGGGATTTCTCTGCAGTGTGCTGGGGAGAGAAACCCCTGAGACAGTGACATGGACTGATCTGGTTCCAAGCAACCAAGGGGTGGGGGTGGGGGGGTGTTCAGTAAATCTACATGTGACTAGATCTATCTAGCAGCCACAGGGACAGAGGGCTTTAGCCAAGGCAGCAGTGACTCTGAGGAAGGGCTGGAAGTGATGGGGGCTAATCAGATGAACATGCCAAGGCCAGGCAGAAATGGCTGAGGGGATGTCACAGGCACTAGCACATCAAGAGGTAGAGAGAGGCCCCTGCTGCACTTCCAGAAATGCCAAAGCCTGGAGAGAGCCAGGCATTTTCAGCTGTCTAGTCTAAGGCACTTGCCACTGAGCTACTTCAGCTGCTGCCAACAGGCCAGGACAAGACCCTTTTAGCCACTGGGTCTGTGCAGACTGGAGCCTTCTCCTACCAGATCTCTAGCCTGCTTCCTGCAAAGCCTCCAAGAGGTACCTGGCCTCCCTCATTTGGCTTCCCCAAGGGCATTCTCAGCTGATGTCACCCCCCTCTATCAAGTGGGAGTTGGGCTCATCCCATGCATAGGTCAGGCAACAGGAGCTGTGTTTACCTGGCCACCAAAGTGAGCTGCAATGAGACAAGAGACTATGTTTCTACCTGGCTTTGAACCATGGACCTTTTGTGTGTCAGACAATTATGACAACCACTACAGCACAGAAACAGCTGCGAACTGCTTAAGTTCTGCAGGACTGAAACTTGGACAAATATTCTGTGACTAACTCTTGGCCAATGCTTTGGGGGAAAAGGCCAAGCAAGAGCAGGGAATAAGACACCTGCCTTCCCTCCCCCCGCTACTTCTCTAGACCTTTACTCCCAACACTGGGAAGGTGGCAGGGGCTTTGTGACGCAGGAGGGGTGACCCACATCACATCCCCAGCATTGCCCCCCTGCAGGGATGGACCTTTGGGGACAGGCCCTGACTTCTCGACCTCTCACCCAGCTCCAGTCACACACTAGAGTAGAGTAGGGCTGAACGATGCTGTGGTGGGCGAGGGGCAAGAGCTCAGAGTTTACCTGAGACCTCAGGAACCCAGCATGAGGCACCATTCCAGGCGTCTCTGACAGGGGCAGAAGGGGAATGTGTCTCAGGGGTTGTGCAGCTTGTTTGCCCTTGTTACAGGTGTGGCCAAAATACAGACCCTTGTTGTGAACAGGATTTGAACCTACCCAGGGAAACCCTATTGAATTTCTAGTCCAACAGCTTAACCACTCGGCTGCCACACCACTGTAAGATGCCTTTCCTGTACATAAATGTGGAGAAAAATTCTGTTACTAACTCCTTGGCCAACTCAGATTGCTGTGGGGTTAAGGAATTCTCTCTTGTTAATTCTGTGCCTTCAGGAAGGGACCAAATCCGAGGAGGCTGGCCCCCACCTGGAGTCTCCAACCCAAACCCTGAGACCAAGGGGGCTGACAATCCAGGTGATCAATGTTTGCTGCACTTGTCCCTCCCCTCAACCCTGCCCAACCTCAAGGCCAACTCTACGGTCCCTGCGGCTGGGGGAGATGTGCATGTTAGAGCCTCTGCCCACTGAGCTGTAGCTTTCTGTGCCGAGGGAGCCAGACACCGCCAGGGTGGGAAAGCTGGAGGGAAATGGGGACTAGTCGCTCTTTGGGAGTCAAAGGTGTTGTCTGGGACCATAGAGTAGAACAGTTTTAGAGGCCTCTATGAGGAGGGCACCATGGCTTAGCTGGCTAAAGCACCTGTCTAGTAAACAGGAGATCTTGGGTTCAACTCCCAGTGGTGCCCTGTTGCAGCCTTTGCTCACATTTTCCCAGGTCCTTCTGGGACACAGAAGAGGCCTCCCCTGGCCACCCATGGAACAGTTTGCTCATGAAAAAGCTGAGTGGAGAGGAGAGTTGGGAAGAAGGAAGCCACAAGCCCCTGGAGGCTTCTCTCCCACAGGGGAGAAGCACCTGATGCCCACATACCCTAACTCTCCATGGCTGCAGGAACTGCAGAGGTTGCACCTTCAGGCTCTTTAGTTGCTCACACCCCCAGGGAATCACAAGGGCATGTGACACCAGCTCTCCTGTCCCAGCAATTGCAGTCAGAGCCCTGCCTTGCCAGTGCCAGTCACAGCAGCCTCTGCACCTGCTCATGGTTTCCTTCTTTCCAATGCTCCTCCCCAATCAGCCTTTTCCTGAACCAGCAATTCTATGCTTGGCCAGCTGAAGCCTCTTCTGTGTCCCAGAAGGGCATAGGAAGCTAGCATCACTGGGACTTGACCCCAGGTTTTCCCATTTATGAGGCAGACACTTTAGCTAACTAAGCCTTGGTGCCCACCAGCAAAGTGGCCTTAAAACTGGTCTATTCTATGGTCCCAGACATCACCTTTGACTCCCAAAGTGCGGCCATTCCCCATTCCCCATTTCCCTCCAGCCTTCCAGCCCTGGCAGTGTCTGGCTCCCTGGGCACAGAAAGCTACAACTCTGTGGGCAGAGGGCTTTGGCTTCCTTGACCATGGGATGCTGTTGCAGGAAGGGCTGCGCAGCATGGGTGCAGTTCACCTGTCGAGGAACGGGAAGAGTATTGGGATGCAGACTGGCTAACCTAGTGAGGAGGCTTTAAACTAGGTTTGCTGGGGACAGGTGACCAAAACCCCCAGGGAAGTTGTTATGCTTACACGAAGCACACGAGATCTTTTATAGGGGAAGAGGCAGTGTGCCGCCTGTATTGAGAATACAACAGTACAATAAGCTTTTCCGTCACTCACACACACAGACACCTTACACACACAGTCCCTCCAGACCATGTTATAGTTACCAGTCCAGAGTCTGGATCAATCTAGTGGCCCGCTACATCGATCACAGGCGGGGATCAGGGCCTTTGTCAGTCATGATCCGATGCGCCTCTGGAGCGGGTGGCAACACGAACCCAAAGTTCCGTAGCGAAGCACCCTGCTTTTATCATCCGTTTATCTGTTGAAGTCTATGGATTCTGCTGTGTCAGTCCGTGTCCGGTGTGTTATCTTTTTGATGTTAGTCATTCCCAAAACATCTCCAAATGCTCATCCTGTAATCAATCCTCTTTTAGGGGTGCCAGCTCCACTTTAGGGCCGTCAATCTGCCAATCCGATCAGTCCTTGACCATGGGTACGCATTGATGGTTACTGGTGGTTCCTCTGACGCCGATCAGTCTGTCTTCTTCTTCATCACCGCTTCACTCCTCCTTCGTTGGCCATCTGGATAACCTTCACACCTTTATCTCGACACATACATACCACTTTCACACCTAAACAATCTTTTACAAGGACTTTTCAAAGAAAAGGATAACACCAGTATCTAATATTGGGCAAAGCAAAAGGCATTGTAAATCAAACAATTAAGTCTTCAGCCTTCAACATTCTTCTAGTCTCATTAACATAGACACAATACCAAAACTCTTATCTCTTTACTTACTAAACTCACTACACTTTAAATCAAAGAAATATATATACTTAACTAAAGGGCTTAATTTAGGACAATATTAAATTAATGTGTTACCTTACATTGCTATATTATTAAACTTAAAATACAAATATAAAAAAATAAAACTTTCAACTCCAGCAAAGTGAATAACATGGAAACCTGGGAGATGGGCCAGAAATAGGAGAGAGAGTGCAGGCTGGAACAACAGAGATAAAGGAGGGACGCGGGACCACTGAGAAGCAAAATCTATTCTGTGTGTTGGATGCTGGTACAGACACATGGGAGCTATGGGTAATAAGCAGGAAGAAGTTGGTATCACAGGGACTTGGTGGGATAATACACATGACTGGAATATTGACATAGAAGGGTAAAGCTTGCTCGGGAAGGATAGGCAGGGAAAAAGGGAAGCGGTGTATCCTTAGATATGAAACATGCACACACTTGGCCTGAGGCGGAGATGGACACAGGAGACAGACTTTTCAGGAGTCTCTGGGTTAGGTTAAAGGGGTAAAACCCCAGGGTGATGTCACGCTAGGCATCTATTCCAGACACCTCCCCAGGCAGAAGAGGTGCATGAGGCGGTTTAAACGCTTAACAAAATCATCCAAAGTGCAGCTGGTTTCATACACACTCAGGCTCACCTACAGCTGGGAGGCAGTTTACAGTGAGCTGAAAAGAAGCAGAGGGGAAACCACTGGCTGACAGAACCAAAGTTCAGGATGCTTCTGTGTCCAGATGTGCTAAGCAGCTGGCAGCCAAGCTCCTAAGTGTTAGTCTGTCTCTTCCCTCCCCAGACAGGAATATCCCCTTCTCTGGATGTTACAGGCTGCACTTTGCCTGACTAGCTTTTAGCCAGGGACCTGTAGCATGTGACGCAAACATGACACCCACTGCGCTGCAGAAACCGGCCTGTTGTCTTTTTGAAAGAGAAAAGAAACAACTTAGCCCCCTTGTTGGCTCTGCCTGTAAAACAAAGGGGCAAAGACACCTCTATCCCTGAAGAACATGGGTATCAATCCCACTGCCTCTTGCATTGAAAGCAGGCCCTGTGCCCTTTAAGCTAATTCCCCTGTCTGTCAAGCAGCTTTTCTGCTCTATCTACCTTGCTCCAGAGCCCACCATGTCCCTTCTGCTAAATCCTCATATAAAGCTCAGCAAATATCCAGAGAAGTTGCTGTTCCCCTTTACAAGACTCTGCATAGCTCAGTTCCAATCAGCCGGTCTTCCCTTGAGCCCGGAACATCGACCGCAGCAGCATTGATCTCACGTCTAGTTAGACACGGCCTTAGAGTGTCACAAAACCAACCCCAGGACACATTCCTTGCTAGGACCAGTCACAGTCTGGGATCAGTGAGGGTCCATCCTATCTGAGATGTGTGTGGCACAAAAGCCTCCTGTTCCCTGCCCAGATCCCAACACCGGTTGCAGACACAGTGGTATTTGGTGCTTTGGCTGCTGTCCCTGCTAGCAGGGAGCTGTCCTGCACCTGAAGCTCATCTACCTCCCCGAGAGGGTGCAGCTCTGTGAGGGGGAGAAGCACTGGGTGGGGGGGAGGTGTTTAAGCCGGGGCATTTCTCTGCATGTGTAACAACCATCGCTGCCGGCCCAGGCTGGGCCAGTGCGCTGGCATCCCTCATGTCTGGAGCATTGCGCCAGGGAAAAACTGAAACTGTATTAGGAGATAAGGGGTCAGGGACCCCCCCCCCCCCGGCAGGAACTAGAGGGCCCGGGGTCCCTCCACCTCTCCCCAGCAGGAGCTATGGGGCAGGGGTCCCTCAACCCCCTTAGCTGGAGCTGGCAGGTGCCATGGGGGCTCACACACAAACAGGTCCCCACGACCTCAATATCGGTGCCCAGGACAAAACTCACTCCGCTCCTGGAAGGGGAACAGTGACTAGCAGTGAGGCCCCTCCCTGGCAGCACCACGTCAGACGGTTCCTTCTCGGCCTGGTGCCTCCTGAATGCTGGGAGCAGCTGCCTGGTCCGAGGGGCTGCAGTTCCCTGGAGAGAGAGGCTGGGGCCAGTGGCTGCAGGAAAACCCTTCTGCTGTGTCTGAAAATTCACAGGGAAGGGAGCAGGTGCCACAGGCTGGGCAGGGAATGGCCTGTTGGCATTGTTGGCATTGAAGGGGGAAGGATAAAACCAGCCATGTTACGAAGGGCCTAGCAGAGCCATGGGTCAGCTCTGCAATGTGACCCTAACTCCCCAGGCAGGCAAGTGCAGACTCCCCCTCAGCCAGTGCAAAAGGCTCCAACCAGCCTGGTCTGAATCCAGCTGAAGGGCTGGATGGCCCCCCTCCTGGAGTGTCAGAGCCCCTGTCAACCAGCCCTGTGTTTGTCCCCTCCCCTACCAGGCAGGGCAGGGCCCACTCTCACACCAGGGCTTTGTCTACACTGGCGGCGTCTTGCGCAAGTAAACATCCACACTGCCATGTGCCAGCTGTGCTTCTGCGCAAGAGCTCCCATGGCAGTGTGGACACTCTCTTGCGCAAGAAATCCCTGCCAAGCGTCCACACTGCCCTCTTGCGCAAGGAGCCCTCTCTTACCACACCATACTGTAAATTTCCTTGCACAAGAGCAGGCAGGCAGTCTGGATGCTCTGCAGATTCTTGCACAAGAACAGCTATACTTACACAAGAAGCTGTCAGTGTAGACATAGACATAGCCCAGGAGTCCTAGCATGGAGTTACAGGCATGTCTCTCCCACCCAGCTCACTGGGACAACCAGGGAGCACTTGGTGGCCAGCATGTGGTACCCAGGGGCTCTCTCCTGTGCACTGTGACACCCCCCTGCAGTTTTACACAGACATCCTGGAGTCTCAATCTCCCTGTCATTCACATCATGCAACAGGGGTAGGTCCACCCTGTTCTGTAAAGTGATACTGGTGGGATTTGAACCCACAACCTTTGAATGTTTGGCCTGAGCTCACACCAAGCACAACAGCTGAAAAGACCAACACGCATTCCATTGAACCACAGAGCCCTATGGTTCCCATATGTGCGCATGGCTCCCCCCATCTCCTCTCTCTGCTTTGCAGCAGGGCAATTGCTGGGATAGAAGAAAGGGAAAAGCTGAGCCTGAGCCTGTGCTGGCTGGGAGTTGAATCCAGGCCAACTACATGGAAGGCAGCCACACTACCCACTGCACCGCCTCTAGAGGCCTTTCCCCACCCAGGTATGTGGGTTACCAGGCACCTGTCTGTGCCCACAGTGCAAAGCGCCTGGTGCCTTCAGTGTCTTCTCTGCTAAAGTTTCCCTAGGAGGCCAGACAGGCAGCCCCACCAGAGGGGCTCTGGAGGCTGCTTCAAGCAGGTGCTGCGCGTTGGATGCCAAGGGACAGTCTCAGGTGGGGACTGTGGCTGGGAAGAGACAATAGCCGGGTTTTTCCTGTGCAACTTTCTGGCAAGAAGCCTGCTGGCTGGAGCACTCGGCTCCAGTGAGAGGAGCAGCAAGTTCCCAGCCTGGGTCCCAGCTTCCTGCAGGCTGCCATGCTCAGCTCCCCCCTCTTCTGGGACCCCCACCTCTGAGACCCCCCCCCCATTGCCATTTCAGAGATGGGTGGGGACATCTACACATACAGGGCCCTCTGTGAGGTGTTTCCTGTGATTAGGGAGCAAGAGAATGTGCAGAGCCTGCTGCATCCCTCTGCCCTCCCATGGGCAGCTGGGATCGAGAGGAACACACGAACCCTTCCCACACTCAGACCCCACCACACCCAGCCCCCTGCCCAGAGCCTCAGCCGTGGCTTCACCCTGGCTCCAGAGAGAAGAGGCCAATTCAAACAGCCCCATGGCAGAGAGGGAGTCGGCACGTCAGTGGGTGGAGCAAGGAGCTGGGGGCAGATCTTGGCTGAAACTTGCTAGTGACCTTGGCCTGTTCAGTGAATCTCTCCCTGGCTCTATGGCCCTGTCTGTACATCAGGGACAGCAACATTCACAGGTCCCACAGGAGGATGCTAATTTGATGCTTCACCCCATGGCCCAGCAACAAACCCCCCAAACTCCCCCGGTGCTCTGGGACCCAGGTTTTCTGTGTGAATTCTGTGTGGCAGATGCCATCAGGCCTGGGAACTGGGGTTATTTACCAGGTTCCCTGGCTGTAGGGTGCTACTGTGCTCACAGCTGTGATAGCCAAGTGGTTAAGATATTGGTCTAGAAATCTAATAGGATTTCCCTGTGCACGTTCAAATTGCGCTCACAATGAGGTCTGTGTCTTGGCCATACTCCTAACCAGGGCAACAAGCTACACAACCCCTGAGGCACTCCCAATTACTGCTCCATCTTAGAGTTTCCATCCATAAAGTGAGTGAGTTTTGTCTTGTGCGCCTGTTCGGACGTGTGCCCTGTGGCACCTGAGAGTTAATAACAAACACCTTAGATGAGGGGTTGGTAACCCACAAGTGGCAAACAAACCCATTTCCCATGGCAGGTGGGGTGGGAGCTCAGCTCTATCCCTTGCTTCCACGCAGCTGGGAGCTCCTGCTGAGTCTCCAGGCTCAGCCTCCTGAGTCACTGCCCCAACCCCCTCCCGCACCCATACTCCTTCTCATACCCATGGCCTACACCCTCTCCTGCTGCCAAACTCCCTTCCGGATCCTGCCCTCCTAACCCCGTCCTGCATCCCACTCGCTGGCAGCCCTGTCCTGCACACTGAACCCCTCAGAGTTGTCCCCACCCCAGAGCCTAAGCAGGTTCACAAAATCCACTAACTCTGCAGCCCCAGAAAAGTAAATCTGAACCTCAGTCCTCCCTGTCCCTTCCCCTCATGCCGTGGGGGCTGGAACGCCAGAGGAGTGAGGTGTCTTAGTTGGGGGCCACATCAGAGAGGTCTGGGGGCCTTTGGAAGAGTTTTTTTGTTTCTCACTTTTGTGGCCCCCGATTTTTCTGTGGGTCAGTGGCCCCCGACCCAAAAAACATTCCCCACCCCTGCCATAAATAACGCAACACTGAAACCTTTTGTGCTGGCCATAATGTTTTCCTTGATTTAAAATGAAGTTTGATCAACTAACATGAGACAGTTCAAATGCTGAATCTATTTAATAATTTAAATTACACTGTTCTCCCCAGCTGTAATTATGTCATTAGTGGCAAGTGTCCATAAGCAACTCATAGTCCATGGAAAGATTTGGAGAGGGCAGGGGCTCAACAAAGGGGTGGGGTCTTGGGGAAGGGATGGGATAGATCCTGGCTTGCCCTGACATTTAAAAAGTGACCTTGGGGGTAGGAGAAAGTGAAAAGGTGAGAGAGAAGAACACACACACCCCCCCACAGGTTGCCCTGATCAGCTTCTGATGTTCCCTAGAACCAGCCCTGAGTGAGTGGGGGGGATACAGGGGGAGCAGCTGACACATGTCAAGGGGCTGCCCAGGGACATGAGCCTGCAAGGAAGCAGTGACATCACAAGGGCCTTTTGCAACACCTCAGCTCATTGGTTGGGAGGCAGTGACATCACAGAGGGTCCATGGCAACAGCTAGGTGGGACAGGCTGCAGGGCTGGGCCAATCTCAGTGACCCCCACTGCCTGGCTTCTCCTTTGTGAGGTTTCCCTTTGAAGGCAGAAGGGATTGAGGGTCCCATCTGGGAGTGTCTCTGTGGAGATTTCCCCTTTCCCCAGGCTGCAGTGGGAGGGGGCTGGGGCAGGCAGGGTTACAGGAGGGGCTGGCACTGAACTTCTGGGAGAGGCAAGAGAGACAGTTGCAAATATCCAATGAAGATGGGATTTGAACCCATGCCTGTGGAGCACAGTAGATTAGCAGTCCCTCATCTTAACCACTCGGCCACCTCACCTATGCTAGGAAAGCTTTTTTCAAACTACCCAAAGTCATCGCTGCTGGGAACCTTTGTGCCACTCGCTGGCTGGCCAGGGACACCCAGGGTGGGAAGGTTTTGGCTTTTCACAATGTTCCCTGGGCTCTTGTGGAAAGCTCAGTGCTGGTAACAAACTCAAACACCCCCTGGGTGCCCATAGACAGGCTGGCTAGTCACAGCCTGGTTCGGAGCACTCTCTGCAGTGGAAAGATGCCTGTGGAGCAGTCACATGGCAGCGGCACACGGCTCTGTTCACTCCGCTATGTCGCGTGTGATCCCCGCTGTCCTGTGCTGTTCTGTGGTAACTCTGTGTGTGCCTCAGTTTCCATGGGCACCGCACCTCTATCTAAATGGGGATTGGAATTTTGGGTGTGCCTCACTGAGGCCTGCTCTGTACTAGGCTGGGCAGGTCGGCTCGAAGGACGTAAAATGTCGACCGGCCAGGGAAGCCGAATCCAGCTACGCATTGTGCATCTCTGGTCCCTGGGCTAACAAGTCTGTTCTACGCTGCTGTTCAGGAATAGCGGCATTGCGCAGGAGGGGTTTTCTTGCGCAAGAAGGGGCCGTGTAAATGCTCCTTCTGGCGCAAGAGCCTCTTCCGCAAAAATGGCAGCTCATTAGATATGCAAATGAGGCTCAGCGATATTCCACGCTTAGCTTCATTTGCATATTTCTGATGCAAGAACCCGCCAGTGTAGACAGAGCCCTGGGGACTTGCTGGTGTTTCTCAATTGATGCTTAAACCTGCATTAATGGCACCTCAGCCTGGGAGCCTCTGCCCGAGGGAGGGCATCTGTGTTCCTGTGCTTCCCTGTGCCCCCTTTCAGACTGGTTTGTGGAGGGCTCCTGCCTCCCACCACTTCCTTCTTGCACCTTCCCTGCTCTGGCTGCTGAGGGGCTGCTGGGCCTGGGTCAAGAGGGTGAGGTGCCCGGCTGGGTTGGGCTGGAGTGATGGGGGTGAGACTGGCAGCCACATTGCCTGGTGCCTCCTGAATGGCAGCCCCTGACAGAGCGAGGCCCTCCTCGGTGTGGGCTGCAGCTGGGCAGAGCGAGCTCTTGAGGGGTCAGGGGTAATGGTGCAGTGGTACAGCTGGAGTCTAAACAGTGGAGGAGGCAGCTCTTCCTTGAGAGGGGTGGAGCTGTGAGAGCCCATATGCAGATATTGTCACAAGCAAAGCCCTGTGGGAACGGAAATGGTCTCCTGAGCTGGTCCTAAATCTCGAGTCGGGGCTGGCTGCGGCATCAGGGCAGCATCAGGGTGCGTGCAGGCAGGAGGGACACGGTGTAGGATGGTCATGTAGGTTTGTGAGGCCATGACCACCCTGAGGTGAGAGTGTTTGGGAGCTTAAGGGCAGGCAGTGGGTGTGCTTGGGGCTCTTATATTTACTTGGTAGAGGAAATGCTATGATCATGTAGGTGGGTTTTTTTAGGCTGAGGCTCCTCTGTTGCACTTTGGGTGTGCTGACTTCTGCAATTTCCCCAAAAAGGGCAAATTTGACTGCACAATTTATGGTAATGGGGGATTGTATTTGTGTTTTCCCCTGGTATTTTCTGTAAAAGAAAGAAATAGCTGTTTTCTATCTAAGTTTTTGTTACTGCTGTTTTACAGCATTTTTTTTTTCTGTCTATTTATGTGGGCAGGAGCTCTCTGCTCGTACTTGTCTAGAAACTGTGAGGCTACATCTACACTGTTGGTTTCTGGTACAAGAACTCTTTTGTGGAACAATCCTTGGCTGTGTCTACACTGGTGTGATCTTGTGCAAAAGCAGCCTCTCTTGTGCAAAAACTTGCTGCCTGTCTACACTGGCCACGTGTTATCGAGCAAGTAAACTGACGTTCTCATGTATGAAATCAGGGCTTCTTGCACCAGAACTCTGATGCTCCCGCTCAGGAATAAGCCCTTTTGCGCAACTGTTCTTGCAGAGACGAAGCAAAAACAACACAACTGTGAAGGGACTCAAACCCTCAGGCTGTGTCTACACGGGCGCGATCTCATGCAAAAGTGGCCACTCTTGTGCAAAAACTTGCTGCCTGTCTACACTGGCCACGTGTTCTTGCGCAAGTAAACTGACATTCTAATGTATGAAATCTGGGCTTCTTGCGTGAGAATTCTGATGCTTCCGCTCTGGAATAAACCCTTTGGCGCAACTGTTCTTGCGCAAGAGGCCAGTGAAGATAGGCAACATGAATTTCTTGCACAAGAAAGCCCGATGGCTAAAATGGCCATCAGGGCTTTCTTGCGCAAGAGAGTGTCTACACTGGCATGGATGCTCTTGCGCAAAAGCACATGCCAGTGTAGATGTTCTCTTCTGGAAAAGTTTTTGCAGAAGAACTCTTCCGCAAAAGAGTTTTTGTGTGAGAACCCACCAGTGTAGACGTAGCCCTTGTGCAAAAACTCTTCCACAAGAGAGCATGCACACTGCCATGTCCTTTTGCACAAGAGATGTGCTTTTGCACAAGACCATCCATGGCAGTGTGGATGCTCTCTTGTGCAAGAAAGCTCTGATGGCCATTTTAACCATAGGGGCTTCTTGCGCAATAAATTCAGGTTGCCTGTCTGCACTACCCTCTTGTGGAAGAGCTCTTGTGCAAGAGGGCTTATTCCTCGTGGAGAAAGGAATAACTCTTCCAGAAGAAGCCCTGTTTTACAACTCTATACTGTAAATGTACTTGCGCAAGAATGCTCGTGCAGTGCAGACAGCAGGCAAGTTTTTCTGCAAGAACAGCTGTTCTTGCGCAAGAAGCTGCCAGTGTAGACATAGCCTCAGGGGCGGCCCGTGAGCCTAGGCAAGCTAGGCAGCTGCCTAGGGCGCCGCTGGCCCGGGCGCCCGATGATGACGTCATAGCCATTGACGGCCGTGCAGTCAGGGGCCGCAATCAGCGCTCCGCTTAGGGCGCCAGGTGCGGCAGCTGGCCTCGGGCCGCTCCTGCATAGCCTGAGAGTCTGGCTTCCCTGACTATGTCTACACTGGTGGGTTCCTGCGCAAGCAATATGCAGTTGAGGCTAAGCATGGACTATCACTGTGCCTCAAATGCATATCTAATGAGCTGCCATTTTCGTGGCACGGGGGTTTGTGCAAGAAGGAGCTGTCTACACTGCCCCTTCATATGCAAGAAAACCCTTCAGCTATGTCTACACTGGCGGGTTATTGCGCAAGAAAGGCCGTTCTTCTGGAAAGCATCCACACTGCCCACCTGCTCTTGTGCAAGAAGATTTACAGTACGGCGTGGTAAGAGAGGGCTTCTTGCGCAAGAGTATGCTCTTTTTAACAGGTGTAAGCCCTCTTGCACAGGAGCTCTTGCGCAAGAGGGCAGTGTGGATGCTCAGCAGGGATTTCTTGCCCAAGAAAGCCCTATGGCTAAAACAGGCATCAGAGCTTTCTTACACAAGAGAGCATCCACACTGCCATGGATGCTCTTGCGCAAAAGCACAGCTTGCACACGGCAGTGTGGACGTGTTCTTGCGCAAGACTTCTTGCACAAGAACCCTTGCGTAAGATGTTCTTGTGCAAGAAGCCGCCAGTGTAGACACAGCCTTCTTGTGCAACGCCGTTCCACTGCTTAATTTCAAGAGGTGTTTTCTTGTGCATGAAGGAGCAGTGTGATATTCCACACTTAGCCTCATTTGCATATTGCTTGTGCAAGAACCCGCCAGTGTAAACATAGCCCCTGTGCTTTTGGTCTAAGCTTAAACATTTTTCTGTGAAGCAGGGAGATTCTAGCACCTTCCTAGGCAAGTGAGTCTGAATCCTGCACCACAACCTCAGTGGGACCTGCTAGTGAGATGTTGGTTTGCTGCAAATCCTTGGTAATGCCAGTGTTTGGCTTCCTTGGCTGTATCTACGCTGAGCATTGTTGCGCAATAAGATATGCAAATGAGGCATGGGGATGAATATTGCCGCACCTCATTTGCATACCTAATGAGCCATCGTTTTTGCAGCACAGGCTTTTGCACAAGAAGGAGCTGTCTACACTGCTCCTTCTTGCACAAAAAAACCCTCTTGTGCAGCGCCGTTCCGCCGCTTATTTTCAGGAACCCTCGTGCCACTTGGCAGGAAAATCCAGTTCTGACCACTCTCTGAGCAGCCAGTGCCTGAGGGGATCCAACATGGATCCCTAGGTCACAGGTCACAGGTACTATTTAGTGGCCCCAGTTACTGACCTAAACACCGTCATAACACTACAGCTATAGCTACACTGCAGCCTTCTTGTGTAAGAACTGTTTTGCACAAGAGGTTCTTTTGCAAAAGGTCTTCCACAAGAGCACATCCACACTGCCAAGTGCTTTGCACAAGAGATGTAATTTTGTGCAAGAACGTCCACGGCAGTGTGGTTGCTCTGTTCGCAAGAAAACTCTGATGGGCATTTTAGCCATACGGGTTTATTGCACAAGAAATTCATGGTGCCTGTCTACACTGCCCTCTTGTGGAAGAGCTCTTGTGCAAGAGGGCTTATTCCTCATGGGGAGAGGAATAACTCTTCTGGAAGAAGCCCTGTTTTCCAATGCTGTAGGGCAAATTTACTTATGCAAGAACACTCATGCAGTGCTCTGCATGTTTTTGTGCAAAAACCCTGCTGTGTAGATGTAGCCTAAGGGTTTGTATTGATTGAAAGAGTTCACATTCAATGAAAATGTCTCCATTAAGTAGATACTCTTGCAGGGGGGGACTTGGATTTGAATCAAGGACCACTTGATCTGTAGTCAAACGCTCTACCACTGAGCTACACCCCCCTGCAGAGTATGTGCCTGCAGCCAGTATTGAGAAGTGGGTCAGGAACGAGAGGCTTTTCTAGAACACACATCTCAGACTGACCCCAGACTGTGACGGGTCCTAACAAGGAGTTTGTCCTGAAAGCAGCAGAACTGGGGCAGGATAGAGGTTTTGTCAGCACAGAAAAGTTCTTTTGGAACAATAGCCGTTATTCCAAAACAACAATGTGAGCGTCTACACAGCAATTCTGTTATTTTGAAATAACTCTGAAATAACGGACAGCATATTCCGACTTCTGTAAACCTCATTGTACGAAGAATAATGCCTATTCTGAAATAGCTATTTCAAAATGAGGCGTGCGTAGATGCTCCACTTCTGCTATTTTGAAATAGCCCCTCCCCAGGGCCATTCTAAGTTATTCAACTTGGGGCGCTAAATCAAGGTAGCACCTCAACATTAGGGAAGCCTCCTCGGACTCATTTTGAGGTTTCCCTGTAGTGTAGAAGTGCTATTTTGAAATAAGCTATTCCAGAATAGCTTATTCCAAAATAAATGTGCCATGTAGATGTAGCCAGAGAGTCCTGACAGATGAAGCAGCTGGAGGGAAGCCAGGAGAGCAGAGGCCAGTCTGAGACCTGAGTGTCCCAGGTGTCTATGCCAGCCCCAAAGTCTAGGTCCCATGGTGTAAGGAGCAGCATTCATAACTCTGAGTCTTGCCATCTGAGTTCAAGTCTCAGTAGACCCTGCAAGGCTTGGGGTGGTTGCTAGGAGGTCCTCATGCTCCATGCTTTTTGGCTTCCTTGTCCTGAGGTTCACTTAGGGCCTCAGATTCTGGCCACCCAGCATTCACTCTGAAGAGGCCATAATATGTAAGGGGGAATTTTCACTGATCCCTTCTCCTCTGAGCTGGAATCCCAGCTCCCCCAGCATTCACTGGAAGGGGCCAGCCCAGCAGGGACTGAAAAGCACTGCTTAAGGTGAAGTTTGAACTCACAACCTCAGCATATCTCCTACAAGTACTGCCTTATAAGTACTGTGCGCTGACCCATTGCAGCACTTCTGCCAAGTATTTCTTCAAAGTCCTTAGATTGAAAAAGTCAAGAAGCACAAAGTGGACTTGAACAAGTGGGGCAAGAAGATCAATTATGAAGGATTTGCACAAACCAACACCTCACCAGAAGATCTCACTGAGATTTGGACTCAGCTTGTAGGAGTCAAAGTTCTGCTCTGTGCCTGAGGCTCTCAGCTAGTTGACAGGCTAGTCTCCTTGCTTGCTCCAATTGACTGCTTCACCTCTCCAGACCCTGCCCCTTCTGCATGTGGCCTCATGGGAATAATCTGGCTCCCTCTCCAGCAGAGGAAGGAGAAACGTTGCCTTGTGTTACACACGTTGGCACCGTACAGACACCAGCCCTGTATCCCCCTGCCCTGAGCTCCATGGGACAGGTAGAAGCTCCAGGAGATAGTTCCCCTGGATCAGGAGCGGCCCGAGGCCGGCTGCAGCAGCTGGCGCCCTAGGCGGGGAGCTGATTGCGGCGCCCCTGCCTGCACGGCCATCAATGGCCGTGACATCATCACGGGTGCCCGGGCCAGCAGCGCCCTAGGCAGCTGCCTCGCTTGCCTAGGCTCACGGGCTGCCCCTGCCTGGGATCATGTCTCACATTGATCCAAAGGTTGTGGGAACCCAGACCCACCCTGCAGCCAGGAATGCAGGTTCCTAGAAGCTCCCCCCGAGAAAGGACTCGACTGAGAGGTCAGGAAGAAGCTGGGGAGAGATGAGTGCCAGGGGTTTTTGAGTGGGAGAGTGCAGCTTCTCGGCTTTTGGGCTAAGTTCAAGAGTTGCAAACAGGGCAGTGGCTACTGGACACTCTGCATGGCCATTCTTCCCCAGCTGGACGTGGTTCTTGTTCTTCTGCATGGCACAGCCCATGGAGACCAAGTACCTGCCAATGGGTATCCAGATCACACCCTCATTGAACTGATGGGAATAGAAACCAGATACACAGCTTTGAACTGGTTTCAGCTGAGGGACGGGTTTGTCTGGTTTATGTGCATTGGCACAGGAAAGCATTATGGGTCTGTTGTCATTTTAAGAATCCCTGTACAACAGAAATCCAAAATGTGCCACCCCTGGAGATGCAATTGTTCCATTTAAGATAATCAGCTTTTAAAGGGGGCACTTGGAATTGAAGCAAGGACCACTTGAGCTGCAGTGAAACACTCAACCACTGAGTTACACCCCCCATAGCAATCATGCCTTTGTGTCCAGTGGTGGGAAATTAGCACCTGGCTGCACTGTCTGCAGGAGCAGGTGGTGTTTCGCACACATGGTGGGGGGAGGACTGCCCTCCTGGGGTTGGACATGTATGCTGCCCCCTCAGGCTGTGTCCAGCATGACGTGTCACAATAGCGCACCATCCCCTGCGCTCCTGCCTCCCCTGCTCTGTGTGGGTATGTCTACACTTGCACCCTCTTTTGAAAGAGGGATGCAAATGTAGACATCCAAAATTGCAAATGAAGCCAGGATTTAAATATCCCACACTTCATTTACATATTCACCGACGGGTGCTATTTCAAAATACTTTATTTAGAAATAAAAAAACGCAGTTTAGATGTGGTTATTTTGGGAAAAAACCTTTGTTTCGAAATAACCCTTAAACCTTGTTGTATGTTTCTCGGCTCTTGGGCTAAGTTCAAAAGCAGCAAAGGGAGAGGCAGGGAAGTAGCTGCAAGATGCTCTGCATGGCCCAGGGATCCGGACCAAGAGCTGTCCTCGTGGTTTTTGTTGTAAAGCGTTGCTTCTTGGCTGTTTGGCTAAGATTGAGTGATTCCTGCTTCTCAGAGAGGATGAAAAGCAGTGAGAGGGAGACCTTGGCTGCAGGATCCACTTGTGCCCATTTTCCGGGGTTAAAGTAGAACCTTGCAAGGAAAAATTGCTGCTCCCTCCCCACATTGCATTGGCTGGGAATTAAACTCAGGTCAATTGAGTGAAAGGCAGCTGTGTTCACCACTGTATCACCAATGCAGGCAGCTGTAGCTTGTGGGAAAATTAGGGAGGTATGGAAGTGACTACTGGCTGCTCTGCATCACCCAGGGATCTGGCCCAAGAGCTCTCCTCGGTTTTTTTGCCGTAAAGCATTGCTTCTCAGCCGTTTGGCTAAGACTGAGCATTTCCTGCCTCTCAGAGAGCCATGTCACAGGCACAAGACCCTTCTGGCGTTCCAGGGACACATCCTAGGACCAAGCAAAGAGCAGTAAATGCCAGGCACAGTCATGGTCTGGACCACAGATAAAGTCCCTTTTGGAGCTGTGGTCAAAGAAGGAGTCTCTGGAGGCCCTGCAGTCCAGGCGGAGGAATGTGGACATTTATGGCCAAGTGGCTGATGGCCTTTCAAAGAAAGGTCACCTCCGGTGCACCACAGACCAAGTCAGAGCAAAGACTAACAAACCGCAGCAGGATTCTATCAGGGCCCATGAGGAACTGGACAAATCCTGGGGGCTGGGGAACCCCTGTGTCCAAGGATCGTTGTGGAGTTCGTGAGGGAGATATCTGGGCAGCAGCAGCTGCAGCTTCAGGACGACAACGCTGATGATCTCCAGCTCCAGGACGAGGAGGAGGATTCTAGGAGTGTTGTAACCCTCACCCTGGAGCCAGTTCCCCGTCCTCCCGCTATATGTGCGAGGCACCACCTGCTTCTGCAGACAGTGCTGCCAGGTGCTAAGTTCCCAACACTGGGCTGAAACGTACAACCACTGTGGGGTGTAACTCAGTGGTAGTGTTTGAGTGCCGATTGTAGAGGTCCTTGGTTCAATGTCAAGTGCCCCCTTAAAAAGTTGATTATCCTAAGTGAAACATTTGCACCTCCAGGTGTGTCACATCATGGATTTCTAGTGTACAGGGATTCTTAAAATGTCAGCAAACCCCTGTTGTGTTCTTGTGCCAATGCACATAAACCAGGCAAACCAGTCCCTCAACTGAAACCAGTTCAAACCTGCTGGGTGTCTGGTTTCTATTCCCATCAGTTGAGCAAGGGTGAGATCTGAATGCCCATTGGCTGCTCTGTACAGAAGAACAAGAACCACGTCCAGCTGGAGAGGAATTGCTGTGATCAATCTTCTGGAACTTGATTCAGCCAGTCAAACTAAGACTCACTAAATCAAACCCAGAGGGCACCCCCACCAGCATCCTACACTTCTGCTCTTTGCTCCCTTTGGCTTCCTGCTGTGGGGACAAGGCCAAGCTCAACTGAAGGAAGCTGACTCCAGGTACATATTGAGGCATAGTAGGAAAAGCAGACACATTGGCCTGGCACCACTTGGGGCTATCTCCCCTGTACCTAGCAAGTGTCTTTACCAGCTTAGCCACGGGCCTTTTCTCCCAGCTGCTCCACATGTTGCCATTGCCCATCCCATGGGAGGGGAGAAGAGAGTCACTCTCCATGGCTGTAGGAGCTTTGCACTTGCAGGATCTCTGGGCGCTGACCCCCACCCACCCCAGGGCATCACAAGGGCATGTGTTGCTGGCTTTTCTGTCCCAGCAATTGCAGCAACAGCCCTGCTTTGCCAGTGCCAATCACAGCAGCCTCTGCCCCTGCTCCAGGCTTGTGGCTTCCTTCTTCCCAATGCTCCTCTCCAATCAGCCTTTTCCTGAACCAGCAGTTCCATGGGTGGCCAGGGGAGGCCTCTTCTGTGTCCCAGAAGGACATAGAAAAATATGAGGAAAGGCTGCACCCAGGCACTCCTGGGAATTGAACCCCAGCTCTCCTGTTTATGAGAAAGGTGCTTTAGCCAGCTGAGCCACGGTACTCTCTTTAAAAAATGCTGTGCAATTGTTCTATTTTAAGGTTCCAGACAACTCCTTTGACTCCCAACATGCAGCCATTTCCCTCCAGCCTTCCCACCCTGGCAGTGTCTGGCTCCTTGGGCACAGAAAGCTACAGCTCAGTGGTCAGGGGCCTTTGGCTTCCTTGACCATGGGATGCTGTTGCATGAAGGGCTGGTCAGCAGGGATGGGGTTCACCTGTCAAGGAAGGGGGAAAGTATTTGGATGCAGACTGGCTAACCGAATGAGGAGGCTTTAAACTAGGTTTGATGTGGGCAGGTGACCAAAGCCCACAGGTAAGTGAACAACATGGAAACCTGGGAGATGGGACAGAAATGGGAGAGAGCGGGGGCTGTAACAGAAGAGATAAAGGAGGGATGCGGGACCACTAGGAAGCAAAGTCTAATCTGTGTCTTAGACCCTGGTATAGACACATGGGACTATGGGTAATAAGCAGGAAGAAGTTGGTATCACAGGGACTTGGTTGGATAATACACGACTGGAATTTTGGCACAGAAGAGTACAGCTTGCTCAGGAAAGGTAGGCAGGGAAAAAGGGAGGAGGTGTTTCCTTATCTATGAAACATGCGAACACTTGGCCTGAGGTGGAGATGGACACAGGCAACAGACTTGTCGTGAGTCCCTGAGCTAGGTTAATAGGGGTAAAATCCAAGGGTAATGTCATGCTAGGAGTCTATTACAGACACCTCCGCAGGCAGAAGAGGTGCATGAGGCTTTTGAAACAATTAACAAAATCATCCAAAGCGCAGCTGGTGTAATACAGCTGGGAGGCAGTCTGTAGTGAGCTGAAAGGAGGGGAAACTGCTGGCTGGCAGAACCAAGTCTTGGGATTCTTCTGTGTCCAGATGTGCTAAGCAGCTGGCAGCCAAGCTCCCAAGTACTGGTCTGTACCTGCCCTCCCCAGGCAGATGAATCCCCTCCTCTGGGTGTTACAGGCTGGACTTTGCCTGCCTGACTTTTAGCCAGGGAACAGTTCCATGGGAGGCAAACGTGACACCCTCTGCACTGCGGAAACCAGCCCATTGCCTTTTTGGAAGAGGGAAGGAGCCCCTTGAAGCACTTAGCCCTCAGATGGCTCTGCCTGTGAAAAAGAGGGAGAAGCAAACCTCTACCACTGGAGAATGTGGGTATCGCTCCCACTGCTTCTCACATGCGAAGCAAGCGCTCTACCACTTGAACTAATTCCCCTGCCTGTTAGCAGCTTTCCTCCCCACCCACCTTGTTCCAGAGCCCACAACATCCCTTCTGATAAACCATCATATAAAACTCAGCAAATATCCAGAGAAGTTGCTGTTCCCCTTTACAAGACTCTGCGCAGCTCAGTTCCAATCAGCCGGTCTTCCCTACAGCCCAGAACATCGACCATGGCAGCGTCGCTCTTACGCCTAGTGTAGACACGGCCTTAGAGTGTCACTAAACCAGCCCCGGGACACATTCCTGGCTAGGACCAGTCACAGTCTGGGCTCAGTGAGGGTCCATCCTACCTGAGATGTGTGTGACACAAAAGCCTCCTGTTCCCTGCCCAGTCCCCAACACTGGCTGCAGACACAGCGATATTTGGTGCCTTGGCTGCTGTCCCTGCTGGCAGGGAGCTGTCCCGCACCTGCAGTTCATCCACCTACTGGAGAGGTGGCAGCTCTGTGAGGGGGAGAAGCCGGGACATTTCCCTGCATGTGTAAAAACCATCACTGCCGGCCCAGGCTGGGCCAGTGCGGTGGCATCCCTCCTGTCTGGAGCATCCCACTGGGGAAAAACTGAAACTGCATTGGGAGATAAGGGGTCAGGGTCCCCCCTGGCAGGAGCTATTGGGCATGGGGTCCCTCTACTTCTCCCCAGAAGGAAATACCAGACCGGGGTCCCTCCACCCCTCTCCAGCAGGAGCTATGGGGCCAGCGGACCCTCCATCCCCCCACAGCAGGAGTCAACAGGTGCCAGGGGGGCTCACACACACACACGTGCACATGCATTCAATATTAGTGCCCAGGACAAAACTCGCTCTGGTCATGGAATGAGAACAGAACTAGCAGTGAGGCCCCTCCCTGGCAGCACCGTGTTAGTGACATGGTGTCTTCTCAGCATGGTGCCTCCTGAATGCTGGGAGGAACTGCCTGGTCCCAGCGGCTGCAGTTCCCTGGAGAGAGGGGCTGGGGCCGGTGGCTGCAGGAAAACCCTTCTGCTGTGTCTGTGGCTGAGCTGCACAAAGGAAGATACAAGATCCCTGGTGGGGTCTTTGCCAGATGAACGTGCCTGAGGAAAGAAGCTGGAAGTGCAAGAGACACATAAAAGGGGCACGAGGGACATTTTGAGTCACACACATGGCAGGTTGCACAGCACAGCCAGGGACAGAGCTTCACAGCTTCTCCACGCTCCCAAACCTGACCAATGGGCCTGGTCTGCACCATCCTCAGGGCCCAGGGATTTTCTGTCACTTTATCTGATCAAATAACTAGCCCCTCACCCCTCTGGAACCTCTGCCTTTTGTGGGGGTTCTCACCCTCAGGCTCTAGTCTATCTGACTCCTGGGCCTGATAGAGCAAAGTATGCCCCTTTGCTCTCACTTTGGACACCTGGGCTGTGTCTACACTGGCGGCTTCTTGCGCAAGAACATCTTGAGTAAGGTTTCTTGTGCAAGAAGTCTTGTGCAGGAACACATCCACTATGCCATGTGTGAGCTGTGCTTTTGTGCAAGAGCATCCATGGCAGTGTGGATGCTCTCTTGCGCAAGAAAGCTCTGATGGCCATTTTAGCCATAGGGCTTTCTTGGGCAAGAAATCCCTGCCAAGCGTCTACACTGCCCTCTTGCGCAAGAGAGCTCATACCTGTTAGAAAAGAGCTTAGCTCTTGCGCAGGAAGCCCTCTCTTACCACGCCGTACTGTAAATTTCCTTGTGCAAGAGCAGGCAGGCAGTGTGGATGCTCTGTGGATTCTTGCACAAGAACAGCCATATTTGCACAAGAAGCCCCCAGCATAGACATAGCCCTGAGGCTGTGTCTACATTGGCACCTGTCTACACTGGCCACGAGTATTTGCGCAAGAACACTGACGTTCTAATGTATGAAATCAGTGCTTCTTGCGCAAATACTCTGACGCTCCCGCTCAGGGATAAGCCCTCTTGCACAAGTATTCTTGTGCAAGAGGCCAGTGTAGACAGGCAACATTAATTTCTTGCGCAAGAAAGCCCGATGGCTAAAATGGCCATCGGCGCTTTCTTGCGCAAGAGAGCTTCTACACTGGCACGGATGCTTTTGCGCAAAAGCACATGCCAATGTAGACGCTCTCTTGAGCAAATACTCTTAATGGAAAAACTCTTCCATTAAAAGTATTTGCGCAAAACCTTGCCAATGTAGACATAGCCTGAGGCTTTAGCAAACATCCCCCACCCATCTGCACCTAACATCAGCCTCTGCTAAGGAGAGGTGTGGACAGCAGGAGATTGTAACTGAAGTCTCCTTGCCAACTGTTTCACTCACAAACAGAAGGTGAAAGTTCTTACTAAAGAATTTAGGAAACTCTCACCCTAGGTGGGACTTGAACCCACACTCATTGGCTTAGGAAGCCCACACCTCACTCATTAGGCCACTGTGACAGACAGAATAGGACATCAGCAACAGAAATTCACCCTTCTAAATGTCCTTTCCTCAACTTTTAGGTGCTTGATTGAGCCCCGTTGAAGAAGCCAGATGTATAGGAAGGGCTGACCACACCACCTCTGAAAATGAGCTCTTGGTAGGTATCTGCAGCTGGCTCCAAGTCATGGATGAAAATCGATGCCTTGATGTCTCATCTCCCTTCAAAAGCCAGGGGCTTGTCTCCCACAGCCGCAGCCTCAGCCTCAACAGAGAGCCGCACTGGCACTCACGCTGCTCCTGGGGAAGGGAGCGGGTCCCACGGTGGCTGGGGTTGGTGGGGAATAGCCAGTTGTTGCTGAAGGGGAATGATAAAATGCAGCCATGTTGTGGAGAGAGTAGGAGAGCAGCTAGAGCTGCCGTGGGACGGCCCTGGCTCCCAATGTGACCCTGGCTCCCAAGGCAGCAAGTGCAGAATCCCCCTCGACCAGTGCAAGAGGCTCCGACCGGCCTGGTCTGAATCTGGCTGAAGGGCTGGACAGCCCCGCTGCTGGAGTGTCAGAGCCCCTGTCAATCGGCCCTGTGTTTGTTCCTTTCCTCAGCAGGCAGGGCAGGGCCCACACTCCCATCAGAGGTCCCAGGCATATGTCTCGCACCCAAAGCACTGAGACGACCATGGAGTAGGACTCAGTGGCCAGTGTGTGGTACCCAGGGGCTCTCTCCTGTGAGCTGTGACCCTCCCTAGGGGAGTTACACAGAGGTCCTGAGATCACAAGCTCCCTGTCACTCCCATCATGCAACAGTGGCAGGTCCAGCCTGTTCTGTAAAAGCTGCTCTGGAAATCAGCTAAAGTGACTCTGGTGGTATTTGAAGCCACCACCTTTGAATAACTGGCCTGGCTCATACCGAGCACCTCAACTAAGAAGTCCAACATGCTTTCCATTGCACCACAGAGCCCTGTAGGGCACCTTGTCCCACATCTCCTTTCTCTGCTTTTCAACAGGGCAATTCCTGGGGTAGGAAAAAGGGAAAGGCTGAGACAGAAGAAAACACACACCCCCTCTCACATGTTGCCCTGAGCAGCCCCTGATGTTCCCTGCATGAGCCCCAGAACCAGCCCTGAGTGATGGGGGGAACAGGGGGATCAGCTCACACATGCCAAGGGGCTGGCCAGGGGCAAGACATGAGCCCTGCAAGGCAGCAGTGACATCACAAGGGCCTTGTGCATCACCTCAGCTCATTGGTTGGGAGGCAGTGACCTCACAGAGAGGCCATGGCAACAGCCAGGTGGGACAGGCTGCAGGGCTGGGGCAATCTCAGAGACCCCCATGGCCTGGCTGCCTGGTATCTCCTTTGTGAGGTTTCCCCTTGAGGGCAGAAGGGATTGAGGGTCCCCTCTGGGAGTGTCTCTGTGGAGATTTCCCCTTTCCCCACTCTGCGGTGGGAGGGGGCTGGGGCAGGCAGGGTTACAGTAGAGGGTTGGCACTGAACTTCTGGGAGAAGCAAGAGAGAGGGTTGTATACATCCAGTGAGGATGGGATTCAAACACATTCGTGGCAAGTACAATGGATTAGCAGTCTATCACCTTAACCACTCGGCCACCTCATTTGAGCTGCAGTAGTTTGTTTCAAACCACCTAAAGTCAACACTTCAGGGAACCTTTGTGCCACTCGCTGGCTGGCCAGGGACATCCAGGGCAGAAAGGTTTTGGCTTTTCACAATGTTCCCTGGGCTGTTGTACAAAGCTCAGTGCTGGTAACAAACCCCAAAACCCCTGGTTACATCTACTCTGCAGGCTTCTTGCGCAAGAACTGTTAGGTGCAAGAGTGTGTCCACACTGCCATGTGCTTTTGTGCAAGAACATCCATGGCAGTGTGCATGGTCTCTTGTGCAAGAAACCCCTGTTGCCCATCCATACTACCTTCTTGTGCAAGAGCTCTTGCAGAAGAGGGCTTATTCCTCATGGGGAGAGGACTAATTCTTGTGCAAGAAGCCCTCTTTTCCTACATTTTGCCATAAATTTACTTGCGCAAGAATGAGCGTGCAGTGTAGATGCTTCTCAAGTTTTTGCGCAAGAAGCCTGCAGTGTAGATGTAGCCCCTGGGTGCCCAGAGACAGGATGGCTAGTCACAGCCTGGCTCAGAGCACTCTCTGCAATGGGAAGATGTCCATGGAACAGGCAGATGGCAGCGGCACACGGCTCTGGTGGGCCGGGGAAGGAGGCCCACCATCCGGAGGAGCGTTTCCAAGAGAAGCGTTTACTGACAGTTTCCGTCTCTGGTCTGATTTTACCATGTGGTGAGACACTGGCACCCACAGCAGCACGGATAGGGTGGCTGGAGGGAGTGGCTGGAGGGCGGCCGGTAGGAGCAGTGGCAAGTGGTCAACGGAGTGGGTGAGATGCCTCCTATCCCCAGCCCCCCAAGAGTGGGAGGTGAGTTCTGAAAACCACCTGTGAGCTCTTAGCTACCCTGAGCAAGGGCAGCAACTGTGAGTGGGGTACAGAGAAAGTTTGGGCATGTGAGTGGGACACGTACATTGCTGGACTTACATTGCGTACATTGCTGGCAAAGGACATTGCTCAATCCCCTTGAGTGGGGACTTATTTGTGGGTTGGTTATGAACCCTGCTTGTGCCCAGGCCTGACATAACCTGCCCCACAGAATTCACACAGAAAACTGGGCTCTTGGAGCACAGGGAAAGTTTGGGGACTCGTTGCTGGGCCGTGGGGTGAAGCATCAAACCAACCCCCTCCTGTGGGGCCTGTGAGTTTAGCTGAATCTAGGCCCCTGCTCCTGGGCAACGGCAAACAAAAGGTCTGGGGGCCACATAGTTGCTCCCTTCAGCAGGAGGCCCTGTTCGTCTGTAGCTGTGAAAGGCTAAAAACCAATGAATGGTCCTAGAACCAGAGAGTCTTACTTTGTGTCTATAGTGGGTGGAAGCCACCTCTGTGTTACACAGAGACTTATAGCTCCAGGGGGCAGGTTTCTGCAGCCAGGGCAGGGAAAACTGGGCAGGGAACAAGAGGCTTTTGTAGAACACACATCTCAGGTAGGAGGGACCCTCACTGACCCCAGATTGTGACTGGTCCTAACAAGGAATTTTTCTAGAAAGCAGCAGAGCTGGGGCAGGACAGAGGTTATGTCCACACAGAAAAGTTCTTTTGTAACAGTGGCCGTTATTGCACAATAACAATGCAAGAGTCTACACAGCAATTCCGTTATTTTGAAATAATTCTGAAGTAACAAACGGCTTATTCCGATTTCTGCAAACCTCAGTCTAGGAAGAATAACACCTGTTCCAAATTAGCTATTTCAAAATAAGACCTGTGTAGATGAGCCACTGCTGCTAGTTTGAACTAGCCCCGCCCCGGGGCCATTCTGAGTTATTCTTCCTGGGGCTCTAAATCGAGATAGCTCGTCTACACTGGGGAGCCTGCCTCGGACTATTCTGAGGTTTCCCTGCAGTGTAGACGTGCTAGTTCAAAATAAACTATTTTTGGAATCACTATTCAAGAACAGCTTATTCCAAACTAAATGTACCATGTAGACGTAGCCAGAGAGTCCTCAGAGATGAAGCAGCGGGAGGGAAGCCAGGTGTGCAGAGGCCAGTCTGAGACCTGAGTGTCCCAGGTGTCCACCGAAGACAACCTGTGGAGGAGAAACCTCCTCCCCGCCCATCACCCCCCCCCCCCCCCCATATGCAACTGTGATGGCTGAGTGGTTAAGGTGTTGGACTAGAAATCCAGTAGAGTTTCCCTGTGCAGGTTCTGATCCTGCTTGCAGTGAGGCATGTGTTTTGGCCACACATTCCCAAAATAAAAACCAGAGTGTTTGTTTTTTCAACAGTGAAAAGTCCTGTTTGTGTTACCAGCAGGGTGGGGGGAGGGAGGAGAGGAAAATGGGAAGGGGGGCAGGGGAGGCACAGAGGGGCAATGCAGAAGCCCCTTGTGGGGACACCCAGGGATAGTCTCACTGGCGTCCTTGCCTGAAACTCTCCCTCAGGGCTGCTTGGATGCACAAGCCCTGTGATGGGCTGCTGGATGGCAGCCGTGTGCTGCTGCTGAAGGGCCCTTGTGAGCTGCTCAGCCTCTGGCCCCCACCCTGGCAGGAATGTCTCCACCTTGTTCTCACAACTATTCTGGAAGACACTTGGGTGGCGTTCGACTCGCCAAGGTCCAGCCAGGGGAGCAGACAGTGGAACCTCCTTTTGAGGGGCCTGAAGGTGCCTTCACACCAATGTGGGCCCTGTTGAGCCTGCCTGGGAAACATTCCTTGCTTTAGGGCTGCCCTGTGTAGGGCTTCATCAGCCCAGAGAGCAAAGGTCAGGCTGCATCCCCCATGATGCACAGGGTCAGTTCCACGTCTCTGACCCTGAGAGTGCGATCAAGGGCAAAGTGCTGGGAGGCACCTTCTGGTAGCACCTGAACCTACAAAATACTCCAGCATCACGCGCCTTCTCCGAGAACGGACCCACATCCTGGAGGGGACAGAAAGTGGCCTGAGAAGAGCTAGTGTAGCTAAGCAAAAACCTCAGGTACTTGTCTTCCTAGTGGTCTAGTGGCTAGGCTTTAGTACTCTCATTGCTGTGGCCTTGGTTCACTTCCCAGTCAGAGAAACCAACCTCTTTTGTATTCATGAAATCTGCCCTTTCCCCTCATGGGGAGTGCCAGTGGCTGAAGGGAGAGGCTGGGGTGCCAGAAGCAGTCTCTGACTGGGAGACACTCCCAGAAGCCAAGCACATTTCTCAGGCATCTCTTTCCCTGCCCAGGCTGTACAGGTCATACACCTGGGTGAATAAGAGCTTCTGTGGATGGGCCAGGGCTTCAAGCAGGCAGCTCCCACTGGCCACAAACAAGCTTGGAGCAGGGACCAGGCATGAAGCCTTTTCCTCTACAGCTGTGAGACACAAAGGGCCCAGCAGCCCCTTCTCTCAGCTGTGTGTGGGGGCAGGGCAAGCAGGGAATCTGCCTGAGGCTTCTTGCTGCCATATTGGGTGGCTTCATGGGCTGGATCCAGCCTGCTGGCCTGTATTGCCCAGGTCTGGCTTAGAGGGAATCTGGGCTGTGGGGGAGGGGCGCTGTGGAAAGACCAGTCTTGCCTTCCTGGACAGGGCATGATGACATCCATTTTGTGCAGCACGGCTGCCAAACATACCAGACAGAGAATTACAGGCCAGAGAAGTCTGTGCTTAGCAGGCAAAGTAGCTCAGTTGGGAGAGTGTTAGATTAAAGATCGAAAGATTCCCTGGTTCAATCCTAGGCTTTAGCATGTGCCAGTATGTGCTAGGAGCCTATCTGTTGACCTGGTATTACTCCTGTGTTTGATCATCATTACACTGTGCTTGACATTGACAAATCAACATCATGTGATTAGCCCTTTCCCTGGTTGCTGCCTCCTTGACTAATGCCCACCCAGTGCTGGCCTGAGATATGGAACATGGCTGAGGGGGATGTATTTGGATACTCTCTTGTGACCTTACCTGTGGCCAGCCAGGTAGAGCAAGGAGGGAAACTTAGGAGCCAGCTCAGGCAGGGCAAAGGAACTTGCTTGTCTCAGGTGGAAACCAGGGGCAGCAAGAATTTGGGTCATTAAGTCAGTGGATTGGTGACAAGGGGGGCAAGACATGAGCATCTTCTCCTGCCACTGGGGAAGGGCCCAAGTCCCTTTCAGGCCCCAGGGGAAGGAGGTGGCCAGAGCCCCCTCCCAGCAGGTGGGGGCTCCTAACCAGCACTCCTGCCTGCTCCTTGCAAGCTGCTCAGCCTGTTCCTTGTTCTGGCCTCCCTGCCCTGAGCAGGCAGCTAAAGGAGAACAGGCCACCTTGCCAACAGCCTGCAGTACCCAGCAACATGAAGTTATTAGCATCTGGGTGCAGCCCAGGAAGAGAGGCAGGAATGGGGCCAAGTAGTGGGGCAGGCAAAGCTCATCTTGTGCTGCAGGGCCACTGGCAGCAGCTTCTCGCTTGTGTGTGGGGCTGCTGCTGAGAAATGCCCTGAGAGAGAAGTGGCTGCCTCAAAAGAGAAAAAACAGGTGCATAGTAGCTCAGTTGGGAGAGTGTTAGACTGAATGTTTAAAGGGCCCTTGTTCAATTCCAGGCTTTGACAAGAAACTTAGTCCTCTAAGGCCTGTCTGTGTTGCAGAACTGAAGCTCAATTTGGTTTCCTCAAATGCCCAGTGCTTAGATTAACTCAAAACAGCATAATGGGCTAAAGCTAAAGGAAGAATTCAGCTTCCCTCACTCTTTGTGAAATGAAGTTTGGTGGAATAAGCAGTCTTTAGTGCAACTTTATCTTGAAATCAAGGCTTGAAATAATTCTTCTCACTCATTTCTACATTGTGCTTCTTGACTTTCTCAATTAAAGGACTTTGGAGAAAACTCTCAAGCATTTGCTCCAGTGGTGCAGTGGGTCAGCACACAATACTTATAAGGCAGTGTGCATAGGAGACATGCTGAGGTTGTGAATTCAAACCTCACCTGGAGCAGTGGTTTTCAGTCCCTACTGGGCTGTCCCTTTCCAGTGAACCCTGTGGGAGCTGGGATTCTAGCTCAGAGGAGGGTATCAGTCAAAATTCCCCCTTCACATATTATGGCCTCATCACAGTGAATGCTGGCTGGCCAGGATCTAAGGCCAAGTGGCACAGAGAGAGTTGGACCTTGGTCCTTCTTGCTTTCAGGGTCTTGTTGCCCATCTTCTCCCCCCATCCCCTACCCATCAGCAGCTGCTGTCCCTTTCAGCCATTAGGTCAGCTCAGGCAGGGAGGCAGGAAAGGGGGCAAAGTAGCCAGACAAGCTGAGGGAGGCAGGAAAATTCTGATCTCTGCATCTCCCCTATGTGAGGGTATGTCTACACTTCATTCCTGTTTCGAAAGAGAAATGCAAATTCAGCTGAGTGAAACTGCAAATGAAGTGGGGATTTGCATAATCATGTCTGGCCGCTATTTTGAAATACCCTGTTTTGAAATAACAGGCGCTGTCTAGACACAGTTCTTTCAAAAGAAAACCCTTCTTTCAAAATCACCCTTACTCCTTATAAAATGAGGTTTAAGGGTTATTTCTGAAGAAGGGTTTTCTCCTGAAATAAGTGTATCTAAACAGTGTTTTTTATTTCAAAATAAAGTATTTCGAAATAGCACCGGTCTGTGAATATGCAAATAAAGTGCAGGATATTTAAATCCCAGCTTTATTTACCATTTTGAGTGTCTACATTTGCATCCCGCGCAGGTTCTCTGGGTACTGACACTCCCAGGTAATCACAAGGGCACTTGGCACTGGCTTCTCCTGTCCCAGCAATTGCAGTCAGAGCCCTGCCTTGCCAGCGCCAGTCACAGAAGCCTCTGCACCTGCTCCAGGCTTGTGGTTTCCTTCTTCTCAACACTCCTCCCCAAACAGCCTTTTCCTGAACCAGCAGTTCCATGGGTGGCCAAGGGAGGCCTCTTCTGTGTCCCAGAGGAGGACAGGAAAACATGAGCAAAGGCTACAACAAAGCACCAGTGGGATTTGAACGCAGGATCATCTACTTACAAGGCAGGAGCTTTAGCCAGCTAAGCCATGATGCCCTTTTTGGCTACTTTTCAAATCTAGAGCTTTTCCAGGATAACTTTTGTATCTGGGCAAAACTCTGCCCCGTCCATGGAACGGGTCAACTTTTTGAGATCAGTTTCCAAAAAAGTGGGCGTGTTCTTTCGGAAGCCCTGTATTCCTCATTTTATTCGGAATAAGGACTCTCCTGAAAAAGGAGGTTTTCCCCACATTTGGGCCCGTGTAGATGGGCCAAATGTCAGAAAAGCCTTTTCTGAAAAAAAAAAGTGTCTCTAAAACTGTTCTAATTTATGGTCCCAGACAACACATTTGAATCCAAAGTGCAGCCATTCCCCATTTCCCTCCAGCCATGGAGGGGTCTCAAGGCCTGTGTAGCCCAAGAAATGTGATTAGCAGCTCATACCTACAATCTTTTTGTCACTTGCAGTGCAGCCTAAGGATCACTCACCAAGCAGGCACTGCAGGCCACCCCTCTACCAGCTGAGCTATCGAAGGCTGCCTGAGCACTGCTGCTTTGTCCATGTTGGCCCATCTATAAGTGTCAGGGCATGTGCTCCCCCAAGTGACCGGCATCACAGAAGAACCCAGGAGCACAGGGCTGCTTCCCATGCAGAAGGACCCCTGAGCTAGATCCATTCATGCCACAGCAAAAGTAAAATAGCTGGGTTCTTCTCATGTGTCTTTTTTTGTTTCAATGTCTCTAGGGGTGTAGGAGGGGCAGATCCAAAAGAACCAAACCGGTTGGGTGCATCTTGGTCCAGCCTCTCACTTGTGCTGCTCACTCTCCCAGACAGTTCCTACGCCCAAGGCAATAGCTCCACACCCAATGGATGGGTTAGCAGAGGCCAGGGGGCAATAGGCAGAGCCTGGCAGCTGCCGGGACCGGACCTGAGGGCATCAGGGGAAGCAACGAGAAACACAACCTCAGCCCCCTGCATCTCTATCCAGGCTGGTGGGTATCATGGCTCCAGCTCATCTAAACCAGCCAGAGGAGAGGCCGAGTGCCAGTGGGCATTAGACACCCAGCAGAAGGCACAAAAATCTCTTCTCACCACCCTGAGAACAAGAAACCTAAAGCAGGAGGGTTTTGCAACAACCAGCCCAGGAAGGTCCCACCGACAGTTGAACTCAGGTGGCAAAGTTCAGAGTCCTGAGTGCACCTCCTTGTGCCATGGGACAAACAGCTGGTGTTTTTGGTGGGCACCTCTGACTCTGAGCTCTCAGGCTGCCTTTGCTTTCCTGGCTCCCTCCAGCTGCCCCATCCCAGCTGCTTGTTTATGTTTTATTTTTATTTAAGTACCAGCTCTAGTAGAAGCCGTGTGACACTCGCCCCTGTCCTAGCACGGCATGGACAGGTCGCCACCCTCAGCCAGACTGTGAAATGGCCCCCTGCATTTCCCCTGGCCCCATGGGGCTGACAGGAAAGAGGCCGAGGGCCAGGCTGGAGCCAGGAGAAGCAGGAGGTAGGAAAAGCCCCAGTCTACTCAGTTCCTTTTTGTGCAAAAGCCTCTTGTGCAAAACCGGACCCCAATTAATTATGCAAATGAGCATGGCAATATGCTAATCTGTGCTTCATTTGCATAAGCTTTTTCAGAAGAGAGATGCAGTATGGACATAGACTAGGTCAGTGGTCTCCAACCTTTTTACACCCAAGATCACTTTTTAAATCTCAGAACAGGCGAAGAACTACCTCCCCGCCCCTTCCTTGAATCCCCGCCCTCTCTATTCTCCTCCTGTCCATCACTTGCTATCCCCAGCCCTTAATTACACACTCTGATAAACAGTGTATTTTTAAATGATGCGATATATAACATTAAAATCACATGTTTATAGTTATGAAATAAATGGTCTATTTTTTATTCATGCTATTTACATCTAAAATGAAGCATTTATAATTATACATTTTGTGGGGACAGAGTTCTGCGGCTGGGGGGAGGAAAGAGGGAACAGGGTGCTGGGAGGGCAGAGGACAGGGTTCTGCAGCAGGGGACAGAGTGCCAGTGGGGACAGAGTTCGGGGAGTGGGGACGGGAATAGGGACAGAGTTCTGTAGTTGGGAACAGGGGAGTGGGGACAGAATTCTGTGGCTGGGGACAGGGGAGTGGGGACAGTGTTCAGGGAGTGGGGAGGGGAGTGGGGACAGTGTTCTGTGGCTGGGGAGTGGGGCCTGGGGAGCGGGGAGTGGGGTGTCAGTGGAAGCAGAGAGTCCCCTGCATCTGCCTCCTCCCAGGATTCCCCCCCCCAAGAGGGAAACCAGCACGTGCCTGCCCCAGGGCCGACCCCTCCCCTCCCCCTGCGGCACAGGGAAGCCCCGCATGCGCCTGCCCTGGGGCCAACGCCCCCGCACAGGGAAGCCCCATGCGCACTTGCCCCGGTGACAACCCCTGGCGCAGGGAAGCCCCGCGTGCGCGCCTGCCCCAGGGCCGACCCCCCCCCCGCCGCGCAGGGAAGCCCCGTGCGCACCTGCCCCAGGGCCGACCCCCCCGCGCGCACCGGGAAACCCCGCGCGTGCCTCCCCCGGGGCTGACTCACCCCTCCTGTGCGGTGCAGGGAGCTGATGCTCCCTCCCACAGTACACCTGGCAGAGCAACAAGCGCACTTCCGGAATCATCGGAAGTAGCGCTAAGCTGTGGGACTTCTGTCCATCCCGGGGAAGCCGACACTACCTCCATTTTCACTTGAGGTAGATAGTGGGGCTTCTCGGGGGGTGGGAGGGAAATGGGGGTGGGGCAGACAGGATGCCTCGTGAGCGACTGGTCGAGGCCTCGCAATCGACCAGTTGATCGTGATCGACCTGTTGGTGACCACGGGCCTAGGTGGTAGATAGCCGTGAAGTAACATAGACTCAGGAAAATCCCTGGGCTGCAATCCTTAGTTACACACAATAAGAATAATTCACCAGCTCAGATGTGATTTCTAAACCCCCAAACAAGGAAAATAATAAAACCTGATGGACTAGCTAGACTTTTACCTACCTACACCTTTCAAGAAGTCCAACTCTAAACAAGGCAAGAGGGTGTGGCCTAAAGGATAAGGTGTCTGACTTTGGATCAGAAGAGGGAGAGTGTCGAGTCCCTTCCCAGTTGTGTTTACCTTCCTTTGTCTGTGCTTGTGGGTCCTGCTGTCTTTAACCTGGAAAGGTGGTTGTTCTGTAGCCCTACTGGAAGGCCTGTAGCTGTTCAGTAGCTCTCAACTGAAGCCTTCTTCTGCAGCCAGACTGAAGAACAGCAGCGAGAAGCTTGGAATCACATGCTCACTTTCCATCTAAATGACATTTAAACAGTGTCACACTAAGCTGTGAGAAGCAGATCTTATCCTAGTGGCGTCCACAGGCAAGAAGCAGATCTCAAGGTGGCTAAAGAAAACTTAATTAACAGTGTTTTGTCTGGCATAAGACTGCTTAGCAATAGCTGTGGTTGTGCAATTGGCATTCTATGATTCTTGTCCTCACTTTCCTATTGTTTGTCCATGTGATAGTCTGGTTTGGATCTGTTTCTGTCTGCTGTATAATTGATTTTGCTGGGTGTAACTCAACTAAGGCGGTGGGGTATGATTGGTTAGGTCATTGTGTTACAGTATGTTATGATTGGTTAGTGAAATTGTACGAAAATAATTGGTTAAGGTAGAACTAAGCAGTCTTGGCTACGTCTAGACTGGCATGATTTTCCGCAAATGCTTTTAATGGAAAAGATTTTCCGTAAAAAGCATTTGCAGAAAAGAGCGTCTAGATTGGCACGGACGCTTTTGCACAAAAGCACTTTTTGCGGAAAAGCGTCCGTGCCAATCTAGACGCAGTTTTGCACAAGAAAGCCCCGATCGCCATTTTCGCCATTGGGGCTTTTTTGCGCAAAACAGTTTTTAGCTGTCTACACTGGCCCTCTTGCACAAAAGCATTTCCGGAAAAGGGCTTTTGCCCGAGTGGGAGCAGCATAGTATTTGCGGAAGAACACTGACAATTTTACATTAGATCGTCAGCATTCTTGCGCAAATTCAAGCGGCCAGTGTAGACAGCTGCCGCTTTTGAGGAAAAACTTGCCAGTCTAGACGCAGCCATTGAGTTTCTCTATATAAACTGGGGTCCAAGAAGGAGACCAGCAAGAAGAAGGAAAAGGGGAGAAGAGAAGAGGAAGGGAAAGGGAAAGGAAGACCAAGAAGGAGGAGAGAAGACCTCGAAGCAGAACTCAGCTTCAAGGCAGCCTAAGACCAGAACGGCTGGGACTCCTCTGCACTACCATTGAAATGGTTTGCTGGTGAATTCTATGGCAGGTGACGTTAGGCTTGCACACTCGGATTATTTACCATTTTCCCTCTTTCAACACTGGGTAGAGCTGTGATGGCCGAGCGGTTGAGCTGTTGGACTGGAAATCCAATAGGGTTTCCTTGTGCAGGTTCAAATCCTACTCACAGCGAGGCCTGTGTTTTGGCCGCACCCCTTCCTCGGGCAACAAGGGCCTCTGTGAGTTACCAGCAATGGGGCTCTTAGTGTCAGCACTAAGCAACTAATTGCACCATTAGGCCATTTCTTCACTCAGGTGGAGATTTCTGCTGCAGTCCATCTCAGGGGCTACCTCTACACTGCAGGCTTTCTGCGCAAAAACTTGCAGAGCATCTACACTTCACGCACGTTCTTGCGCAAGTAAATTTACAGTACAGCATCAGAAAACAGGGCTTCTTCCGGAAGAGATATTCCTCTCCCCACGAGGAATAAGCCCTCTTGTCAAGAGCTCTCCACAAGAGGGCAGTGTCGACAGGGAGCATGAATTTCTTGTGCAAGAAGCCCCTACGGTTAAAATGGCCATCAGAGCTTTCTTGCACAAGAGAGCGTCCACACTGCCATGGATGCTCTTGCGCAAAAGCACATCTCTTGCACAAAAGCACATGGCAGTGTGGACGTGCTTTTGTGCAAGACCTTTTGCACAAGAACTCTTCCCCAAAAGAGTTGTTGCACAAGAAGCCGCCAGTGGATGCTCTACCTCGACTTAGAGCCCCAGGAGGCACTGGGGAGTAATGACTTTGAATGGCCCTGGGGAGGAGCTAGTTTGAAATAGCAGCAGTGGAGCGTCCACTCTATCACTATTTCAAAATAGCTATTTCAGAAGAGGCATTATCCCTCGTGCAATGGGGTTTACAGTGTGGAAACCATTTCATATTTAGCTAGAAGCCATCTTGTATAACAGAAACCATTTCAGCTTTTCTCTTTAGCATGTAGACCAGAGTGAACTTTCTGACACCCCGTGAGAGAGGCCTACAGGATGGGCTATTGGAATGTGTTAATTGGGCTGGTCGAGACAGGAGATGCACTCCCTTGTACCTGTCCACCATCTTGCTGATAAGGCTTTGTTTTTCCAAGTTTAATTGATGATTTCCGTAACTGGATGCCCTGACGTCAGACTGTTTGGCTCAGGGCATAAAGATACTAGGATTGATTGTATTAGCCAGCCTTACTGGGCCCGGCTCTGCTGGGACCACGTTTGGCTCACTTTGCTTTATTGATCAATAAAGCTGTCTGTTTAGCCGCCTAAACTGAGTGAGGCCTTTGCTTCAACAACAGATTTGGAACTAAGCCATGACTGTCTTTTGGGGTGAGTGAATAGGAAGAGGGAGGGGCCACTGGAGGCTCTTGGCCCTCTGGCTGGCTCTGCTTGTGAAAAAAATAGGAACCAAACATCAGGGGAGAATGTGGGTATCAACTCCACTGCCTCTTACTTGCTAAGTAAGCACTCTACCACTTGAACTAATTCCACTGTTGTCAAAAAGCTACCTCTCTTGGTGACTCTTACTGTCTTCACGGGGACATCTGTCTTCTAGGTCAGTTAGTCGAGTGAAAGGAGAAGGCTCCAACGAGGCTTCTCCTCACACTCGTGCTTGTGATCCTCATTCTCTCTCTGACCTCAAGGGCAGATCTCAAGAAGGAGACTCCCTGCAGCAAAGTCAGGGGGGCATTTCTGAGATGGCCCCTGCCCTGCAGCCTGTCCCACCTGGCCATTGTCATAGACTCTCTGTGAGGTCACTGCCTCCCAACCTCCTTTAGGCCCATAAGCTGAGGGGCTGCAAAAGGCCCTTGTAATGTCCTGAAAATAATCAGCATAACGGCTTTGCGCAAGAGGGTTTTTCTTGCGCAAGAAGGGGCAGTGTAGACAGCTCCGTCTTGCGCAAGAGCCTCGTCTGCAAATATGGCGGCTCGTTAGTTATGCAAATGAGGCTCGGCGATATTCCACGCTGAGCCTCATTTGCATAGCTCTGCTGCAAGATCGCGCCAGTATAGACAAAGCCTTTTTGAGCAAGAAGTCTGCAGGGTAGATGTATCCGGGGGTGTTTGGATTTGTTACCAGCACTGAGATTTGTACAACAGCCCAGGGAACATTGTGAAAAGCCAAAAACTTCTAGCCTGGGTGTCCCTGGCCAGTCAGCAAGTAGCAGAAAGGTTCCCTGAAGCACTGACTTCAGGTGGTTTGAAACATTACCTGCAGCTCTGATGAGGTGGCTGAGTGGTTAAGGTGATGGACTGCTAATCCATTGTTCTCTGCACGTATGGGTTTAAATCCCATCCTCACTGGGTGTTTGCAACGCTCTGTCTTGCTTCTCCCAGAAATTCAGTGCCAGCCCCTCCTGTTACTCTGCCTGCTCTGCCTGCCCCCTCCCACTGCAGCCTGCCAAAAGGGGAAATCTCCACAGAGACACTCCCAGATGGGACCCTCAATCCCTTCTGCCCTCAAGGGGAAACCTCACAAAGAGATTCCAGGCAGCCAGGCCATGGGGGGTCTCTGAGATTGCCCCAGCCCTGCAGCCTGTCCCACCTGGCGGTTGCCATGGATCCACTGTGAGGTCACTGTCTCCCAACCAATGAGCTGAGGTGCTGCAAAAGGTCCCTGTGATGTCGCTGCTGCCTGGCAGGGCTCATGTCTTGCCCCTGGCCAGCCCCTTGGCATGTGTGAGCTGCTCTCCCTGCCCCCACTCACTCAGGGCTGGTTCTGGGGCTCAAGCAGGGAACATCAGAGGCTGCTCAGGGTGCCACATTGCTAGGCCAGGGGCCCTCCTGTGGGGCCTGTGAGTGTTGCTGTCCCTGCTGTACAGACACGACCATAGAGCCTCGGGAGGCTGCAGCGGTGGGAGACACTTCCCTGGTTTCGGGAGGGAGACAAAACGTCAAGGCCCATGACTCGGAGCCAGCTACTGATACCCATGGAAAGCTGATTTTCAGAGGGGTGTGATCAGCCCTTCCTGTGTATCTGGCTTCTTCAAAGGGGCTTAATCAGGAGCTAAAAGTTGAAGAAGGGACATTTAGAAGGGTGAATTTCTGTCCCTGGCAGCATTTTCTGTGTGCCCCAGTGGCCTAATGAGCAAGGAGGCACTGGCCTTCTAAACCAGGCAGTGTGGGTTCAAGTCCCACCTCGGGTGACAGTTTCCTCTCACTGACAAATTATTTACCTTCCTTTGCTCTGTGAGACAATTGGCAAGGATGCTCCACAGTGGCTGTCTCCCTCTCTATAGAAGCTGTTCAGACCCCTCACTAGCCAATGCTGGTGTTAGGTGCAAATCTGAGTGCTGAAAGCCCACGTATCCAGAGTCAGAATGAAGGGGCATAGTTTGCTCTAGAAGGCCCAGGAGTGACAGACAGAGGGAGGTGGCTGTAGCAGAGCAGGGTCTGTCTGGAGATAAAGTGGAGCCTGAGGATGAGAAGGCCCAGGAGAGGCAGAGACTCTAGAGGAGTGGGGGGCTAGTTATTTGGTCTGGCAAACTGACAGTGCCAGTCACAGCAGCCTCTGCACCTGCTCCAGGCTTGTGGTTTCCTTCTTCCCAATACCCCTATTCAATCAGCCTTTTCCTGAACCAGCAGTTCCATGGGTGGCCAGAGGAGGCCTCTCCTGTGTCTCAGAAGCTGCCAGGCTCTGACTCTTGCCCCTTTGGTGCCCCCCTCTAAATGCTCTTTTAAATTGGTCTTTATGGTCCTGCTCAGGGCGTTTTTCTCCTCAGCAGCGCACAAGAGAGAAGCTGTTGCCAGTGGCCCTGCAAGGCAAGACGAGTTTTGCCTGCCTTCCTCAGCCTGACTCCCTACTTGGCCCCATTCCTGCCTCCCTTCCTGGGCTGACCCAGGGGCCGAAAGGAGCTGCGGCTGCTGCTGACAGGGAAGAAGCTGGGACGGCAAGGTGTTGGCAGCAAGAGATTCCAGCTGCCTCTTTTCCCTGGGTCTCAGTGCATCATGCCGGCCGCCAGCCACCTTGACCAAACCTCAAACCAGCTGGACGAGCCAGCCCACATCGCAGTGAGTCGCTAGTGCCCCTATCAGAGAAGAGCCATTGGCAGCTGCAGAGACATCCCTTCAGCTGCTGGAGGCACCTTTCTGAAAGTGCCATTTGTAAGCTGTGTTTTGGTTGGCTGGCTAGCTCAGTTGGTTTGAGCACGGTGCTAGTAATGCCAAGGTCATGGAGTCAAGCCCTATGCTGGCCACAGAGATGTTTGCTGTGGTGACTGTTCCATCTCCCCCCACATACACACTTTAGCTACCTGCTATGGACAGGGAAGTGGCAAAAGGCTGAGGGGTATGCAGGACTCAGGCCAGAGAGCTGGTAGGAGGAAGTTCCAGCCTGCACAGACCCAGTGGCTAAAAGGCACTTGGCCTGGCCTGCTTTCCCTCTGTTGTGGGGCCACTCCTGGGCTTGCTGGCTCAGCTGTTTAGAGCTTGATGCTAATAATGCCAAGGTCATGGGTACAAGCCCCATGCAGACCCCACAACAGTCAAATAAGTTTTGTTTGAGCTGCTCCCCATGAAACCCGGTGAGAGGGAGCCCTTGGCTGTGGGACCTACTCGTGCCTGTTGTTCAGGGTTAAATAAGATCTCGCCCAGGAGGTTGCCTGTTCCCTTCCCACCTTGCATTGGCTGGGAATCAAATCAAGCAAGGGGCAGCTAACACCAGGCACTGTGATTGTCTGGGCCACAGATAAAGACCCTCTTGGAGCTGTGGTCCGTGGAGGAGTCTCTGCAGGCCATGCGGAGGAATGTGGCTATTTATGGCCAAATGGCCAATGGTCTAGCAAAGAAAGGCCACCTCCCTTCTACCCCCACATCCTAGACCAAATCAGAATGAAGGTCAAGGAATTGCAGCAGGGGTATGTGAGGGAAGCACTGCATTACTGTGCATAATCTGGGAGAGGATGAAATGCAGTGAGAGGCAGCTGCAAGAGCCATTTGTGCCTGTTTTTTCAGGGTTCAAGTAAAGGTTCAGTAAGGAGCTTTGATGCTCCCTCTTTAGGTTGCATTGGCTGGGAATTGAACCCAGGTCAACTGCTTGGAAGGCAGCTATGCTCACCACTATACCACCAATGCCTGCCTGTAGAACTGCTGGTAAAATTAGTGAGGGAAACCCACATCTTCCATGAGGCTAGCCGGAGGCAAGAGGGTGCCCGTGTGGTTTGGGTAAAGCATAACTTCTTGACTGTTAGGCAGAGATCAGGAGTGGTGCTGCTGGGTTAGTGGCTGCCCTACACTCTCCGTGGTGTTAGGAGCTGCGTGGGAGAGGAGTCCCAGAGGTTGTTGGGTGGGAGAGTACAGTTTCTCGGACTTTGGGCTAAACTCTAGAGCAGCCAAGGGAGAGGTGGAGAAGTGACTTCTGGATACTCAGGGATGCGGACCAAGAGCTGTTCTTGTGTTTTTTGCCATAAAGTGTTGTTTCTAGGTCCTTTGGGTAAGATTGAGCGCTTCTGCCTTTCGGAGAGCCGTGTCACAGGCACAAGCCGCCAGAGACCCCTTCAGAGACACATCACAGGACCAAGCAAGGGGCAGCAAACACTGGGCACTGTCAGTGTCTGGCCCCGAGATAAAGACCCTCTTGGAGCTGTGATCCAAGGAGGAGTCTCTGCAGGCCCTGCAGATCAGGCGGAGGAATGCGGACATTTGTGAGCATATGAACGTAAGAACGGCCGTACTGGATCAGACCAAAGGTCCATCTAGCCCAGTAGCCTGTCTGCTGACAGTGGCCAGTGCCAGCTGCCCCGGAGGAGGTGGACCGAAGACAATGATCAAGCAATTTGTCTCCTGCCATCTATCTGCAGCCTCTGACAAACTGAGGCCAGGGACACCATTCCTACCCCCTGGCTAATAGCCTTTTATGGACCTAACCTCCATTAAATTATCTAACATATGGCGGAATGGCTGTTGGCCTTGCAGAGAAAGGCCACCTCCCCCCACCTGCATCCTAGACCAAGTCAGACCCAAGGTCGACAAATTGTGGGAGGGGTATGTGGGAGTGACCAGGGAGCGAAGCGGACAGGAGCTGCAGACAGGGGAGTTTGAGAGGGAGTTTGGCAGAGGGAGGCCTACGATGGTCAGGAAGACCCGCAACACCTGTGCCAGCACTGCTTCTGTCTCCTCCACCGGCGCCTGTAGCCAGACAGAGCACCTGAGCATGGATGCCTCTACCCAGATCCTGGTGTAGTTTTGCAGGGACTGTGGATTGCAATTCCCACTTATTGATATCCAGGCTGGGGAGATCATCCAATGCGAAAGGTGCCTGCTGGTGGAATCTCTCAGGCAGCAGGTGGCAGAGCTACAGGAGGAGGTGGCTAGGTTGAGGAGCACCCGCATCCATGAGGAATTCCTGGGCCGTGTTTGTGAGGAGACAGCTGAGGTAGCTGTCCCGGTACACAGGACTGGGGACACACCACTGGTGGAGGAGGAGATGACTCAGGGTGGACAGTGGCAGCTGGATACTTCTGGCAGCAGGCACTTCTCCACCCCTGCTCCGAACCCTCCCGCTGTAGTACTAGGAAACCGTTATGCTCTTCTTTATACAGGAGATAAGCAATCACCCCCTACACCGGAGGAGGAGAAGCCCCGTACCCCCAAGGCTGGGAGGTCTGCTGCCACCACTGCGAATAGGAAACGTAGGGTAGTGGTGGTCGGAGACTCTTCTGAGGGGGACGGAGGCGCCCATCTGTCACCCTGACATTTCATCTCGGGAGGTATGCTGTCTACCAGGGGCCTGTATCCGAGATGTTACGGAGGCACTGTCGAGGATTATCCGGCCCTCTGACTACTACCCCATGCTACTCATCCATGTGGGCACTAATGATACTGTGAGGTGTGACACTGAGCGGATCAAGAGTGACTACAGGGCTCTGGGGGTACGGGTGAAGGAATTTGGAGCGCAGGTGGTATTCTCTTCGATCCTTCCTGTCGAAGGTAGGGGCCCGGGCAGAGACAGGTACATCCTGGAGGTGAACGCCTGGCTGCGAGGATGGGGTCGCAAGGAGGGCTTTGGCTTCCTCAACCATGGGATGCTATTCCAGAAAGGACTGCTAAGCAGGGATGGCGTCCACCTTACGAGGAGGGGGAAGACCCTATTTGGACACAGACTGGCTAACCTAGTGAGGAGGGCTTTAAACTAGGTTCGACGGGGACAGGTGAGCAAAGCCCACAGGTAAGTGGAGAACATGGAGACCTGGGAGATGGGTCGGAAATGGGAGGGAGCGTGGGCTACAATGGCAGAGAGAAAGGAGGGTCAGGGCAAAACTGGGAGGCAAGGTTAAATCAGGATCTTAGATGCCTATATACAAATGCGAGAGTATGGGTAATAAGCAGGAAGAACTGGAAGTGCTAATAAATAAGTATAATTATGACACTGTTGGCATCACAGAAACTTGGTGGGATAATACACATGATTGGAATGTTTGTATGGAAGAGTACAGCTTGCTCAGGAAGGATAGACAGGGGAAAAAGGGAGGAGGTGTTGCCTTATACATTAAAAATGAACACACTTGGAGTGAGGTGGAGATGGACATAGGAGACGGAAGTGTTGAGAGTCTCTGGGTGTAGCCAGACATGAACCCCATCTTGTTTTCCCTCCCCAGAGAGCAAGAGAAAGGCAGTCAGCCTTTGATGCCCTGGGAACACAGGTGTGCTGCCTGTCCCTGACTCTACCATAAACAGAAACTAGACAGTAAATGGGCTAGCTGATGACCGGGAGCCTCCCGCTGCCCTGATGGCTAGTACCAGTAACACTGGTCTACAGCCAAAATGCTTCCGAAATAAATGTAGTCAAACTTTACTAATTCTGGGTCACTGAGAACGAAAATGATGCTTAAAATTGTTGATTGGCTCTAGTTTTCAAGATATGCTACTGGGTCAGTATATACGACCCTTGACTTGGGAATGGCGGAGGATAAGTGAGTTATAAAGGGAAGGGATCTCAATTTAAACCAGAAATGACTAAAATACATCTTTGACTGGATCTATGAATAAATCTATGACTGGGTTAGGACAGTACTTGCTTTTTAGGCAAAACAATGAATGATGCAATCTGAAGCTGGTATTGCGTCATACATGATATGAATTGCATCATGTTATTCCTAGAAGTCATGGATGATGCACTACATCAAGATAGACTGGCCACTCCGACAGTCATTGGAGCCTGGGAGGAAAAGTGTTCAGCATCCACCACTTGTTGAATCAAGGAAGATTTTGTTACAACCCTTACACATCAAGCTGGGTCTGATGAAGAACTTTGTCAAGGCCATGGACAAAACACAAGCAGCTTTCAAGTACCTCCGTGGAAAATTTCCAAGGTTAAGTGAAGCTAAGATAAAGGAAGGTGTCTTTGTTGGTCCTCAGATTCGTGAACTTCTTTGAGATGATGCATTTGACCGTGCACTGCGTGGCAAGGAAAAGATGGCATGGAAAGCCTTCCAGTTTGTGGCAATAAATTTTCTCAGAAACAACAAGGCAGACAACTACAGGGAGTTGGTGGAAAACCTCCTCAAGGCATACAAAAGCCTTGGTTGCAACATTTCACTAAAGATACATTTTTTGCACTCTCATCTAGATTTTTTTCCACCGAACTGCAGAGCAGTGAGCGACAAGCACGGCGAGCAATTTCACCAGGACATTGCAACAATGGAGAAACGCTATCAGGGCAAATGGAGCCCATCAATGCTTGCAGACTATTGCTGGACAGTGACAAGAGATGCTCCATTTAATGAATACAAGAGACAAGCCAAGAAGCGCCAAGTAGACACTGAATAGGACTAAACTATGTACTTATATATACATAATAGTTTTTTGCCTTTTGTTTCATAATAAATTTTATTTATATAACCCTTTTGCTGATTTTTAAAGTGTTACATAAACAGAACAGGTGAAATATTATCATGTAAAGCAACCATAAACACATGAAAAGACCTAGGTTTACAATTTATGATTAAAACTCTACTATGTACACAATATACATAGACGTAAAATGTAAAAACTTAAATATCTTGGAAACAGCAGCCAATCAGTTGTTTGAATTGTCATATTTGAATTCAGCACACCAAAATACATAATAAATAGCACATTTTATCTCTGAAGCAGACGACGTCTAAAAAATTGTAGAGCAGTGAATTGACACGCCTGCACTGGCCCAGGAGAGGAATCTTCGCCCATCACATACTAGAAGTGCCCATTGTCTGCATTTTCCCAGGTTTGAATTATGCTTTGCACCCTTCGTGGGAAACCTGGCGTTCAAAGCCATTTTTCCTAGTTGGCCACTTGAGACCAGGAAGAAGCCTACGTGACCCAAGGAGTATAAAGAGGGGTTTAGTAGCCCACCCCATTTGAGCTCCAATCACCCACACCTGCTGGCAGGTATTGATTGACTCCCGAGGTCCGTGGGACGCCCAACCTCGCCCTACTTCTTCCCGAGGGATTGAGAGAAAGACGCTGGCCACGCCAAGTCTGGAACGCAGGGGTGAGAATATATACCTGCAATGTGTTTCTTTATGTGTACACTTTAATTGTTACTATGTTATAAGTTTAGTTACTCTATTATAGTTTCTTAAGTCAAACTGTTTCATTTCTATTGTAAACTGCCTTTGGTAATGTGATTTAGCTATAAACTATGAAAATCCAATTAACTTGTCAATCAAACCGCAGGGAGTCTTTGTATCTACCTGTAAATTGCAATAAACACTTAACTTCTATTAGAAACCTTGAACAGCCGTTCCCTTCTATGAAAACTCCGGTATCTTGTTAGGCTGTCAATCATACTTAAGAAAACTTTCTCCTTAATTGAAGCACTGTGAGTGGCCATTTTGTTTCATTGGAGACCTGCGGTCAGCAATTATCCAATCAGACAGCAGGAAAATCATTAGCCTGTCAATCAAAGGTGCAGCAGCCATTTTTGCTTCATTCACAAATTGGGCGGCCATTTTTAAAGCCCCGAGAAATCATTGTCTTGTCAATCAAATCGCCGCCCTGTTTGCTTTTCAGACCGCTGCCTAAATTATAGTAAAAATAAGTTTGTGCCCTCATTCACTTTATATATTGAACCAAGTTTTCTTTCCTTTCTTTCTCTTTCTTTCTCCTACAAATAAGCAAGTGTGTGTCAAGTTTCTGACTTGAACCCGTGCTGCTGTACCCGAACCGAACACAAACAAAAGAACCCCCACATGTCCTGGCTTCCTAGTGTTGTTACTGGGCGGCATACACCTTGCCTCACCCTACCATTAGCTGGCACCTGGGCATTGGCTAACACTGGGTTAGGCTAAAAGGGATTAAAAACAAAGGTGATGTCATGATAGGAGTCTACTACAGGCCACCTACCCAGGTGGAAGAAGTGGATGAGGCTTTTTTCAAACAACTAACAAAATCATCCAAAGCCCAAGATTTGGTGGTGATGGGGGACTTCGACTGTCCAGATATATGTTGGGAAAATAACACTGCAGGGCACAGACTATCCAATAAGTTCTTGGACTGCATTGGAGACAACTTTTTATTTCAGAAGGTTGAAAAAGCTACCGGGGGGAAGCTGTTCTAGATTTGATCCTAACAAATAGGGAGGAACTGGTTGAGAATTTCAAAGTGGAAGGCAGCTTGGGTGAAAGTGATCATGAAATCATAGAGTTCACAATTCTAAGGAAGGGTAGAAGGGAGAACAGCAAAATAGAGACAATGGATTTCAGGAAGGCGGATTTTGGTAAGCTCAGAGAGCTGATAGGTAAGGTCCCATGGGAATCGAGACTGAGGGGAAAAACAACTGAGGAGAGTTGGCAGTTTTTCAAAGGGACATTGTTAAGGGCCCAAAAGCAAGCTATTCTGATGTGTCGGAAAGATAGAAAATACGGCAAAAGACCGCCTTGGCTTAACCACAAGATCTTGCAGGATCTAAATATAAAAAAGGAGTCATATAAAAAATGGAAAGTAGGACAAATTACAAAGGATGAAAATAGGCAAACAGCACAGGAATGCAGGGGCAAGATTAGAAAGGCAAAGGCACAGAATGAGCTCAGACTAGCTACGGGAATAAAGGGAAACAAGAAGACTTTTTATAAATACATTAGAAGCAAGAGGAAGACCAAGGAGAGGGTAGGCCCACTGGTCAGTGAGGAGGGAGAAACAGTAATAGGAAACTTGGAAATGGCAGAGATGCTCAATGACTTCTTTGTTTCGGTCTTCACCAAGAAGTCTGTAGGAATGCCTAACATAGTGAATGCTAGTGGGAAGGGGGTAGTTTTAGAAGGTAAAATAAAAAAAGAACAAGTCAAAAATCACCTAGAAAAGTTAGATGCCTGCAAGTCACCAAGGCCTGATGAAATGCATCCTAGAATACTCAAGGAGCTGATAGAGGAGGTATCTGAGCCTCTAGCTATCATCTTTGGAAAATCATGGGAGACAGGAGAGATTCCAGAGGACTGGAAAAGGGCAAATATAGTGCCCATCTATAAAAAAGGGAAATAAGAACAACCCAGGAAACTACAGACCAGTTAGTTTAACTTCTGTGCCAGAGAAGATAATGGAGCAGGTAATTAAGGAAATCATCTGTAAACACTTGGAATGTGGCAAGGTGATAGGGAACAGCCAGCATGGATTTGTAAAGAACAAATCATGTCAAACCAATCTGATAGCTTTCTTTAATAGGATAACGAGTCTTGTGGATAAGGGAGAAGTGGTGGATGTGGTATACCTAGACTTTAGTAAGGCGTTTGATACGGTCTCGCATGATATTCTTATCAATAAACTAGGGAAATACAATTTAGATGGGGCTACTATAAGGTGGGTGCATAACTGGCTGGATAACCGTACTCAGAGAGTAGTTATTAATGGTTCACAATCCTGCTGGAAAGGCATAACAAGTGGGGTTCCGCAGGGGTCTGTTCTGGGACCGGCTCTGTTCAATATCTTCATCAACGATTTAGATATTGGTATAGAAAGTACGCTTATTAAGTTTGCAGATGATACCAAGCTGGGAGCGGTTGCAACTAATCTGGAGGATAGGGTAATAATTCAAAATGACCTGGACAAATTGGAGAAATGGTCTGAGGTAAATAGGATGAAGTTTAATAAAGACAAATGCAAAGTACTCCACTTAGGAAGGAACAATCAGTTTCATACATACAGAATGGGAAGCGACTGTCTGGGAAGGAGTACGGCAGAAAGGGATCTAGGGGTTATAGTGGACCACAAGGTGAATATGAGTCAGCAGTGTGATGCTGTTGCAAAGAAAGCAAACATGATTCTGGGATGCATTCACAGGTGTGTTGTGAGCAAGACACGAGAAGTCATTCTTCCGCTCTACTCTGCGCTGGTTAGGCCTCAATTGGAGTATTGTGTCCAGTTCTGGGCACCGCATTTCAAGAAAGATGTGGAGAAATTGGAGATGGTCCAGAGAAGAGCAATGAGAATGATTAAAGGTCTAGAGAACATGACCTATGAGGGAAGACTGAAGGAATTGGGTTTGTTTAGTTTAGAAAAGAGAAGATTGAGGGGGGACATGATAGCAGTTTTTAGATATCTTAAAGGGTGTCATAAGGAGGAGGGAGAAAACTTGTTCATCTTAACCTCTGGGGATAGAACAAGAAGCAATGGGCTTAAACTGCAGCAAGGGAGGTTCAGGTTGGACATTAGGAAAAAGTTCCTAACTGTCAGGGTAGTCAGACACTGGAATAAATTTCCCAGGGAGGTTGTAGAATCTCCATCTCTGGAGATATTTAAGAGTAGGTTAGATAAATGTTTATCAGGGATGGTCTAGACAGTGCTGGGTCCTGCCATGAGGGCAGGGGACTGGACTCGATGACCTCTCGAGGTCCCTTCCAGTCCTTGTATTCTATGATTCTATGTGAGGGCCCGTAAGGGTAGGTCCCGCTCTGGGGAAGCACCGCAGCACTGTGCATACTGTGAGGAACTGGACCGAATCCCGGGGTGTGGGGAGCCCCTGTCTCCAGGGATAGTTGTGGAGTCTGGGATGGAGACACCTGGGATGCAGCAGCGGCAGCTTCAGGATGACAACCCTGATGCCCTGCAGCTCCAGGACGAGGAGGAGGATTGCAGAAGCTTTGTGACCTTCACCCTGGAGCCAGTCCCCCAGACGCAGGAGGACTCCCAAACATCTTCAGGCAGCAGGGAGGGAACATCAGGTGAGTGCTGCGAGGTTGCAACACCCAGGATATGTCTACACTTGCACCCTCTTTCAGGAGAGGGATGCAAATGGAGACATTCAAAATTGTAAATGGAACCGGGATTTAAATATCCCGCGCTACATTTGCATAATCGTGTCCGGGCGCTATTTCGAAATACGTTATTTTGAAATAAAAAACACCATTTAGATGCAGTTATTTTGGGAGAAAACCCTGCTTCCGAAATAACCCTTAAACTCTCCCCTATGGTCTGGACCTAACAGCAGTGTCAGCATTTGCTAGTCAGGGCTCTGGACAGCACCTGCACAGAGGGAGATGGCAACTGCAGGACGTCCTCGCCAACTGTTCCAATGTCTCACAGCAGAAAAGGAAACAAAAGAGGCCAATGCAAACAGCCCCATGGCAGCGAGGGAGTCAGCACGTCGGTGGGTGGAGCAGGGAGCTGGGGGCAGAGCTGGGCTCTAACTCGCTGGGTGACCTTGGCCCGTTCAGTGAATCTCTCCCTGTCTCCATGGCCCTGTCTGTACAGCAGGGACAGCAACACTCACAGGCCCCACAGGAGGGGGCTGGATTGATGCTTCACCCCATCGCTCAGCGACGAGCCCCCAGACTCCCCCTGTGCTCTGGGAGCCAGGTTTGCTGTGTGAATTCTGTGTGGCAGGTGACATCAGGCCTGGGCACTGGGGTTATTTATCAGTTTCCCTAGCTCACAGCTGGTGCTGAGCTCGTGGCTGAGTGGTTAAGGTATTGAATTAGAAATCCAATGAAGTCTTCTTATGCAGGTTCAAGTCTCAGTGAAGCCTGCATTTTGGTCACACTCCGAACCAAGGCAACAAGCTGCACAACCCCTGAGACACTCAGTCCATCCCTTTCTATGTGTTTCTGAGAGAGACACCGGCATGGTGCCTCCTTATGGGTCCCTGAGCTCTCAGGCACTCTCAGCTCCTGCAGCCTCTGCCCTTTGCCCAGCACCCCATGGCTCAGCCCTACCCCTGAGGGCTGCCCTGCTCAACAGTGTGATAGGAGTTGAGTGAGGAGCTGGGGCATCTGGGCCTGCCCCCAAAGGTCCATCCATGAAGGGCAGAAATGTGGGGGATATGAGGTGGATCACCCCTCCCCAGGCACACAAGCCCATCCCCCCACCCTGTGTTGGGAGCAAAGGGTCTAGAGAAGTATTGTGTGTGTGTGGGGTGGGGAGGGGAGGGGAGTGGGTCTTGTGCCCTGCTCTTGCTCTGCTTCTTCCCCCAAGGCCTTGGCCAAAGAATTAGTAACAGAATATTTGTCCAAGTTTATGTACAGAAAAAAACTGATTTAAGCATGTTTCTGTGGGGTAGTGGTTATCCTGTTTGCTTACCACGCAAAAGGCTCCTGGTTCAAATCCAGGCAGAAATGGGGTGTTCTGTTCTTATTGTGGCTCCTCAGGTAAACACAGCTCCTGCTGCTTGGGATAAGCTCAACTCCCAGGCTGAGTAAGCCAAGGTACAGCAGGAGCTCTGCCCTAGAAAGGGAGGGAGGGGCCAGTGTGTGTGAGTGCATGGCCCAGACAGGCAGCCCCAGGCTGGGAGGATAGAGCTGCTGGACACCTCTAGTGCTTCTGGGGCACATGGGTGTTAACAATATGCTCATGTGGTGCCATGTTCCAGCCAGGCCAACAGGGAGTGTTTCTTGTGGTGTCACCTGATTCCCCCCAAGTGTAGCCCTTGTACCTGCCCCCTGTAGGGCTGACAGGCTGACAGGAAGGAGACTTGGGGGAAAGCAGGAGGCAAGAAGAGCCCTAGGGTACAGCTCAGCTCCCCTTTCCTCCTCTGGGCACCTTGTAATGACAGCTCTAAGGGAGCCCATCAAGTTGAAGTTATTAGCCCTGATTAGCATATACCAAAGCCTGGGATTGAACCAGGGACCTTTAGATCTTCAGCATTGGCATGCAGGCTGGGTGTGCTCAGGCACATCCTAATATTTCAAAGGGGGCGTGAGCGAAGGAGCAGCACTCTGGGGAACGGAACGGATGCCATGCTGGGTTTGCCGCACATGCGCAGCCAAAACTGGCAGGTTTTAGGACCCCAGGGAGGAAAGAGGCAGCAGGGATGCAGCAAGGTCACCTGGCTGCCCCATCAAGGGAGGTGAGTTTAAACCCCGGGCAGGAAGGCGAGGGGTGCCCTGGGCAGGGGATTGGGTGCAGTGCGGCTGGCCTTGGGAAGAGAGGAGAGGGGGTTGGCGGCAGCACGACTGGCTGGGGGGGGGGGGAAAGAAAGGGGGGGTCGGGGACAGCAGAGCTGCCCCCCCCAAGCTGCTTCCTATCCCCTCTTCCCCCCAGCCAGTCCCTCTTCCTCCCCCCTGCCCAAGATCAAGTGTGTCCGGTTTTTTGGGGAGGGTCTACCTGGCAACCCTACGAGTCGGACCCGGTGCAGGCACCAAGTGATGGGGAGACTGCCGGAACTTTGGGAAGCAGAGACTGCGGGGTGGGGGTTTGTGACCCAAAAGGGGGCTGAGAAACCTAAGAAAGACAGAGTAGGGGGAGCACCAGAAGGGTGACAGTCAGGGCGACCCTAGAACTCTGTTACAGACCAGCTGGCGGCTGCTGGAAGAGGAGGGAAAAATAGGGGGAAAGGGTCAGAGAGGAAGGGACTTGTGCTGAGGGGAGCGGGGGCAGGTCAGGAGATGAAAGGGGAAGGCACCAAGGGACAGAGTGTAGGAGAGAGACAAATGCCAGGGGGCCAAGTGGAGACAATGAGGAAAAGAGCAGGAGGGGAGGTGTCAGTGAGGGGCGGGGGACAGGATGATTCTGGGAGAGGAGAGGAGAGGAGAAGGGCTTAGGGGGCTAGAGGGGAGAAGGGGCGGTGCTGGGAGAAGGCTTTGAAAAAAGGGGTGGGCATGAGGAAGGCGGGGATGGAGCAAGGCACTTGTGAGGGCACAGGGGCATGAGGGGAATGGGGGCAGAGGGTGGTGAGGGGGTGGGCATCAGGGAAAAAGAAGGCAAAGGGGGCAGGGGCAGTGAGGGAAGGGGGAGGCACCAGGAGAGTGCAGGGCTAAGGGAAGGTGCAGGTGCCAGGGAATTCTGGGGGTGAAGCAGAAGGGCAGACACCTGCAGGGGAGGGACCAGCACCAGAGGAGAGAGGCAGGGCAGGTGTGTAGAGGGAGGTGTTAGGAGAGGGGATGAGGAGGGGTAGCTCACATTATCAGAGTGGGGCTACTGGAGGAGTGGGCACATGGGGGGAGAGAGAGGCTGGTGGAGGGGGGCAGGTCTCAGAAAGGCTGAGGGCAGTGAGAAGGGCAGGAGTCAGGACAGCAGAGGTGGGTGAGGGGTTGGGGGGGGGCAGCAGGCACCAGGGGAGCTGATGGACCAAGGGGAGGAGACAGGGCAGCAGAGGGGAAAGGTAGTGGTTCATAAGATATTTATTAATAACTTGGGTGCCACAGTGGCACATCCAAACAAACCACAAACTCAGTATTGGTGCACAACACAAAATTTATTGTGCTCATGGGAGGAAACTCTTAGAGGGAACACTTCCCCCAGCCTCTCTACCCCCGGAGTTAATGTCGCACAGATTGGGTTAATGCAATTGCAGGATAGTTGCACGAGGGGGGTTTGGTGAGGGCCAAACTAATCCCTAGTGGTAAGAGGATGGTGGGAAAAGTCCTTGGGGGGTGTCACATGACAACTTTTATTTCTGGTCATGTGTCCATATTGCCCTGAAAGTGTTACCTCTAGAGGCATGGCTAATGGGGCTCAGGGGGTGTGGCTAATGGGGGTCAGGGAGTATGGCTAATGGGGGTCAAAGAGTACATTTTAAAACAATTCCTTGGGTGCACACCCTAATGAAATGTGCTGCGCACGCCCATGGGTTTGGCCGTAAACCTTGTCTGGCCTGATTTGTGATTGTCAGTCCAACAGCGATAGCTAACACCAGGTCGAATCTGGCTTCTGTGGGAGGATAGGCTTTGATTAATTGCTTAGGCTCCACAGCAATTGCTTACCTAAGTCGTTTGGTTTTTTGCTCAACAAAAAAAATCCTGGGGGGGCCCCCGCCAAAACGGTTTGAATTGGGCCCTGCACTTCCTAAAGCCGGCCCTGTGTGGCAGTGTGGATGCTCTCTTGTGCAAGAAAGCTCTAAGGCTGTTTTACTCTTAGAGGTTTCTGGTGCAAGAAATCCCTCTTGCCTGTCCACACTACCTTCTTGTGCAAGAGGGGTTATTCATTATGGGGAGAGGAATAACTCTTGCGCAAGAAGCCCTCTTTTCCAATGGTTTACTGTAAATTTTCTTGTGCATGCAGGGTAGATGCTCTGCGAGTTTTTGCACAAGAACAGCCATTCTTGTGCAAAACACCTGCAGCATAGACATAGCCGTGCAGTGTGAAAAATCACACAACAACAAGTGCCACCCCAGCAGGTCCCATGGAGATTTGACCTCAGCGTGCAATATTCAAAGTCCTAAGTGCTGCCCCTTACACCATGGGACCTAGACAGTAGAGTGTGCGTGGGCACCTGGGATACTGAGCTCTCCAGTTGGCCTCTGCTCTCCTGGCTTCCCTCCTGCTGCTTCATCTCTCTGGCTACAACTACACTGCACATTTATTTTGGAATAAGATGTTCTTGAATAGTTATTTCAAAGTAGTTTATTTTGAAATAGCACGTCTATACTGTAGGGAAACCTCAGAATAGTCCGAGGCAGGCTCCCCAATGTAGACGAGCTACCTCGATTTAGAGCCACAGGAAGAATAACTCAGAATGGCCCTGGGGAGGGGCTATTTCAAACTAGCAGCAGTGGCGCATCTATACACGTCTTATTTTGAAATAGCTAATTTGGAACAGCCGTTATTCTTCATCGAATGAGGTTTACAGAAGTCGGAATAAACCGTCTGTTTCTTCAGAATTATTTCAAAATAACGGAATTGCTGTGTAGACTCTTGCATTATTATTGTGGAATAACGGCCATTGTTCCAAAAGAACTTTTGTGTGTGGACAGAACCTGCACAGCCCAAGAAATATGACTGGGAGCTCGTACCCACAATCTTTTTGGCAATTGCAGTGCAGGGCTTTGAAGACATGCACCCAAGGCAGCCACCTTGGTTGCCTTCTGCTCAGGCCAGGGAGGAGGGAAAAGAATCTCTCCTTCCAGGCAGAGTTGAACCAGCCACCTAAGGACTGTTTGTCAAGCACACGCTACAGTCCTTCACTCTGCCAACTGAGCTATTGATGGGTGCTTCAGTCACACTGGTTTGTCCAAGTTGTCCCTTCTACAAGTCTCAGGGCACTTGCTCCCCCCAAGTAGGTGGCATTGCTGATGAAGGGCAGAGGAGCACAGGGGTTATCACAGGTACTTCACATGCAGACAGACCCCTTGAGTGACACCTGAGCTAGATCCATCCATTTCACAGGAAAGGGAAGAAAGTTGGGTTCTTCTCATGTGTCTTCTTTGTTCCAGAGTCTCTAGGGGTGCGGTAGGGGCAGGTCCACAAAAAAACAAACCATTTGAATGAACCTCAGTCTAGAAACACACAGAAACACCCCTGAGGGTTTTCTTGCCTGTACTTAAATGTTGACAAAAATTTTGTTACTAACTCCTTGGACAACTCCGATTGCTCTGGGGTTAAGAAATTCTCTCTTGTTAATTCTGTGCGCTCAGGAAGGGAGCAAATTGAAGAAGGCCGGGCCCCCCACCTGCGGACTCCAATCCAACCCCTGAGACGAAGGGGTTTACAATCCAGATGAGCAATGTTTATTGCATTTCTGTCTTCCTTCAACCCTGCCCAACCTCAAGGCAACTCTACAGTCCCAGCGGATGGGGGAGAGGTGCATGTTAGAGCCTCTGCCCACTGACCTGTAGCCTTGTGTGCCCAGGGAGCCAGACACCGCCAGGGTGGGAAAGCTGGAGGGAAATGGGGACTGGTCGCTGTTTGGGAGTCAAAGGTGTCGTCTGGGGCCATAAATTAGAACAGTTTTAAAGAGGCTTTGGAGGTGGGCACTGTGGCTTATCTGGGATCATACAGTAGAACTGTTTTACAAGCCTGGCTGAGGAGGGCACCATGGCTTAGCTGGCTGAAACACCTAGCTAATAAGCAAGAAATGCTGGGTTTTGGTCCCAGTGGTGCCTTGCTGGAGCTTTCATTTCCCATTTTCCTATCCCCTTCTGGGACACAGAAGAGGCCTCCCCTGGCCACCCCTGGAACTGCTGGTTCAGGAAAAGGCTGATTGGGGAGGAGCTTTGGGAAGAAGGAAACCACAAGCCTGGAGCAGGTGCAGAGGCTGCTGCCACATGCCCTTGTGATTCCCTGGAAGTGTCAGCACCCAGAGATCCTGAGGCTGTGTCTACACTGGCGCGATCTTGCGCAAAAGTGACCGCTCTTGCACAAAAACTTGCTGCCTGTCTACACTGGCTGCGTGTTCTTGCGCAAGAACACTGACATTCTAATGTATGAAATCAGGGCTTCTTGCACAAGAACTATGATGCTCCCGCTTAGGAATAAGCCCTTTTGCACAACTGTTCTTGCGCAAGAGGCCAGTGTAGACAGGCAACATGAATTTCTTGCACAAGAAAGCCTGATGGTTAAAATGGCCATCAGAGCTTTATTGCGCAAGAGAGCGTCTACACTGGCATGGATGCTCTTGCACAAAAGCAGCCATGTAAGTACATGAAGATCTAGCACAAGAACTCTCCCGCAAAAGAGTTCTTGCGCAAGATACGCCAATGTAGTTACACTGAGATGCACCTCTGCAATGGAGAATGAATCTCACCAGCTCTAGACATGGCAGTTGTCAAGCCTAGCCAATAGCATGAAGGAACATAACTCAAAAAATCCTGATGCAATCCTAGCTTACACATAATAATTCACCAGCTCAGACATGATTTCTAAGCCCCCAAACAAGGAACATAATAAAACCTGATGGACTAGCTAGACTTTTCCTTGCTTACACATTTCAAGAAATCCATTGCTAAAAAAGCTGATAGTGCGTGGCCTAAAGGATAAGGTGTCTGAATTCAGGTCAGAAGACTGAAGTTTCAAGTTGCTTTGTAGTTGTGTTTACTTTGTTTTGTGTGTCCTGCTATCTTTGGACTGGAAAGGTCTTCTCTAACAATATGGTTTTTCTGTAGCCCTATTGGAAGGCCTGTCACTATTCAGAAGGTCTAAACTGAAGCCTTCTTCTGTAGCCAGACTGGAGAGCAGCAGCAATTAGCTATAAAGCCTAGAGTCACATGCTCACATTCCATCTAAATGACATTGAAATAGTGTCACACTAGGCTGTGAGAAGGGATCTTATCCTAGTGGCACCCACTGTTACCAGATAAGAAGCAGATCTCAAGATGGGTAGAGAAAACTTAAACACTGTTTTG
>CM064345.1:10854385-10865042 GCA_032595735.1 Pelochelys cantorii
GACTATGGGAATAAGCAGGAAGAAGTTGGTATCACTGGGACTTGGTGGGATAATATACGACTGGAATTTTGGCACAGAAGGGTACAGCTTGCTCAGGAAAGGTAGGCAAGGAAAAAGGGAGGAGGTGTTTCCTTAGATATGAAACATGCGAACACTTGGCCTGAGATGGACACAGAAGACAGACTTGTCAAGAGTCTCTGGGTTAGGTTAAAAGGGGTAAAACCCAAGGGTGATGTCACACTAGGGCTACGTCTAGACTGGCATGATTTTCTGCAAATGCTTTTAAAGGAAAAGTTTTTCCGTTAAAAGCATTTGCGGAAAAGAGCATCTAGATTGGCACGGACGCTTTTGCACAAAAGCACTTTTTGCGGAAAAGTGTCCGTGCCAATCTAGACGCGCTTTTGCACAAGAAAGCCCCGATCGCCATTTTCGCCATCGGGGCTTTTTTGCAAAAACGGTTCTCAGTTGTCTACACGGGCCCTCTTGCGCAAAAGCATTTGCACAAGAGGGCTTTTTCCCGAACGGGAGAGTCATTGTATTTGCGCAAGAACACTGATGATCATGCATTAGATCGTCAGTGTTCTTGCGCAAATTCAAGTGGCCAGTGTAGACAGCTGGCAAGTTTTTCCGCAAAAGCAGCTGCTTTTGCGGAAAAACTTGCCAGTCTGGACGCAGCCGAGGCATCTATTACAGACACCTCCCCAGGCAGAAGAGGTGGGTGAGGCTTTTTAAACAATTAACAGAATCATCCGAAGTGCAGCTGGTTTCACACACACTCAGCCTCACCTACAGCTGGGAGGCAGTTTGCAGTGAGCTGAAAAGAAACAGAAGAGGGAAAACTGCTGCCTGGCAGAACCAAGTCTTGGGATTCTTCTGTGTCCAGCTGTACTAAGCAGCTGGCAGCCAAGCTCCCAAGTGCTTGTCTAATCCTGCCCTCCCCAGGAAGGGGAATCCCTTCCTCTGGGTGTTACAGGCTGGACTTTGCCTGCCTTACTTTTATCCAGGGAACTGTTCTATGTGAGGCAAACATGACACCCGCTGCACTGCAGAAACCAGCCCATTCCATTTTTGGAAGAGAGAAGGAGCCCCTGGAAGCACCTAGCTGGCTCTGCCTGTGGGAAAGAGAAAGGAATAAATATCTATGACTGGAGAATGTGGGTATCGATCCCACTACCTCTCGCATGCTAAGCAAGCGCTCTACCACTTGAGCTAATTCCCCTGCTTGAGTAGCATTTTCCTGCCCCACCCACCTTGTTCCAGAACCCACAACATCCATTCTGCTCAACCCTCATATAAAACTCAGCAAATATCCAGAGAAGTTGCGGTTCCCTTTTAAAAGACTCTGCACAGCTCAGTTCCAATCAGCCGGTCTTCCCTAGAGCCCGGAACATTGACTGCGGCAGAATCGCTCTTATGCCTAGTGTAGACACGGCCTTAGAGTGTGACTAAACCAGCCCCAGCAGGGCCGGCTTTAGGAAGTGCGGGGCCCAATTAGAACCGTTTTGGCGGCCCCGCCCGCTCAGGATTTTTTGTTGAGCCAAAAAAAAAAAACCCCACCCACACAACAAACCACAACCACACACAGATATCACATCAGAAGTAGACCTGATCAAAATGTATATCAATATAGTTGAACATTTTCCAAAAAAAAATGCCATCCATAATTACGCAAAATTTTACACAAAAAAATAAATCAGTTGCCTTAAGTGTAGGTCAAATATTTTCAATTGCAAACTATCCAATTTTTTCAATAAAGTTTAAAGTTTGATTTTTAAAAAGTTATCAGAGAGCGTTGCAGTTTTCTGTTACATTGATTTACTTTTTAAATAGCAAAAATGGAGTCTTTGTTAAGAAAGTGTCAGTTCTGTGGTCAAATTCCAGTCCTTAGTGATTTCAGCACCAATGATTTCACTAGGTAATATGGTACCTCACCACCATTGCCTCCTTTGCACTGCCCTTCAACACACATTGCCTGCATGTTGAGTCCAAGATCAGTGTACACAAGATTTTATCAATGATTTTTGCTCAAGCGATCACTGAGACAAGACAAGGACTCTCAATTGATTCTAGTCAGCTCTGCCTTTAAACACTGGATGTAAAGTGTCACATATAATTGAGGACTCCCAAATAGACTCTACACCACCAGAAATAAAACCTGTTTCCCTCTTCTGTGACTTTCAGTTAGATGTGACTCACTCTCCTCTGCTTAGTGTTCAAGTTATGGTAGACCCTAAGCCAGGTCATATTAAGTTCAGGTCTTTTACCTTTTAATCATACAATATGGATAACAACATTTCATTCTCCCAGCTCCAAGTCTTAAATGAATTTCAACCCAAAAGAGCCAAAATTGATCACCTTGACATGGCAAGTGTGTCTGCTGATCTCTGTGGCAAGGTAGGTTGTCTATATGAATAAGGCCTGCTCGTGAAGCCTTTTCCTACAGTTGATTAACAGATGGCAGTAGATAGCTCATTCAGACCGCTGGCTGATAATAGTTAGTCACCCTGACCGGTCATTAACCACAGTCATGGACTCACCCTACTCTCCATTGTCTCTATGATTCTCTGATGACCTGCGACAAAAAAGGAGGGTGGAAAGGGAAACTGAAGGGAGAGACCTCTCTAAATTCACCAATCAAAGAGCAGTATTGCCAATCCAAAAATCACAAGGAACACCTACACAAAGTTATGAGATTGGTCTACAAATCATAAGATTTTTTAAAAATAAAACATGTTGGATTTGTATTGGCCTTTTGTTTCTTGAGTATTTAGGGTTCATGTTTTAAAGCTTTCCTCCTTAGCTGTAAGGCCCAGAAGTATAGAGAACTTTTTTTAAATGAAAGCTGAGATTCCTACGTAATCAGTTGACCCCAGGCCTTTAGAAAAACACCAAATGTTTTGAGACTCATGGTAAAACAATGGAGGAATTCTTGTGAGCCCATGCTTTGCCCACAGTATAAATAAATAAAAGATAATAATATCTTCTCCACTAAACATCCTAATGAGATACTGCAAATGGTAAACTGAATTCAACAGCTCCTGATTTGAACAAGTATCAACCTAGTTTTTCATATTTGAGATGGGTTACCAGGGATCAGACATGACAATATGAAATCTTTCCACTCTCAAGTCAGCATATTCACAAAGCACCTATAATTTTGATCCGTGCATTTATCGGATAGTGAAAGAGAAAGGAGGGGAATCAGTGTAGATAAATGTTCAAATTAAAAAAAAAAAAAAAAGCCTGAAGGAATTAGGACTGGGCTCCTACATCTCACGTTCAGAACTGATTAGGACACTTACGACCAGATTTTCAAAGGTGTGTAAAGATCAGATAGATATCTTTGAAGATCCGAGTTGGCAACTGTCTCTTTAGGAGCTTAATTACCTTTGAAAATCTGAGCTTAGATTTCCAAGTCCAATTTTCAAAAATGACTTTAGTCACTCAAGTGCTTTTGAAAATTTTAACTGGGGGCCTAAAGAGACAAAAGGCAGGAGATATGGTATTCCTTTTAAAAATGTGTGACATCTATTTTTAACTCAATTTTATATTATTCTTCTCCCAGGGGCAACTGACCCCTCCGGCCCCCTCACTACGCCACTGCCCCCCCCTCCTGCAGATCTATCATCTTATGCATGTGCAGGATCTGTGAATTAGTGTCTGTGGTGCCTGCTTCTGGGTGGTGTCTCAATGCTGCCACATTCACCTCCAAAGAGGGGGCTTCCCAAAGCAGGCCCTTGCTGCTGACCCCCAAGGCATCCACAGGTCCAGTCTCCTTTCAATGTGCCTGCTTCCCAGGGCTCCTTGATCTTGGATCTGGCTTCCATCCCCTCTCCGACCCCCATCAGAACTACTGTGCCCTCCTGGCTTAGAAAAAGAATAAACAGGAGGATTGGAAATTAACCCGCCCCGTCTCACGTCCCCTAGGCAGGGAATGAGCCATCTACATTAGGCCCCAGCTGGAGTATCATGTCCAGTTCTAGGTGCCACATTTCAGGAAACATGGAGAAACTGGAGAAAGTCCAGAGAAGATCAACACAACCGTTGAAAGGTCTAGAGAACATGAGATATGAGGCAAGGCTGAAGAAATTGGCCTTGTTTACCTTGGAAAAGAGAAGACCAAAAAGGGACATGAGAGGAGCTTTCAAGTATCTAAAAGAGGAGGAGGAAGAAAAATTGCTCTGCTTGGCCTCTGAGGTTAGGATGAGAAGCAATGGGCTTAAATTGCAGATATTTCAGACCAGGTTAGACAGACACCTGTCAGGGATGAGCGAGGGCAACTCAACTTTGGAAGCCCCAGGGGCCACACTGATACTTACAGAACATGCTGAGGGCCTCAACTTAAGCGTGGTGGCATATGCAAGCAAATATATACAAATAGCTTCTCTCACATGGACAGGCATGAATACAAAGATTAAGGCAAGACTACACAACACACAGGCCCCATTTAAGTCAGTTCTGCTGATATTGATAAAATGCAGTATTTCCCCGATTTCTACCCATGTGACAGCACTTTTCATGAGCAATGACAGTCCAAGAATTTAACTACTAAAACACATATCAACAGAAGATCATTACACTGACTACTTTTTTGTTTTGGCTCCCACTCGCCAGCCACATGTTGATGCCCACATAAACCCAAACTGCACCGCAGGGCGCAAACAAACTGGCCGTGGGCAGCATACCAAGTTATTAATAAATATTTTTAAACCTTTACCTTTTCTCTCTGCTGTCATGTCTCCTCTCCTTGCTCCATCATCTCCCCTGGTGCCTGCTTCCTCCCCAACTCCTCACCCTTCTCTGCTGTCCTGACTCCTGCCCTTCTCACTGCCCTCAGCCCTCCTGCAACCTGCGCTCCTCCACCAGCCCTTCTCTCCCCCCCCGTGCCCACTCCTCCAGTAGCCCCACTCTGATCATGTGAGCTACCCCTCCTCATCCCCTCTTCTAACACCTCCGTCTACCCACCTACCCTGCCTCTCTCCTCTAGTGCTGGTCCCTTCCCTGCAGGTGTCTGCCCTTCTGCTTCACCCCAGAATCCCCTGGCACCTGCACCTTCCCTTACCCCTGCACCCTCCTGGTGCCTCCCCCTTCCCTTACTGCCCCTGCCCCCTTTGCCCTCTTTTTCCCTGATGCCCATCCCCTCACCACTCTCTGCCCCATTCCCCTCCTGCCTCTGTGCCCTCACACATGACTTGCTCCATCCCCACCTTTCTCATGCCCACCCCTTCTTTCAAGCCTTCTCCCAGCACCTCCCCCTCCGCCTCTAGTCCCCAATGCCCTTCCCCTCTCCTCTCCTCTCCTCTCCCAGCATCACCCTGTCCCCCCTCCCACTGACACCTCCCCTCCTGCCCTTTTCCTCATTGTCTGCACTTGGCCCCCCGCCATTTGTCTCTCCTCCACCCTGTCTCTTGGTGCCTTCACCTCCCCCCTGCCCCTCCCCCTCCGCCCAAGCCCCTTCTCCTTCCACTCCTCCCCCTCCGTCCCTCTGCCTCTGCCCAAGCCACTTCCCCTTCCGTCTCCGCCTCTGCCCCCGCACCCACCCAAGCGCCTCCCCCACCACCCAAGCCCTTCCTCCACTTCCGCCTCCACCCCCGCCCAAGCCCCTTCCCTTCCCCTGCCCCCCTGCTGCCACCCAAGCCGGTTCCATACCTTCTGCCTTCCATGTTGCGGGGCCGGAGTCTGCACTCAGGCCCCAGAGGCCGAACCCGAAGGTAGCCAGGCCCTGCAACGTGCCTCTGAGGAGTTTTAAAATCCCAGGCCGTGACATAATGTCATGCCTGGGCGTCCTCCCCACCCACCTGCAATGCTGCACATGGCAGCAGCAGCCAGCGAGGGGGAGCTGCACAGAGCCACGCACTGCAGGGATGGTCCAGGTAGAGGGGGATGCTGTGGGGTCAGGGTGGGAGGACTTATGGGGGGGCCTGCTACAGGCAGAGACCCAGCCCCACATATTGCTGGATCAGGGCCCCAGCTCTGAGAAGAAACACTCTCCTCCTGTCTCCACCTAACACCAGTGTCAGTGTTTGCTACTAAGGGGAAAACAGCAATTCCAGAGAACCCTTCCCCAGTGTTTAACCATCTGGGAGCTGCTGTGGGACAAAGGAAGCCAAAGAAACTTGGCATGTGCTAAGGAACAACACAACTATCACCCCAGAGGGGACTTGAACCCACTATCCTTGGCTTTCTAAAGCCAAAGCTTTGTCCATTAAGCCACTGGGGCACACTAATGAGCATCAAGAGACAGAAATTCCCTCTTCCAAATAAACATTCCTCAACTTTTAGGTGCCAGATTCGAGCCCTTGGAACGAGCTAGAAACAGAGGAAGGGCTGATCGCACCCCCCTCAGAAAATCAGCTCTCAGGAGGCACCTCCAGCTGCCCCCAAAGTGTGGGTCACCCCACACTAGCCATGGGCAAAACTCAACACCTGGACATCTTGTCTCCCTCCCAAAGCCAGGGGCTTTGTCTCCCACGGCTGCAGCTTCAGCAGGGAGCCGTGCTGGTGCTCACTGCTCCTGGGGAAGGGAGCGGGTCCCACAGGGGCTGGGGCTGGCAGGGAATGGCCGGTTGTTACTGAAGGGGAAGGATAAAATGCAGCCACATTGCCGAGGGCAGGGAGAGCGACTGGGGCTGGCCTGGCAGTGTCGTGGGACGTCCCTGGGGGAGCTCTGCAATGTGACCCTGGCTCCCAAGGCAGCAAGTGCGGAATCCCCCTCGGTGAGCGCAAGAGGCTCCAACCGGCCTGGCCTGAATTCGGCTGAAAGGCCCCGCTGCTGGAGTGTCAGAGCCCCTGTCAATTGGCCCTGTGTTTGTCCCCTCCCCCACCAGGCAGGGCAGGGCCCACAATCCCAGCAGGGAGTTACAGGCACATCGCTTGCTCCCAGAGCACTGGGATAACCATGGAGCAGGACTCAGGGGCCAGTTTGTGGTTCCCAGGGGCTCAGAGAGGGAGTCAGAGCCCTGCCTGGCCAGGGCCAGTCACAGCAACCTCTGCACCAGCTGCAGGCTTGTGGTTTCCTTCTCCCTAATGAGCCTCTCCAATCAGCCTTTTCCTGAACCAGCAGTTCCATGGGTGGCCAGGGGAGCCCTCTTCTTTATCCCACAAGGACATAGGAAAATGTGAGCAAAGGCCACAACAAGGCACCACTGGGATTTGAACCCAGGGTCTGCTGTTTACAAGCCAAGCATGTTAGCTAACTAAGCCATGGTGCCCTCATCAGGCAGTTTTGTAAAACTGTTCTATTCTATGGTCCCAGACAAGGTCTTTGACTCCCAAAGTGCAGCCATTCTCCATTTCCCTCCAGCCATCCCACCCTGGCAGTGTCTGGCTCCCTGGGCACAGAAGGCTATAGCTCACTGGGCAGAGGCTCTAACATGCACATCTCCCCCAGCTGCTGGGACTGTGGAGTTGGCCTTGAGGTTTGTAAGAGTTGTGGGGATGGAGAAGTGCAGCAAATGTTGATCATCTGGATTGTAAACCCCTGGGTCTTAGGGTTTGGGTTGGAGTTCCCAGGTAGGGGCCTGGCCTCCTTTGGTTTCATCCCTTCCTGAGGGCACAGAATTAACAAGAGAGAATTCCTTAACCCTGCAGCAACCTGAGTTGGCCAAAGAGTAAGTAACAACATTTATGTTCACATATAAGTACAGAAAAACACTTACAGATTGGTGTGATGGCCAAGTGGTTAAGGTGTTGGACTCAAAATATAATAGGGTTTCCCAGTGTGTGTTCAAATCCTACTCACAGTGAGGCCTGTTTCTTGTTCATACCCCTAACCAGGGCAATAAGCTACCCAACCCCTGAGACACACTCCCCATCCCCTGTCAATCTCCTGCTCCTGTCAGAGAGATGCCTGGGATGGTGCTTTGTGCTGGCTTCCTGAGGTCTCTGGTAAACTCTGGGCTCCTGCCCCTGGCCCAACACGGCATGGCTCAGTCCTACCCCTGGGAACTGCTCTGCTCTAGAGTGTGACAGAAGCTGGGTAAGAGGCCAGGGAATCTGAGCCTGCCCCAAAGGTCCATCCCTGCAGGGGGGAAATGCTGGGGATGTGACGTGAGTCACCCCTCCCCAGGCACATGGGTCCCTGCCACCTTCCCAGTGTTGGGAGTGAAGGTCTAGAGAAGTAGTGTGTGTGGGGGGCATTTCTTTTTCCCTACTCTTGCTCTGCCTCTTCCCCCAAGGCCTTGGCCAAAGAGTTAGTAACAGAAAATGTATCCAAGTTTAAGTCCAGCAGATAGCGCTCTAAGGGGTATTTCTGTGGTGTAGTGGTTATCACATTTGCCCCCTTTGTTCTGCCAAATCTTGTGGGGGTGGGGCTGGCTGTGAGGAGGCAGGGTCCTGGGCCTGTCTCAGGTGTCCCAGGGAGGCTCCTTGCAGCCCAGGAGAAGAAGGGGGCTCTGTGTGGAAGGAAAACAAGCAAAGCTGGTCCCAATTGGCATGACCTGGGGCTCCAGTTCAGCCTAACTGAGTCACACATGGCTGATGTAGGTCCCTTGGTGTCAGGGGCAGCCATCCAGACTTTGAATCCTACAAGCTAAGTTCAAATCTCAGGGGGACTGGCTGGGCTGGCTGCTGCAAAACCCTCCCACTTCCTGTGCTTTGGCTTCCTTATCCACAGGCTCCCCAGAAAGAATATTGTGCCTCCTGCTGGGCGTCTGATGCCCCCTGGAGCTCAGTGTCCTGTCAGTCTGACTCAGCTGGGCTGGGCCCTGGCCCTCATGTGTGGTCCCAGCAGCTACTAGTCTCTGACTCTTGTTCCCATGACCTGGTGCCCCCTCTAAGTTCCCCCTCTAAGTGCTTTTAAATTGTTCTTTATGGTCCCTCTCAGGGCGTTTTTCTCCTCAGCAGCGCACAAGAGAGAAGCTGTTGCCAGTGGCCCTGCAAGACAGGATGAGCTTTTCCTGCCTTCCTCAGACTGACTCACTACTTGGCCCCGTTCCTGCCTCTCTTCCTGGGCTGATCCGTTGGCTGAAAGGGACTGTGGCTGCCGATGGTGGGAAGAAGATGGGCGGAGGGCCGTGTTCCCTCTGAGATTTTCCACACATGGCCGGAGTGAGTTTCATAATGTGCGCCCCTAGTGACTTCGTGTGCGCTTGTGTGGATGTGCACCACTACGGCGCCCACTGATTGCGAACAAAGAGCTTAGCTAGAGATATTTTTATAATGTAATAGAAGACAAAATACTGAAACAAGGGATAATTAACAAGGTATGTGACTTTATTTAATATGAAATCAAATAAAAAGAACATTAACACTGCAACGTGTTCTGTTGCCATTTAGTATCTCACAGTTATCTGTTCCTTTGAGGCATAAAACAAAATTGTCCATCTTCTTGATTTAGCAAACAAGAGATGACGATTCGTACGGACACGTGAAATGAAATAGTTGTTACACTTTATGCTGGAAATGAAAGATTCTGCTTTTTGTGCCCATATTGCTCCCTATTATCTAGGAAACAGGGTTTTAAATCTTTCAGTTGTTTGCATGTCACAAATCTTTCCTTCTTCAAAGCTGGGGCTGTTCAGCTCTGTGGGAGGCTGAGGGACAAAATCCTTCTGCAGATTTTATTCATTTATTTGTATCTGTGAACCTCAGCAGTGACTACACAGCACCCTAAAATCAAAATAAGTGCCAGGCACTTAGGGAGGGGGCAGAAGGAGGCAGGTCCCCCCTCACAGGAAGGCTTTGTCTACACTCGCGGCTTCTTGCGTGAGTAACATGCAAATGAGGCTAAGCATGGAATATGCCGAGCCTCATTTGCATACCTAATGAGCCACCATTTTTTTCAGAAGAGGCTCTTGCACCAGAAGGAGCGTCTACACTGCCCCTTCTTGCGCAAGAAAAACCCTCTTGCGCAATGCTGTTCTTCCTGAAAAGTAATAGCTTTGGCTCCTGCCATCTTCTGCAACATAGCACCACATTTTGGAAAAACCTGTTCTTCCAACACATCCCTTCTGCCTCGTAGATAGAGCGTCCGCTGCAGTCTGGACGTAGTCTCTGAAAGGAGCAGAAGGGGATTGACGGGGAGGGTGCAGAGAGTATCTCAGGGGCTGTGTATCTTGTTGCCCTGGTTCAGTGTGGCCAAAACACAGGACTCTCTGTGAGCAGAATTTGAACCTACACAGGGAAACCATAGTGGATTTTTAATCGAACACCTTAACCACTCGGCCATTACAGCTGTGAACTTAATAGAGATGACCCAGCCCTCAGGGCCAGAGAAACTGGTAAATAATCCCAGTTCCCAGGCCTGACATCACCTGCCCCACAGAATTCACACAGCAAACCTGGCTCCCAGAGCACAGGGGCAGCTTGGGGGGCTCGTTGCTAGGCCGTGGGGTGAAGCATCAAACCAGCCCCCTCCAGTGGGGCCTGTGAGTGTTGCTGTCCCTGCTGTACAGACAGGGCCATAGAGCCAGGGAGAGATTCACTGAACAGGCCAAGGTCACCCAATGAGTTAGAGCCAAGATCTGCCCCCAGCTCCCTGCCCCACCCACCGATGCGCTGACTCCCTCTCTGCCAGGGGGCTGTTTGCATTGGCCTCTTCTCTCTGGAACCAGGGTTAAGCCACGGCTTAGGCTCTGGGCTGGGGGCTGGGTATGGGGGGGGTCTGAGTGTGGGAGGGGCTGTGTGTGTTCCTCTGGCTCAGCTTTTCCCTTTCTTC
>CM064345.1:10865142-10880943 GCA_032595735.1 Pelochelys cantorii
GTGATAGGTAGTGGGATTGATACCCACCTACTCCAGGAATGGGGGCAAGCCCCATTTTACTTTTTACTGGGAGAGCCAGCCAGGGGGCTGAGCGGGTCCAGTACCACCCCATCCGCGACTTCCTACTTGCTCTCCCCAAAAGCCAGCCACTCTGGGGCAGAGAGCTGCTGGACACCAGCCCTCCTGGGCCAGGCAGTGGCAGGAGCACTGGAGACAGGTTGCAGGTGTGGCAGAATTAGCTCCACTGGAAAAGTCCTGCTCCTGCACATGAGAAGTAGCAAGATTCACTCCCATCTTCTCTCACCTGCTTGCTGGTGCTGCAGGGCCAGCCCGTTTCCTGCTGCCCCAACTCTTATTCCCACCATGCACTTTGTGCAGGGGTCAAGGCACCTGGCTGGGACTCAGGACCCTTTCCGAAAATATACGAATCCCCCCCGACCCATCCTCTGTTCTGCTGACACAGGAGCCACAATGATACCCCCAGCACATGCCGAGGGCCGCAATTTAAGTGTGGCTGTGTTATGCTTAAAAAAAGCACCGGGGATCTTTTTCAGAGAGATAAGGCAACATGCCACATTTATTGAACATACATAGATCAATCACCACTTTATCATATGCATATGATATATCACACTCATGCACTCACACACACACACACAAGCACACTCCGTCTTGTTACCAAAAGATGCTCCCCCTCACTGCACTGGCCAGGTGAGTTAGATGGGGGAGGGGTGGAGGTGGGCTTCTGCCGATCCGGATAGATGCTCCCATGTTGACAAGACGAAAACCCAGGGTCCCTCTGCAACACGCCTCCTATTTATCCCTCTCATGCAGGGATTGACATCACCTTGCCTTTCTTAATGCTCCTTCAGAGAGAGTTCTTCCAAGGGCAGGCATTTCCTGCTGGACTCCCAAGGCGTCTGTATGTCCAGTCTTCTTAATGAGCTCATTTTACAAGTATTGTCTTGGATCTGGCTCCCAGACCTTCTCCACCCTTGCAACTGCTGCTGGAGGTGCCCCCCTTTCATTCTCCATTCACACCTCATTCATTTCAACAGGGCAGTCAAGACAAGGGAAGAGCTCAAAAGACATTTTTTTCTTAAAAAGGAAAGTTTCTCTTAATACAAAGTTATAGGAGAAATGTTACAGAGATTCTATAAGAACACTTAGAGCTATATCTAAAAGGAGAAGATCTTAATACAAAGTTATATGAGAGTGATAATATTACAGGGAATTATCCACAGTTGTCTGTATATGCAAATATATACGCAAATATCTTCTTTCACACTGATGGGCATGAAAACAAAGATTAAGGCAAGACTACACAACACACAGGCCCTATGTAAGTCAGTTCTGATGATGTTAATAAAATGCAATATTTTCCTCATTTCCAACCATATGACAGCACTTTTAATGAGCAATGGCAGTCCAGGAATTTAACTACTAAAACACATCACAGCAGAAATTGGCTTCACAAAGTTAACAAATCAAACAAAACCTGCCCCTATGATATTTACTGAAATATAAGTAAACAATGTGGAGTTAAAGGCATTGGGGGGAGAAGTGGCCTGGCTAGAAAAGAAACCCAGGAATCCTGCTTCCCAGAATCCCTTCCTTTCCCCTGCCCGCCCCACCAAAAACCAGCTCCCACAGTCCTCACAGAGCAGAGACTGGAAGCCCCAGATCTGACCAATATGCCCACTGCCCACCCACAGGAAAGGAAAGAAGTCAGAAGTTTTACCACCCGGTTCCTGGTTCTAACCCTCCCCCAGATCCAAGCACCCCCCAGATCCCTGCTCTCACCCAATGCCCTTTCCCTCCCGCAGAGTGAGGGGAATAAATCTAGCAGGGTGGCGGGTTAAGCCCTGAATCTCACTGGAGCCACGGGTGTTTTCCTCCAGGCGCTGGGGCCTGTGCGCAGAGCGGCTGTGAACGGTCCCAGCGCATGGCTCCAAATGTTCCATTGAAGGCACCTGCACTCTTCAGACAGTCTTTAGACTCTTTACTCCTTAATAACCTCATGTTTTGAGGAGTAAGGGTTATTTGGAGGGAAGTATTTTCCCTCGAAATATCCCTGTTTTTTCTCTCACAATAGTGCTATTTCGCAATAGCACCAGTCCGCGATTATGCAAATGAAGCACGGGATATTTAAATCCCCACTTCATTTGCAACTTTGGATGTCTACATTTGCATTCCTCTCTCGAAGGTGTAATCGAATGCAGACAGACCCTTAGTAACAGAATATTTATCCACATGTAAGTACAGAAGAAGATGCACTTAAGGCTGTTTCTGTGGTGTCCTGGCTTTCACGTTTGCTTAATGGGCAGAAAGTCACTGACTCAAAGCCAGGCAGAAACAAAAAACCTTCTCCTATTGCGGCTCCCTTTGGTACCCACAAGGCAGTTCCAGGGCCTGCCCCCTAGTGCAGGGTGGCCTGTGTGTGCTGATTGTCAGGAGCGCGGGGGAGACAGCTGGGCAGGTGAGGCTGAGATGGGAGGAGGCAGCGCTGGGGTTGAGGTTCCTCAGTGGTGCCGTGGCAGGGACCAGGGCGTGGCAGCCACATAGTCCAAGGCCAATGGCAGCACCTGCAGCCTCTGGGACGTCTGTAGCCTTTGCTACAAGGGGACACAAAACCAGGTAAGGTCCCCCCTGCTGCTCAAATCCCCCAAGACCCGGCAGCCCCAGCTTGCTCCAACACCTTCCGTTCTCCCCACCCTCTCTCCTGGCCACACACGGCACTTCTTGGTGCTTCTCAAGCCAGGCCCTGCAGGGACCCACCAGGGCAGGAACCAGCCCTTGGAGCTCGGCTTGCACCGGAACCGGCAGTTTCCCACCAAGTCTCGCTTGAGAAGAGGTGACTTGTTCCCCTTCTTCTCGCCTCACGTCTCCCTTGTCTCTGTTCCCTTCAAAGGTCTCCTCCGCCTCAGGACCTGCCTCCTCAGGGCGCTGCCCCTCTGCCACTGGGCTGGGAGGGGGAGACTCCACAGTCTCTGCACTTGGGCTGAGAAGTCTCATTGGGACCCATCTGTTGATGGCGTTAGTCAGCCCGATGGCCAGCCGGATCCATTCAGTAGCGCTGCCCGAGAGGGAGCTTTCCCAATCTCCATTGGTATTTCCTGGGGCTCTGTGTAGGAGGATTGGGCTTGGCCATCTTCTCTGCTGGAAATGCCTCTTCTTTGGAAAGCAGCTCCCAGGAGTTCATGGAACTTCTTCTTCTCAGCTTGGGAAAGGGACAAGCAAGGGGCGACAGGACAGGGGTTTATGTAATGATGACAGGGGTGCAGAAAGCAAATAAGAAATTATTTTTTCGCCTACTTAAGAACCAGGGTGACAGAATGAAACTGGTAAGAAACCAAGTTAAAAAGGAAGCATTTTTGTGCCCAGTGGAACTCCTTGCCAGAGGATGTTGCAAAGGTGAATCTACAAGAAGGTCCAAAAAAGAACTGGATAATTTAATGCAGGAAAGGTCAATCAACGGCATTTAACCAGGATGGACAGGGCAGGTGTCCCTAGCTGGTGTATTCTAGAAGCTAGAAATGGGCAACAGGAGGGATCAGTTAACAATTGTCTGTACTGAGGATTCCCACAGGGCAATGAAATTGGCTGCTGTCGTGAGACAGGATCCTGGGCTAGTTGGGCAACTGGCATGGCCCAGTCTGGCTGTTCTGATGTTCTCTTTGGTTTCTGTTCTTGTCCCCTCTGGGCAATGGAAAATTGACCACTGCCCTGAAGGGGACAGAAAATGGCCTGTGAAAGGCTAGTGTAGGTAAGGAAAAAGGGAACTTCATGTGTCCCTGATGGGGCCCTGCTGGGCCCTGGGTTCAATTCCCAGTCAGAGAAACCAGCCTCAGTTTTCACATGACAACTGCCTAGTCATTCATCTTACCTCATTGTTACAGCAGCTGTGGCCGAAGAGCTTCACTCAGGGCCCCTTTCTCACCTCTCCCTCACTGCCAAGACAGCACCTGCCATTTTCAGAAGCCCTTCAGAAGGGGCAGAACTGGGTGACTCAAACTGCCCCTCTCCTCTCCCATGTGGGCAGCACTGGAGGAAGCTCTGTGGCACACACAGCACTAGCCCAGAATGCAGTCAGGTCAGCACAAGATCCATTGGCTTGCTTTGGTTGTTGAAGGAGACAACACAACTGGCTCCACCCCCCTCCCCCCATCAGTAACCTGGGGAAATGACCCACCAGGCCTGGGCCCCTCGGAGAGGCAACGATTCCCCACTGGCCAGGGCAGAGCCTCCCTCTGACACAGTCATGGAGCCTTCTCCCCCTGGTCCTGCCTCCCCCTTCACTCAGCTCTCAGTACTTGTTGGTGCTGCCAGAGAGGGGCCTCACTGCGAGAGCTGCCTGCGCAAGTTCCTGCCACAGAGACACATCCCAGAGCAGGATGGATGCTCAGACCGACACTGGGTGTTGCTCAGTGCTGGGGTGAGACAGGGAAGGACAAAAGGGTCTAATGGCGCCTGCAGCCTTTCAGAACAGCCGCCGGCCCCACCATCACATCCCAGCTCTTCCCTCTGCCCTCACTGGGCTCCACTGGACACTGCCTGGACTCAGGCCTCCCCGGTGCCAGCCTACGGGCTCTGGAGAAGACATGGCATCTCCATGGGTAGAGTCCTGAGCCCCTGGCTGGGCAGGGCTCATTAAGCAGCTGTGGGGCTTGGCTGCTGCAAAGGTTAGAGCAGGGGCGGGCAATGACTTTTGATGGGGAACCGCTCCCAGGGCTGCACTTTTCTATGCTATTAACGGAGGGGGGGCGGGTCTGGGATGCAGACAGGAGCTTGGGGCAGAGGACTGGGGTGCAGGAACGGTTGCAGGGGGTTGGGTTGTGACCTGAGGCAGAGGATTGGGGTGCAGGATCTGGGAGGGGTGCGGTTTCAGGAGGGGGAGAGAGGGTTTTGTTATGTGGGGTACCAGTGGGTTGAGGGAAGGGAGGGGCTGGGGTGCCAGAGGCAGGCTCTGGCTGGGAGACTTACCTGGCTGACTCCCAGCCAGCAGCCCAACACATTTCTCAGGCAGCCTGCCCTGCCCCCGCACAGGCTCCCAACCTCCGTGAGCCAATAAGCTGAGGGGCTGCAAAAGGCCCTTGTAGTGTCACTGCCACACCTACCCCTGCCCTCCATACCCACGTACTCCCCTGATGCGTGGTTCCTATTTTTTTCACAAGCAGAGCCAGCCAGGGGGCCAAGAGCCTCCAGTGGCCCCTCCTTTTTCCTATTCATTCACCCCAAAAGACAATCACGGCTTAGTTCCAAATCTGTTGTTGAAGCAAAGGCCTCACTCAGTTTAGGCGGGTAAACAGCTTTATTGATCAGTAAAGCAAAGTGAGCCAAACCTGGTCCCAGCAGAGCCGGGCCCAGTAAGGCTGGCTAATACAATCAGTCCTAGTATCTTTATACCCTTAGCCAAACAGTCTGATGTCAGGGCATCCAATTACAGAAATCATCAATTAAACTTGGAAAAACAAAGCCTTATCAGCAAGATGGTGGACAGGTATGAGGGAGTGAATCTCTTGTCTCAACCAGCCCAATTAACACATTCCAATAGCCCATCCTGTAGGCCTCTCTCACGGGGTGACAGAAAGTTCACTCTGGTCTACATGCTAAAGAGAAAAGCTGAAATGGTTTCTGTTATACAAGATGGCTTCTAGCTAAATATGAAATGGTTTCCACACTGTAAACTCCATTGCACGAGGGATAACGCCTCTTCTGAAATAGCTATTTTGAAATAGTGATAGAGTGGACGCTCCACTGCTGCTATTTCAAAATAGCTCCTCCCCAGGGCCATTCAAAGTCATTACTCCCCAGTGCCTCCTGGAGCTCTAAGTCGAGGTAGAGCATCCATTGGCGGCTTCTTGTGCAACAACTCTTTTGGGGAAGAGTTCTTGTGCAAAAGGTCTTGCACGAAAGTGCATCCACACTGCCATGTGCTTTTGTGCAAGAGATGTGCCATTTTAACCGAAGGGGCTTCTTGCACAAGAAATTCATGCTCCCTGTCGACACTGCCCTCTTGTGGAGAGCTCTTGACAAGAGGGCTTATTCCTCGTGGGGAATAACTCTTCTGGAAGAAGCCCTGTTTTCTGATGCTGTACAGTAAATTTACTTGCACAAGAGTGTGTGTGAAGTGTAGATGCTCTGCAAGTTTTTGCGCAAAAAGCCTGCAGTGTAGACATAGCCCACAAGATGGATTGCAGCAGAAATCTCCACCTGAGTGAAGAAATGGCCTAATGGTGCAATTAGTTAGACGGTGGACTAAGAGCCCCACTGCTGGTAACTCACAGAGGCCCTTGTTGCCCGAGGAAGGAGTGTGGCCAAAACACAGGCCTCACTGTGAGCAGCATTTGAACCTATGCAGGGAAACCCTATTAGATTGTCAAGTCCAACACCTTAACCACTTGGCCATCACAGCTCTAGGTATTGTTGATACAGGGAAACTGGTAAATAATCCCAGTGTGCAAGCCTAAGGTCACCTGCCATGGACTTCACCAGCAAATCATTTCAATGGTCATGCAGAGGAGTCCCGGCCGTTCTGGTCTTAGGCTGCCTTGTAGGTGAGTTCTGCTTCAAGGTCTTCTCTCCTCCTTCTTGGACTTCCTTTCCTTCCTCTTCTCTTCTCCCCTTTTCCTTCTTCTTGCTGGTCTGCTTCTTGGACCCCAGTTTATATAGAGAAACTCAATACTGCTTAGTTCTACCGTAACCAATTATTTTAGTATAATTTCACGAACCAATCAGAACATAGTGTAACAGAATGACCTAACCAATCATACCCCACCACTTATGTTGATTTACACCCAGCAAAATCAATTATACAGCAGACAGAAACAGATCCAAACCAGACTATCAGACAGACAAACAATAAGAAAGTGAGGACAAGAATCGTAGAATGCCCATTGCACAACCACAGCTATTGGTAAGCAGTCTTATGCCAGACAGAATGCTGTTAATTAAGTTTTCTTTGCCCACCTTGAGATCTGCTTCTTGCCTGGTGACAGTGGGTGCCACTTTGATAAGATCCCCTTCTCACAGCCTAGTGTGACACTATTTCAATGTCATTTAGATGGAATGTGAGCATGCAACACCAGGCTTTACAGCTAATTGCTGCTGCTCATCACTCTGGCTGCAGATGAAGGCTTCAGTTTAGACCTACTGAATAGCTTCCAGCCTTTCAATAGGTTTATAGAAAAACCACGTTGTTACAGAGGACCTTTCCAGACCAAAGACAGCAGGATCCACAAGCACAGACAAACAAAGGTAAACGTTACTGCGAAGGGACACAAATCCGCAATCTTCTGGTCCGAAGTCAGACGCCTTAGCTTTTAGGCCACACAGTCCTGCCTTGTGTAGAATTGGAGTCCGTGAAATGTGTAGGTAGGTAAAAGTCTCCCTAGTCCATCAGGTTTTATTATTTTCCTTGTATGGCGGTTTAGAAATCACGTCTGAGCTGGTGAATTATTCTTATTTTGTGTAACTAAGGATTGCAGCCCAGGGATTTTCCTGAGTCTATGTTACTTCATGGCTATCTACCACCAAGGCTATCTCCATACTGCATCTCTCTTCCGCAAAAGCTCATGCAAATGAAGTACAGATTACCATATTGCCATGCTCATTTGCATAATTAATTGGGGTCCGTTTTTGCACAAGCGGCTTTTACACAAAAAGGAGCTGTGTAGACTGGGGCTTTTCCTGCCTCCTGCTTTCCCTGGCTCCAGCCTGGCCTTGGCCTCTTTCCTTTCAGCCCCATGGGGCCAGGGGAATTGCAGGGGGCCATTTCAGAGTCTGGTTGGGGGTGGCGACCTGTCCATGCCGTGATCGGGGAGGGGAGAGTGTCACACGGCTTCTACTAGAGCTGGTACTTAAATAAAAACCAAAAAATAAACAAGCAGCTGGGATGGGGCAGCTGGAGGGAAGCCAGGAGAGCAGAGGCAGCCGGAGAGCTGAGAGTCACAGGTGCCCACCAAAAGCATCAGCTGTTTGTCCCATGGTGCAAGGGGCAGCACTCAAGGCTCTGAACTTTGCAACCTGAGTTTAACTGTAAATGGGACCTTGCTGGGCTGGTTGTTGCAAAAGCCTCCTGCTTTAGGTTTCTTGTCCTCAGGCTGGTGAGAAGAGATTTTTGTGGCTTGTGCTGGGTGTCTCATGCCCACTGGTACTCGGTCTCTTGTCTGGCTGGCTCAGCAGGAGGCTGGGATGACCTAGGGCCATGGAACCTCCCAGGCTGGCTAGAGACACAGGGGGCTGAGGTTGTGTTTTTGCTGCTTCCCTTGATGCCCTCAGTTCCAGTCCCAGCAGCTGCCAAGCTCTGCCTATTGGCCCCTGGCCTCTGCTAACCCATCCATTGGGTGTGGAGCTATTGCCTTGGGTGTAGGAACTGTCTGGGAGAGCGAGCAGCACAAGTGAGAGGCTAGACCAAGATGCACTCAATCGGTTTGGTTTTTTTGGGTCTGCCCCTCCTGCACCCCTAGAGACATTGAAATTAAAAAAGACACATGAGAAGAACCCAGCTATTTTACTTTTGCTGTGACATGAATGGATTTAGCTCAGGGATCCTTCTGCATGTGAAGCAGCCCTGTGCTCCTGGGTTCTTCTGCCCCTCGCCTGCGATGCCATCCACTTGGGGAAGCACTTGCCCTGACGCTTGTAGACGTGCCAACACGAACAAACCAGCATCATTCAGGCACCGTTCAACAGCTCAGCTGGTAGAGTTGCAGACTGAAGTGTGTCCTCGGCAAGTAATCATTAGGTTGCACTGCAATTGATAGAAAGATTGTGGGTATGAGCTGCCAATCACATTTCTTGGGCTGCACAGGCCTTGAGACCCCTCTAGGGCTGGAAGGAAATAAAGAATGGCTGCACTTTGGAATTCAAAGTGACCATAAATTAGAACAGTTTTAGAGACACTTTTCTTTTTTCAGAAGAGGCTTTTCTGACATTTGGCCCATCTACACGGGCCCAAATGTGGGGAAAACCTTCTCCTTGGGAAGAGCCCTTATTCCTAATAAAATGAGGAATACAGGCCTTCCAAAAGAACACGCCCACTTTTTTGGAAACTGCTCTAAAAGAGTCGACCCATTCCATGAACGTAGCAGAGTTTTTCACAGATACAAAAGGTATCCTGGAAAAGCTCTATAGGGGGATTATAGCTAAGAAGGGCCCCATGGTTTAGCTGGTTAAAGCGCCTGCCTTGTAAGCAGGAGATCCTGGGTTCAAATCCCAGTGGTGCCTTGTTATAGCCTTTGCTCATGTTTTCCTGTGTGCTTCTGGGACACAGAAGAGGCCTCCTGTGGCCACCCATGGAACTGCTAGTTCAGGAAAAGGCTCTTTGGGGAGGTGCATTGGGAAGAAGGAAACCACAAGGCTGGAGCGGGTGCAGAGGCTGCTGTGACTGGCACTGGCAAGGCAGGGCTCTGACTCCAATTGCTGGGACAGGAGAGCCAGCACCACACACCCTTGTCATTCCCTTCAGGTGTCACCGCCCAGAGAACCTGCAAGGGATGCAAATGTAGACACTCAAAATTGGAAATGAAGCTGGGATTTAAATATCCTGCACTTCATTTGCATATTCACAGACTGGTGCTATTTCAAAATACTTCATTTTGAAATACAAAACGCTGTCGAGATACACTTATTTCAGGAGAAAACCCTTAGTCAGAAATAACCCTTAAACCTCATTTCATAAGGAGTAAGGGTGATTTTGAAAGAAGGGTTTTCTCTCCAAATAACTGTGTCTAGACAGCGCCTGTTAGTTCAAAATAGGGTATTTCGAAATAGCAGCCAGACATGATTATGCAAATCCCCACTTCATTTGCAATTCCACTCAGCTGAATTTGCATTTCTCTCTCGAAACAGGGATGAAGTGTAGATGTACCCTCACGTAGGGGAGATGCAGAGATCAGATTTTTCCTGCCTCACTCAGCTTGTCTGGCTACTTTGCCCCATTTCCTGCCTCCCTGCCTGAGCTGACCCAATGGCTGAAAGGGACAGCAGCTGCTGATGGGTAGGAGGTGGGCGGAGAAGATGGGCAACAAGACCCTGGAAGCAAGAAGGACCAACGTCCAACTCTCTCTGTGCCACTTGGCCTTAGATCCTGGCCACCCAGCATTCACTCTGGTGAGGCCATAATATGTAAAGGGGGAATTTTGACTGATAGCCTCCTCTGAGCTGGAATCCCAGCTCCAACAGAGTTCACTGGAAGGGGACAGCCCAGTAGGGACTGAAAACCACTGCTCCAGGGGAGGTTTGAATTCACAACCTCAGCATGTCTCCTATGCGCACTGCCTTATAACTACTGTGCACTGACCCATTGCACCAGCGGAGCAGATGTTTGAGAGTTTTCTCCAAAGTCCTTAAATTGAGAAAGTCAAGAAGCACAAAGTAGAATTGAGTGAGCGGGCAAGAAGATCGATTCTCAAGGATTTGCACAAGCCGACATTTCCCCTGCAGGTCCCACTGAGATTTGCACTCAGGTTGCAAGATTCAAAATCCTGAACCCCACCCCTTACACTATGGGACCATCACACTGCTAGGTGCTTGAGGTTCTCAGCTGGTAGCTGATACGCTGCTCTCCTTGCTTTTTCCATTCAGCTGCTTCACCTCTCCAGACCCTGCCCCATCTGTATGTGATCTCAAGGGAACTATCTGGCTCCCTCTCCAGTAGAGGAAGGAGAAGCGTTGCCATGTGTTACACACGTTGGCACCGTGCAGACCCCGGCCCTGGGTCCTCCTGTCCTGAGCTCCATGGGACAGGGAGAAGCTCCAGGAGATGGTTCCCCTGGGATCACGTCTCACACGGATCCAAAGGCTGGGGAGAGCCAGACCCACCCTGCAGCCGGGATGCCAGTTCCTAGAAGCTCCCACCTAGAAAGGACTTGGCTGAGACGGTTACATAGAAGCTGGCGGTTGGGTAAGGGGGGGCTGCAGGGCTGAGGCAAAGCAAGGGCTTGCTGGCTCCTAGGTGGAGCAGCAGGGCAGACACTGTCCCTCCGGGAAGCATAGCTGGGCCGTCCACACAGGAGCCAAACAAGGGCTCAGCCTCAGGGTGCGTCTGCACAGCAGCGATATTTTGAAATAACAAAGAATTATTTCAAGCCTTGATTTCAAGATAAAGTTGAGCTGAAAGACAACTTATTCCACCCACCCTCATTGCACAAAGAGCGAGGGAAGCTGAATTCTTCTTTTAGCTTTGGCCCACTATGCTGTTTGGAGTTAATCTAAGCACTGGGCATTTGAGGAAGCTAAATTTAGCTTCAGCCCTGCAACATAGACCAGCTTTAGGGGACTAAGTTTCTTGCCAAAGCCTGGGATTGAATAAGGGACCTTTAAATTTTCAGTCTAATCCTCTCCCAACTGAGCTACTACAGACCAGCCTTTTTCCTTCCGAGGCAGCAACTTCTCTCTCCAGGCGCTTTTCTCAGCAGCAGCGCACAAGAGAAAAGCTGTTGCCAATGGCAAGATGAGATTTGCCTGCCCCCCTCAGCCTGATTTGCTAATTTGCCCCATTCCTGCCTCTCTTATAGGACTGACCCAGTGGCCACCTCTACCAATGGCTGGAGGGTCCTGGTCCAGCTGCCTCTCCACTCTTGCAACATGCTGTTTAAGGAGGCAGTAACTCACAGGAAGAAGTCACAGGCAGAGCTACTTAGCTGTGGCTATAATGAAACACAGGCATAACACCAGGTTAGCAGACAGGTTCCTTCCACGTGCTGGTACATGCCAAAGCCCAGGGACTCTTTAAATCTTCAGTCTAATGCTCTCCCCACTGAGTTACTTTGGCTGCTGGATGCAGATCTCTCTGACCTGTAATTCTCTGTCTGGGATGTTTGGCAGCCGTGCTGCACAAAATGGGTGTTGTCATGCACTGCCCAGGAAAGCAAGACTGGCCTTTCCACAGTGCCCCTCCCCCACAGCCCAGAGCCAAGGTTCCCTCTAAGCCAGGCCTGGGCAATACAGGCCAGCAGGCTGGATCCAGCCCATGAAGCCACCCAGCATGGCAGCAAGAAGCCTCAGGCAGATTCCCTGCTTGCCCTGCCCCTGCCCCCAAGGCACAGCTGAGAGAAGGGGCTGCTGGGCCCTTTGTTTTTCACAGTTGGAGAGGAAAAAGCTTTCTTCCTGGTCTCTTGCTCCAAGCTTGTTTGTGGCCTATAGGAGCTGCCTGCTTGAAGCCCTTGCTAGTCCACCCAAGCTCTTATTCACCCAGGCATATGACCTGTACAGGGAAGGAGCTGCCTGAGAAATGTACTTAACCATTGGGAGCGTCTCCCAGTCAGAACCTGTCCCTGGCACCCCAGCCCCTCCCTTCACCCACTGGCACTGCCTATGACGGGCAAGGGCAAAGACTTGGCAGATTTCATGAATACAGATGAGGCTGGTTTCTTTGACTGGGAAGCAAACCCAGGCTGTAACAGTGAGAGTGCTGAATCCTAGCCAGTAAACCATCAGGGAGACAAGGACCTAACATCTTTGCTCAGCTACCCTAGCTCTTCTCAGGCCACTTTCTGTCCTCTTCAGGAGGTGGGTCCATTCTGGGAGAAGGCGCGAGATGCCGGCGTATTTTGTCGCTTCAGGTTCTACCAGAAGATGCCTCCCAGCACTTTTCCCCTGACCGCACTCTCAGGGCCGGAGATGTGGACCTGCCCCTGTGTATCACGGGGGATGCCGCCTGCCCTTTGCTCCCTAGACTGATGAAGCCCTACACAGAACAGCCCTAAAGCAAGGAACATTTCCCAGACAGGCTCAGCATGGCCCGCATTGGTGTGGAGGCACCTTTGGGCCACTTAAGGAGAGATTCCGCTGTCTGCTCCCCTGGTTGGACCTTGGTGAGTCAAACACCACCCAAGTGTCCTCCAGAATAGTTGTGAGAACAAGTCGGAGACATTCCTGCCCCCTGCACAGCTGGCCTGGTCACTCCAACCCTGCTGGTTCAGCCCCATGCCAGTCTCATTCCTACTCTTCCCTGCCGCCCCATCTTTTAAGTGGCGTACCGAGCAACGTTCTCATGATGATCTAACCCTTCAATGACAAGAATGCCGAGCCTCTTGTTCTCAGTCACCCAGCCTGCCTCTTTCTCGTGCAAACTCCCTCTCCCAAAGGCAGAGCTGCAAGCAGCTCAAACTCTGTTGCATTTAAGAGCAGCCTCTGGAGTCAGATCCTGCAGCTTTAAGCAGAGCTCCAGTATGAAATCCAGGGAGTTCAAACTCTTCCACTGCTTTGCCAGTCACAGTGGCCTCTGCAACCGCTCCAGGCTTGTGGTTTCCTTCTTCCCAACACTCCTCCCCAATCAGCCTTTTCCTGAACCAGCAGTTCCATGGGTGGCCGGAGAGGACTCTTCTGTGTCTCAGAAGGACTTAGGAAAATGTGAGCAAAGGCTACAGCAAGGCACCACTGCGAGTTGCACCCAGGATCTCCTGTTCACAAGGCAGGTGCTTTAGCCAGCTAAGCCATGGTGCCCTCCCCAGACAGGGTTGCTCTGGTTTATGGTCCAGGACAACACCTTTGACTCAAAAAATGAGGCGTAACGTTAGTTCGAACCAAGGGCTTTGGTTCAAACTACCACGTCCCGGCGCGCACTTCCTGATTCGAATCAGCTGTGATTCGGACTAGCGCGCCAGGTGAGATCTTCCTAATGAAGCACGGGATATTTAAATCTCCGCTTCATTAGCAATTTTGGTCGCCTACATTTGCATCCCTAGTCCGAACTAGGGAGCAAATGTAGACGTACCCAAACAGCACTCCGAACTGAGCCCATTAAATAACAGAATATTTAATTTCCATCATAAAGTGTAACAGCTATTTCATTTCATGTAGCGATATGAATCATCATAGCTTGTTTGCTAAATCAAGAAGATGGGCAATTTTGTTTTATGCCTCAAAGGAACAGATCCGTATAAGGTAACAAATGGCTACGGAATGTGTTGCAGTGTTAATGTTCTTTGTATTTGATTTCATATTAAATACATAAAGTCACATACCTTGTTAATTATCCCTTAGTTATTTCAGTATTTTTTCTTTTATAAAACTATATTTAGCTAAGCTGTTTGTGAGTAACTGGCGGGTACCACAGTAGCACACATCCGCACAAGCACAAACGACCTCACGAGCGGTGCACATTATGAAACTCACTCCGCCCATGGATGGAAAATCTCAGCGGGAACACGGCCCCCCACACATCTTCTCCCCTCCATTGGCAGTTGCAGTCCCTTTCAGCCACTGGAACACCCCGGGAAGAAAGGCAGGAATGGAGCCAAGTCATGTCAGGCTGAGGGGGGCAGGCAAAACTCATCTTGCCTTGCAGGGCCACAGGCAACACTATTTCGCTTGTATACTGCTGCGGAGAAAAACACGTCTGAGAGAAGTGTTGGCTTCAGAAAGCTTGAGGTAGTTGCCAAAGTAGCTCAGTTGGGAGAGTGTTAGACTGAAGATCTAAAGGTCCCTGGTTCAATCCCAGGCTTTGGCAGAAGCCTTTGTCAACATAGCTTAGTCTATTTTGACATCTTTCCATCTCTGGTAAGCACACATCTGCAGTCAAAGTTCAAAGGTTGTACCAAGAGGTCAGAAATGACATCCTAAAGAGAATGCTATTTGGGGGTTAGAAACTGGAGAGGGGATTTCATGCAGCCTTGGAGATTGTTGTGGGGCCAGGCATGGGTTGGAGGCTGGCTCTGCCTGCTGCCTCCCTTGTGTGAGTGGCCCAAGGCAGGAATGGGATAGAGGATGGAAGCCAAGCAGAGGGAGAAAGACCCAGAGACTCAGTGGGGTGAAGAGAGCCCCCCCCCCCCCCAGTGGGGTGAGATTGGTTGTGAGGAGGTAGAGTCCTGTGTCTGTCCCAGGGAGGCTCCTTGAGTCCCAGGAGAAGAAGGGGGCTCTGGGTGGAAGGAAAACAAGCGAAGGTGGTCCCAGTGGGCATGAGCTGGGGCTCCAGTTTAGCCCAGCTGAGGAAGTGGGCCTCTGAGTTCCAATTTCAGTGGGACCTGCTGCTGTCGGGCTGCAAAACCCTCCCCCTTCCAGTGCTTTGTCTTCCTTCCCCTTAGGTTCGTGAGAGACAATTTCTTACCTCATGCTGGGTGTCTGATGCTCGCTAAAGCATGATTGCTGGCTCAGTGGGTGGCTGGGATGTGCTGGGACCCTGGACTTGCAGGATGCTGAGGTCATGTTTCTTGCTCCTGCCCCTGATGCCCTCTCGTTTGGTCCCAGCAGCTGCCAGGCTCTGCCTGTTGCCCCCGTGGTGCTCAAGGGAATGCGCATCAGGCCAGGCTGACTGGCCAAGGAAGAGCAGGAGCCCTGTCCTAGGAGAGGAGGGGCCAGTGTGTGTGAGGGCGTCGCCCAGACAGGCAGCCCCAGGCTGGGAGGACAGAGCTGCCCGACATCTCTAGTGCTCCTGAGGCCGAGGGGATCCCAGCACAGACACAAGATCAGCAGCCTTGGCCAATGGTCCCAGGTTTGCAGGGACCGTCCCTGGCTCCCCGCTCAGACTGGCCAGGGGGGCACATTGGTGCTAACAACATGCTCAAGTGGCGCCATGTTCCAGCCAGGCCTGCAGGGAGCGTTTCTTGTGGCAGCACCTGATGCCCACGAGTGTGGCCCTTGCACCCACGGCCCCGCTTTTCCCTTGGCCCCATGGGTTTGACAGAACAGAGACCCAGGGCCAGGCTGGAGCACCAGAGTGCCAAGGGGCAGCTCTGGCTCCATGCTGCAGAGTGCTGTGGTGTCCCGAGTGAGGGCAACCATAGCGCGCAGAGACAAAAATGCTTTGCTGTCCCTCATTGAGGTAGGCAAACAAGCAGGGAAACCTGGCTGTCTGGG
>CM064345.1:10881043-10954324 GCA_032595735.1 Pelochelys cantorii
CTTTGCTTGTTTTCCTTCCACCCAGGACCCCCTTCTCCTCCTGCACTGCAAGGAGCCTCCCTGGGATGCCCAGAGACAAACACAGGACCTCTGCCTCCCCACAGCCAGCCCCACCCCACAGGATTTGGAAGAACAAAGGGGAGGGGGCTCTGCTCACCCCAGAGTCCCACTGAAATGTTGAGCTTTTGTCCTGCCCCCCTCAGCTTGGGTTCACTCCTCCTCCCCATTCCTGCCTTGCTTCCTCCTTAGGCAAGTCACACAAGGGAGCCAGCAGGAGGAGCCAGCCCCATGCACCAACCTCCGAGGGCAGGGGAGGTGAAGCTACAAGCCTCCAGCAGGTTCCTGGCCTAACCCATCTTACTTCCCTAGGCTGGCACCAAAGAGCATTCTCAGCTGATGTAACCCTCCCCTGCCCCGCGATCACATGAAAGTTGGGCTTATCCCAGGGAGAGGGCCAGATAGCAGAATCTGCACTTACCTAGGCACCAAGGGGAGCTGTGGTAAGAGCAGAGCCTTTGTTTCTGCCTGGCTTTGAACCAGGGATCGTTTGTGTGTTAGGCAAAAGTGATAACTACTACACCAGAGAAGCACATTTTGCTGGTAGAACTTCGCTGACTATTCTGTTACTGGCTCTTTCTAACATCCTGCTCTGCAGGGGAGGGGATTGCATCTTGTGAACACTCCACCTCTTGTTCTCATGGAAGCGACTAACCCGAGCTGCCAGCTCCTCATTTCCTCACCAGCCCCTTGATATTTGTAGCTCAAAGGTGGAGCTGCTGTAGAAGGAGGTGAAGCTGATGGGGGGCAGTCAGCTGGCAGAGGGTTAATTTTTCCCCTCCCTGGGGCTCACGTGGCTAGAACTGAGGGGAAGAAAATCCTCTTCCCTTCTCCTCAGAAGATAGAAATTGCAGCTTGTTCCCCTCTCTTTGGTTCTACTGAAGCTGGACCCCAGGACTCGACTGTTTCTTTCTAAAATGCTGGTGAAAGCTGAGAGTGAATTGCTTATAGACTGAGAATGTGAGTTAAGGAAGGGTATCACCCAGCTTGGGGCTTGAACCCATGACCTTGAGATTAAGAGTCTCATGCTCTACCAACTAAGCTAGCCAAAAAGTGTGTAAGAGGCCTTCTTACAGCCAATCACAGTGTAATAGGAGCCAAGTGTTCTCAACTGCCTGACTCAAGGCTCTTTCTTGCTCGTAATGTGGGGTTCTGGTCTGTGGGGAGGTTCGAGCTCAAACCCCACTCCTGACACACCCACTTCTTTCCCCACAAGGAACAGCCCCATTTCTATCTCTCCAGTGAGACAAGAAGGGCCCCAGAGTCTTCCAGCAGGGCTCTGGCCTGTTCTTTGTAAAATGTCCAGCCTGTTTCATCTTCTGCAGGAACGACTGGGATCCATGTGCCCTGTTCCCCAGTGACAAGTGTGTGCTCTCTTCCCCCCTTTCCACAGACAGAGCAGGCCAGGGGGCTATGAGCCTCCCACAAAGCCAGGGTGAAAAGCTGCTGGCAGGAGTACTGACTGAAGGAAGTTTGCAGGTGGAGCAGAATAAGCTTAACTGGAGAAGTCCTGCCTTTACAGGCCAGAGGTAGCAGGATTCACTCCCATCTTCTCCTGCTTGTGCCCTGGTGCTGAGGGGCCAGCCCCTTTCCTGCTGCCCCAACTCTTACTCCTGCAATGCACTTTGTGCAGGGGCCGTTGGTCTTTGTGCCAAGGTGTGTGGCTGGGAGCCAGGACTCAGGGCCCTTCCCCAAATACACAAATCCACCCTCTGACCCACTCACACTGTCTGTCTGCCTCCAGCACAGGCTGAGCTCAGGGGCCAGGTGGGTGACCTGCCCTGCAACTGTAATAGCATCAGACCCCTCCCACTCGCCCGCTTTGTCTGGCAACAGTGCTCCAGTGGGCCTCAGACACCCAGCAAGAGGAACAAAACCATATTTTTAAAACCTCAGTGCATGGAAGCCAAAGCACCAGGACTTTGCAGCAACCAGCCCAGCCCCAGCAGGTCCCACTGAGATTTAAACTCAGATTGCAGGACTCAGAGCCCTGAGTGCTGCCCCTTATACCATGGGATCTGGGCAGCTGGTACTCTTTGCGCTCAGGCTGGCCTCTGTTTTCCTGGCTTCCCTCCAGCTGCTTCATCTCTCAGGACTCTCTGTCCTGCCCCAGCTCTGCTGCTTTCAGGACAAATCCCTTGTTAGGACCAGTCACACTCTGGGGTCCGTGAGGGTCCATCCCGCATGAAATGTGTGTTACACAAAAGCCTCTTGTTCCCGGCCCAGTTCCCAAAACTGGATGCAAATACATGGTTGCTGTGGGGGTGTAGCAAGTGCCCCCTTAAATAGTGGATCATTTTTAATGAAACATTTGTATCTCCAGTTGTGTCACATTTTGGATTTCTATTGAACAGGGATTCTTAAAATGACCACAAACCCCTAACGTGTTCCTGCGCCAATGCATGTAAACCAGGCAGACCTGGCCCTCAGCTGGAACCAGTTCAAACCTGCTGTGTGTCTGGTTCCGTCCATTCAACAAGGGAGAGATCTGGATGCCCATTGGCAGACCACAGAGAATAGCCTGGCTCCAGCCTCTATGAACACCCTCCCACACACACACACACACACAAGCACCTTGAGCTATTACTAGTAACCCAGCTGTTTGGCAGACAGTATTTACAGGGCAATACACTCAAGTGAAGTACTGGGGTTATGTGTTCACTCTTGCTGTAAAGCAGTGAATCACACTAACTTTACCCTTACAATTAGCTTATAAAGCTGGAGTCTGAGGCCAGTGAGGAAGGGAGCAGTTAAAATGCCCCTTCATGTCTTATCTCCTCAAAAATCCACCCTCCTTTCTTACCCATCTGCCGCTGTGTCAGGCTCCCTCAAGCAGAGGAAGAAATGGGGAGATAACTTGATGTAGATATGAAGTGCCGATGACCCTGACTCCATTTAGTGGCTCCATCATAACGTAACCTAAATATGGTCAAAGCATTGCGTTTTAATGAGGTAGAACAATTAAACCGAACACCCTCACCCAGGGGAGATGCAGAGAGCAGAAGTTTCCTGCCTCCCTCAGCTTGTCTGGCTACTTGGCCCCTTTCCTGCCTCTCTTCCCCAGCTGAGCTGACCCAGGGTCTGAAAGGGAATGCAGCTGCTGCTGGCAGGAAAGAAGGTGGGCAACAAGACGGGTCACGGGTCCAAACCTCTCTGTGCCAGTTGGCTTGGAATCCTGGCCCCCCAGCATTCACTCTGACAAGGCCATAATATGCAAGAGGGGGTTTTGACTGGTCCCCATCTCTGAGCTGCAATCCCAATTCCCACAGGGTTCACTGGAAGGGTCCAGCCCAGTAGGGACTGAAAACCACTGCTCTAGGTGAAGTTTAAACACACAAGCTTAGCCTGTCTCCTATGACTATTATCTTATAGGTACTAGGCACTGACCCATTGCACCACTGGAGCAACTGCTTGAGAGCTTTCTCCAAAGTCCTCAGGTTGTGAAAGTCAAGAAGCACAAAGTGGAATTGAAGCAAAGGGGCAAGAAGATCAATTCTCAAGGATTTGCAACAAACCAACATTTCACCAGCAGGTCTCACAGATATTTGAACTCAGAATGCAAGATTCAAAGTCCTGAACACATCTTCTTACACCATAGGACCATCACTCTGCTAGGCACATGAGCTTCTCAGCTGGCACCTGATCCTCTGATCTCCCTTTTTTTCCATTCAGCTGCTTCACCTCTCCAGATCCTGCCCCATCTGTATGTGGCCTCATGGGAATGATCTGGCTCCCTCTCCAGGAGGAAGGAGAAATGTTGCCATGTGTTACACACGTTGGCACTGTACAGACACTGTCCGTGTATCCCCCTGCCCTGAGCTCCACGGGACAGGGAGAAGCTCCAGGAGATGGCTCCCCTGGGATCATGTCTCACATGGATCCAAAGGCTGGGGGCTCCCAGATCCACCCTACAGACAGGCATGCCGGTTCCTAGAAGCTCCCACCTAGAAACCCTTGAGTGAGGGTTCACAAAGAAGCTGGGGGGAGAGGAGTTGCAGAGGGTTTTGGGTGGGAGTGTGCAGCTTCTTGACTGTTGAGCTAAGTTCAAGAGCAGCAAAGGGAGAGGTGGGGAAGTGGCTGCCGGACACTCTGCATGGCCCCAGGAACTGGACCAAGAGCTGTCCTTGTGTTTCTTGCTTTAAAGTGTTGCTTCTCAGCCATTTGGCTAAGATCAAGCACTTCCTGCCTCTCGGAAAGGATGAAAAGTGGTGAGAGACAACTTGTACCTCCCCACACCACATTGGTTAGGAAGTGAACCCAGATCAAGTGCTTGGAAGGTAGCTATGCTCACCACTATACCACCAATGCCTGTGCTTAGCACAGCTGTGGAAATTACTGAGGGAAGTCCATGTCTGCCATGACACGTGCTGGAGGCAAGAAGGTGCCCGTGTGGTTTGGGTAATGCATAACTTCTTGCCCAATTGGCTAAGATCAGGAGTGGTGATGTTCGGGTAGTGGCAGCCCTGTACTCTCTGTGGTGTGAGGAACTGAGTGGCAGAGGAGTCCCAGAGGTTTCTGGGTGGGTGAGTACACATTCTTGGCTCTTGGGCTAAATTCAAGAGAAGCAAGGGAAGTGGCTGCTGGACACTCTGCGTGGCCCAGGGATATGGACCAAGAGCTGTCCTCGTGTTTTTTGCCATTAAGCCTTGTTTCTCGGCTGTTTGGCTAAGATCGAGCACTTCCTGCCTCTCGGAGAGCCATGTCACAGGCACAAGCCCCCAGAGATCCCTGCAGTTACAGCCTGTGTTCTCCCCCATTTCTGTCCCATCTCCCAGGTGTCCATGTTGTTCGCTTACCTGTGGGCATTGGTCACCTGCCCCCGTCAAACCTAGTTTAAAGCCTCCTCACTAGGTTAGCCAGTCTGCATCCAAATACTCTTCCCTTCTTCAACAGGGGCCCTGGGCAGCCCGCTCACATTGCACAGCTTACTTCAAGGTGAGGGTGCTGTGCAGACATACCCATCCTGTTGAGGGCCAGCCTGCTGGGGGGGGGGGTGGCTCTGGCCACTTCCTTTCCTCATCTCTCTCAGGCTGTGTCTACACTGCAGGGAAATGCCTACGCTGCAGGCTTTTTGCACAAGAGCAACTGTTCTTGTGCAAAAACTTGCAGAGCGTCTACACTGCAGGCACGTTCTTGCGCAAGTAAATTTATAGTACAGCATCAGAAAACACAGCTTCTTGCACAAGAGTTATTCCGCTCCCCACTCCTCAGCCCTCTTGTGCAAGAACTCGTCCACAAGGAGGCAGTGTGGATGGGCAACAGTGGTTTCTAGCTCAAGAAAGCCCTATTTCTAAAATGGCCATCAGAGCTTTCTTGGCAGGAGAGTGTCCATACTGCCATGGGTACTCTTGCAGAAAAGCATTTTTCTTCTGCAGAAGCACATGGCAGTGTGGACACACTGTTGCGCAAGACCTTTTGCATAAGAACTCTTGCACAAAACAGTTCTTGAGCAAGAAGTCTGCGGGGTAAATGTAGCCAGCTGGTGTTTGGCTTTGTTACCAGCACTGAGCTTTGTACAACAGCCCAGGGAACACTGTGAAAAGCCAAAACCTTCCCGCCTGGGTGTCCCTGGCCAGTCAGCAAGTGGCAGAAAGGTTCCCTGAAGCACTGACTTCAGGTGATTTGAAACAAACACCTTGTGCTCACATGAGGGGGCTGAGTGGTGAAGGTGATGGACTGCTAATCTCTTCTGCTCTGCACACATGGGTTCAAAACCCATCCTTATCGGGTGTTTACAGCCCTTTCTCTTGCTTCTCCCAGAAGTTCAGTGCCAGCCCCTCCTCTAAGCCTGCCTGCCCCAGCCCCCTCCCACTGCAGCCTGGGGAAAGGGGAAATCTCCACAGAGACACTCCCACATGGGACCCTCAATCCCTTCTGCCCTCAAGGGGAAACCTCACAAAGGAGATTCCAGGCAGCCAGGCCATGGGGGTCTCTGACATTGCCCCAGCCCTGCAGCCTGTGGCACCTGGCTGTTGCTATGGCCCCTCTGTGAGGTCACTGCCTCCCAACCAATGAGCTGAGGTGCTGCAAAAGGTCCTTGTGATGTCACTGCTGCCTTGCAGGCTCATGTCCTGCCCCTGGCCAGCCCGTTGGCATGTGTGAGCTGCTCTCCCTGCCCCCACTCACTCAGGGCTGGTTCTGGGGCTCAAGCAGGGAATATCAGAGGCTGCTCAGGGTGCCACATTGCTCTGCCAGGGGCCCTCCTGTAGGGCCTGTGAGTGTTGTTGTCCCTGCTGTACAGACACGGCCATAGAGCCTCAGGAGGCTGCAGCGGTGGGAGACACTTCCCTGGTTTCAGGAGGGAGACGAGATGTCAAGGCCCATGACTTGGAGCCAGCTACAGATACCTATCGAAAGCTGATTTTCAGAGGGGTGTGATTAGCCCTTCCTGTGTATCTGGCTTCTTCAAAGGGGCTTCATCAGGAGCTAAAAGTTGAAGAAGGGACATTTAGAAGGGTGAATTTCTGTCTCTGGGACTGTTTTCTGTGTTCTTCTGTGCCTAATGGACAAGGCACTGGCCTTCTCAGCTAGGGATGGTGGGTTCAAGTCCCACCTGGGGTGACCGTTTCCTCTCACTCACAGAGAACTTACCTTCTTCTGCTCTCTGAGACAGTTGGCAAGGATGCTCTGCAGTGGCTGTCTCCCTCTCTACAGAAGCTGTTTAGACCCCTCACTAGCAAATGCTGGTGTTAGGTGCAGATCTGACTGCTAAAAGCCCAGGTGTACAAAGTGAGAATAAAGGGGTGTTTTGCTCTAGAAGTGACAGACAGAGGGAGGTGGCTGTAGCAGAGCAGGGTCTGTCTGGAGGCAAAGCGAAGCCTGAGAATGAGAAGGCCCCTGAGAAGCAAAGACTCCAGAGGAGTGTGGGGGGCTAGTTATTTGGTCTGACAAACTGACAGAAAATCCCTGAGCATGGTGCAGGCAAAGCCCATGGGGACTACCTAGTCCATCAGATTTTATTATTTTCCTTGTTTGGGGGTTTAGAAATCACATCTGAGCTGGTGGATTATTCTTATTGTGTGTAACTAAGGATTGCAGCCCAGGGATTTTCCTTGCATAATTAATTGGGGTCCGTTTTTGCACAAGAGGCTTTTGCACAAAGAGGAGCTGTGCAGACTGGGGCTCTTCCTGCCTCCTGCTTCCCCTGGCTCCAGCCTGGCCTTGGCCTGTAGTCTGTGCTTGGCAAGTAATCCTTAGCTTACTCTGCAATTGACAAAAAGTTTGTGGGTATGAGCTGTCAATCACATTTCTTGGCTGCACAGGCCTTGAGACCCCTCCAAGGCTGGAGGGAAATGGGGAATGGCTGCACTTTGGCATTCAGAGGTGTTGTCTGGGACCATAAATCTGAAATGTTTTGGAGACACTTTTCTTTTTTCACAAGAGGCTTTTCTGACATTTGGCCCATCTACACGGGCCCAAATGTGAGGAAAACCTTCTCCTTGGGAAGAGCCTTTATTCCTAATACAATGAGGAATACAGGCCTTCCGAAAGAACACACCCACTTTTTTGGAAACTGATCTAAAAGAGTCAACCCATTCCATGAACACAGCAGAGTTTTTCACAGATACAAAAGGTATCCTGGAAAAGCTCTATAGTGGGATTATAGGTGGGAAGGGTGCTATGGCTTAGCTGGTTAAAATGCTTGTCTTATAAGCAGGTGATCCTGGGTTCAAATCCCAGTAGTGCCTTATTATAGCCTTTGCTCATGTTTTCCTGTGTGCTTCTGGGACACAGAAGAGGCCTCCCATGGCCACCCATGCAACTGCTAGTTCAGGAAAAGGCTGACTGGGGAGGTGCATTGGGAAGAAGGCAACCACAAGCCTGGAGCAGGTGCAGAGGCTGCTGTGATTGGCACTGGCAAGGCAGGGCTCTGACTCCAATTGCTGGGACAGGAGAGCGAGTGCCACACCCCCTTGTCATTCCCTTTGGGTGTCACTACCCAGAGAACCTGCAAGGGACGCAAATGTAGACACTCAAAATTGGAAATGAAGCTGGGATTTAAATATCCTGCACTTCATTTTCACATTCACAGACTGGTGCTATTTCAAAATACTTTATTTTGAAATATAAAATGCTGTTGAGATACGCTTATTTCGGGAGAAAACCCTTCATCAAAAATAACCTTTAAACCTCATTTCATAAGGAGTAAGGGTGATGTTGAAAGGAGGGTTTTTCTTTCCAAATAACTGTGTCTAGACAGCGCCTGTTAGTTCAAAATAGCATATTTCGAAATAGCAACCAGACATGATCATGCAAATCTCCTCTTCATTTGCAATGTCACTCAGGTGAACTTGCATTTCTCTCTGGAAAGAGGAATGATGTGTAGACAAACCCTCTCCAATGGGAGGGGCTACCAGAGCTATATAAGCCTGTGACTCAGCGACCAGGAACAGCTAACAGGGAGTTTGGAGAGGGAATTTAGAGGGGGAGGTTAGAGGGCACGAGGGACTTCTGACCTTCTTTAAAACATAACTCTTATAATAATCAATATTCCAGAGGTTTAAAAAGAATCCCAGTTTCTGCTTAAACTTATTCATTAGAAAAATGGAGATAGAAGCCCAGCAGCAGAGTGGGGGCTATCCTGTTTATTGCGTCGAGTGTAACATGTACAATTACCTGCCCTGTGGGCGGGTGGCGTATGTGCGCACCCGTTGCAAGGAGCTCCTGACCCTCAGAGACCGGGTTCGGGCTTTGGAGGCCTGGGTGGCTGAACTGCAGGAGCTAAGGCAGGTAGAGAGATATGCTGATGAGACTTTCCGGGACATTGTAGTACTGTCCCACCTCCAGTCTGAGAGCCCCACGGGACAGGGAGAAGCTCCAGGAGATGGCTCCCCTGGGATCATGTCTCACATGGATCCAAAGGCTGGGGGCTCCCAGATCCACCCTACAGACAGGCATGCCGGTTCCTAGAAGCTCCCACCTAGAAACCCTTGAGTGAGGGTTCACAAAGAAGCTGGGGGGAGAGGAGTTGCAGAGGGTTTTGGGTGGGAGTGTGCAGCTTCTTGACTGTTGAGCTAAGTTCAAGAGCAGCAAAGGGAGAGGTGGGGAAGTGGCTGCCGGACACTCTGCATGGCCCCAGGAACTGGACCAAGAGCTGTCCTTGTGTTTCTTGCTTTAAAGTGTTGCTTCTCAGCCATTTGGCTAAGATCAAGCACTTCCTGCCTCTCGGAAAGGATGAAAAGTGGTGAGAGACAACTTGTACCTCCCCACACCACATTGGTTAGGAAGTGAACCCAGATCAAGTGCTTGGAAGGTAGCTATGCTCACCACTATACCACCAATGCCTGTGCTTAGCACAGCTGTGGAAATTACTGAGGGAAGTCCATGTCTGCCATGACACGTGCTGGAGGCAAGAAGGTGCCCGTGTGGTTTGGGTAATGCATAACTTCTTGCCCAATTGGCTAAGATCAGGAGTGGTGATGTTCGGGTAGTGGCAGCCCTGTACTCTCTGTGGTGTGAGGAACTGAGTGGCAGAGGAGTCCCAGAGGTTTCTGGGTGGGTGAGTACACATTCTTGGCTCTTGGGCTAAATTCAAGAGAAGCAAGGGAAGTGGCTGCTGGACACTCTGCGTGGCCCAGGGATATGGACCAAGAGCTGTCCTCGTGTTTTTTGCCATTAAGCCTTGTTTCTCGGCTGTTTGGCTAAGATCGAGCACTTCCTGCCTCTCGGAGAGCCATGTCACAGGCACAAGCCCCCAGAGATCCCTGCAGTTACAGCCTGTGTTCTCCCCCATTTCTGTCCCATCTCCCAGGTGTCCATGTTGTTCGCTTACCTGTGGGCATTGGTCACCTGCCCCCGTCAAACCTAGTTTAAAGCCTCCTCACTAGGTTAGCCAGTCTGCATCCAAATACTCTTCCCTTCTTCAACAGGGGCCCTGGGCAGCCCGCTCACATTGCACAGCTTACTTCAAGGTGAGGGTGCTGTGCAGACATACCCATCCTGTTGAGGGCCAGCCTGCTGGGGGGGGGGGTGGCTCTGGCCACTTCCTTTCCTCATCTCTCTCAGGCTGTGTCTACACTGCAGGGAAATGCCTACGCTGCAGGCTTTTTGCACAAGAGCAACTGTTCTTGTGCAAAAACTTGCAGAGCGTCTACACTGCAGGCACGTTCTTGCGCAAGTAAATTTATAGTACAGCATCAGAAAACACAGCTTCTTGCACAAGAGTTATTCCGCTCCCCACTCCTCAGCCCTCTTGTGCAAGAACTCGTCCACAAGGAGGCAGTGTGGATGGGCAACAGTGGTTTCTAGCTCAAGAAAGCCCTATTTCTAAAATGGCCATCAGAGCTTTCTTGGCAGGAGAGTGTCCATACTGCCATGGGTACTCTTGCAGAAAAGCATTTTTCTTCTGCAGAAGCACATGGCAGTGTGGACACACTGTTGCGCAAGACCTTTTGCATAAGAACTCTTGCACAAAACAGTTCTTGAGCAAGAAGTCTGCGGGGTAAATGTAGCCAGCTGGTGTTTGGCTTTGTTACCAGCACTGAGCTTTGTACAACAGCCCAGGGAACACTGTGAAAAGCCAAAACCTTCCCGCCTGGGTGTCCCTGGCCAGTCAGCAAGTGGCAGAAAGGTTCCCTGAAGCACTGACTTCAGGTGATTTGAAACAAACACCTTGTGCTCACATGAGGGGGCTGAGTGGTGAAGGTGATGGACTGCTAATCTCTTCTGCTCTGCACACATGGGTTCAAAACCCATCCTTATCGGGTGTTTACAGCCCTTTCTCTTGCTTCTCCCAGAAGTTCAGTGCCAGCCCCTCCTCTAAGCCTGCCTGCCCCAGCCCCCTCCCACTGCAGCCTGGGGAAAGGGGAAATCTCCACAGAGACACTCCCACATGGGACCCTCAATCCCTTCTGCCCTCAAGGGGAAACTTCACAAAGGAGATTCCAGGCAGCCAGGCCATGGGGGTCTCTGACATTGCCCCAGCCCTGCAGCCTGTGGCACCTGGCTGTTGCTATGGCCCCTCTGTGAGGTCACTGCCTCCCAACCAATGAGCTGAGGTGCTGCAAAAGGTCCTTGTGATGTCACTGCTGCCTTGCAGGCTCATGTCCTGCCCCTGGCCAGCCCGTTGGCATGTGTGAGCTGCTCTCCCTGCCCCCACTCACTCAGGGCTGGTTCTGGGGCTCAAGCAGGGAATATCAGAGGCTGCTCAGGGTGCCACATTGCTCTGCCAGGGGCCCTCCTGTAGGGCCTGTGAGTGTTGTTGTCCCTGCTGTACAGACACGGCCATAGAGCCTCAGGAGGCTGCAGCGGTGGGAGACACTTCCCTGGTTTCAGGAGGGAGACGAGATGTCAAGGCCCATGACTTGGAGCCAGCTACAGATACCTATCGAAAGCTGATTTTCAGAGGGGTGTGATTAGCCCTTCCTGTGTATCTGGCTTCTTCAAAGGGGCTTCATCAGGAGCTAAAAGTTGAAGAAGGGACATTTAGAAGGGTGAATTTCTGTCTCTGGGACTGTTTTCTGTGTTCTTCTGTGCCTAATGGACAAGGCACTGGCCTTCTCAGCTAGGGATGGTGGGTTCAAGTCCCACCTGGGGTGACCGTTTCCTCTCACTCACAGAGAACTTACCTTCTTCTGCTCTCTGAGACAGTTGGCAAGGATGCTCTGCAGTGGCTGTCTCCCTCTCTACAGAAGCTGTTTAGACCCCTCACTAGCAAATGCTGGTGTTAGGTGCAGATCTGACTGCTAAAAGCCCAGGTGTACAAAGTGAGAATAAAGGGGTGTTTTGCTCTAGAAGTGACAGACAGAGGGAGGTGGCTGTAGCAGAGCAGGGTCTGTCTGGAGGCAAAGCGAAGCCTGAGAATGAGAAGGCCCCTGAGAAGCAAAGACTCCAGAGGAGTGTGGGGGGCTAGTTATTTGGTCTGACAAACTGACAGAAAATCCCTGAGCATGGTGCAGGCAAAGCCCATGGGGACTACCTAGTCCATCAGATTTTATTATTTTCCTTGTTTGGGGGTTTAGAAATCACATCTGAGCTGGTGGATTATTCTTATTGTGTGTAACTAAGGATTGCAGCCCAGGGATTTTCCTTGCATAATTAATTGGGGTCCGTTTTTGCACAAGAGGCTTTTGCACAAAGAGGAGCTGTGCAGACTGGGGCTCTTCCTGCCTCCTGCTTCCCCTGGCTCCAGCCTGGCCTTGGCCTGTAGTCTGTGCTTGGCAAGTAATCCTTAGCTTACTCTGCAATTGACAAAAAGTTTGTGGGTATGAGCTGTCAATCACATTTCTTGGCTGCACAGGCCTTGAGACCCCTCCAAGGCTGGAGGGAAATGGGGAATGGCTGCACTTTGGCATTCAGAGGTGTTGTCTGGGACCATAAATCTGAAATGTTTTGGAGACACTTTTCTTTTTTCACAAGAGGCTTTTCTGACATTTGGCCCATCTACACGGGCCCAAATGTGAGGAAAACCTTCTCCTTGGGAAGAGCCTTTATTCCTAATACAATGAGGAATACAGGCCTTCCGAAAGAACACACCCACTTTTTTGGAAACTGATCTAAAAGAGTCAACCCATTCCATGAACACAGCAGAGTTTTTCACAGATACAAAAGGTATCCTGGAAAAGCTCTATAGTGGGATTATAGGTGGGAAGGGTGCTATGGCTTAGCTGGTTAAAATGCTTGTCTTATAAGCAGGTGATCCTGGGTTCAAATCCCAGTAGTGCCTTATTATAGCCTTTGCTCATGTTTTCCTGTGTGCTTCTGGGACACAGAAGAGGCCTCCCATGGCCACCCATGCAACTGCTAGTTCAGGAAAAGGCTGACTGGGGAGGTGCATTGGGAAGAAGGCAACCACAAGCCTGGAGCAGGTGCAGAGGCTGCTGTGATTGGCACTGGCAAGGCAGGGCTCTGACTCCAATTGCTGGGACAGGAGAGCGAGTGCCACACCCCCTTGTCATTCCCTTTGGGTGTCACTACCCAGAGAACCTGCAAGGGACGCAAATGTAGACACTCAAAATTGGAAATGAAGCTGGGATTTAAATATCCTGCACTTCATTTTCACATTCACAGACTGGTGCTATTTCAAAATACTTTATTTTGAAATATAAAATGCTGTTGAGATACGCTTATTTCGGGAGAAAACCCTTCATCAAAAATAACCTTTAAACCTCATTTCATAAGGAGTAAGGGTGATGTTGAAAGGAGGGTTTTTCTTTCCAAATAACTGTGTCTAGACAGCGCCTGTTAGTTCAAAATAGCATATTTCGAAATAGCAACCAGACATGATCATGCAAATCTCCTCTTCATTTGCAATGTCACTCAGGTGAACTTGCATTTCTCTCTGGAAAGGGAGGAATAGACATGTGTCCAATGGGAGGGTACCAATATAAAGGGGCTACCTAGCGACCAGGAACAGCTAAGAGAGAAAGGGGGAGGGGGGGTAGAGGGGGAGTTAGAGGGGAGGGACTTCTGGTTCTTTAAAAAATCTATAATTAATATTCAAGGTAATAAAAGAATAGTTATGCTTAAACTTTATTATTAAAATTAGAAGTAAGAAGTTTCAGCAGAGTGGGTTCATCCTGAAAATTGCGTCGAGTGAAATGTAGATGTTACCTGCCTGTTTGTTGGTCGGTGTAAATGTATTGCGCGCCTGCGTGGGCGGGTGGGTATGTGCGACCAGAGCACCGGTTTGGCTTTGAGAGGGGTTCGGGCTTTGAGGCAGGTGGCTAACTGCAGGTAGGCAGAGAGTAGATATGATGAGACTTTCCGGGACATTGTAGTACTGTCCCACCTCCAGTCTGAGAGCCCCAGTGCTCTTAAGGAGGATGAAAGTCTCAAGTGAACAGAGCATTCAATGGGAGCAGAGGGAAACCATCCCATAGTTGGGACCCTCCTCCCAGAGGATGTTGCGGTATCCTCTCGCACTGAGGATACCTCTGAGGGGGAGGGAATGCCAGTTAGGAAGAGGCGGGTGTTAGTAGTAGGTGATTCGATTGTTATAAACATAGATAGTTGGGTTTGTGATGACCGGGAGAACCGTATGGTCACTTGCCTGCCTGGTGCGAAGGTTGTGGATTTCTCGAGGCATCTAGATAGACTTATGCGTAGTGCTAGGGAGGAGCCGGTGGTCGTGGTACATGTAGCTACCAATGACGTAGGGAAGGGTAGGAGAGATGTCCTGGAGGCCAAATTTAGGCTGCTAGGAAAGAGACTGAAATCCAGGACCTCTATGGTGGCATTCTCGGAAATGCTTCCAGTTCCACACGCAGGGCCAGGTAGGCAGGCAGAGCTTCAGAGTCTCAATGCGTGGATGAGACGATGGTGTAGGGAAGAGGGGTTTGGATTTATTAGGAACTGGGGACACTTTTGGGAGAAGGGGAGCCTATACAGGAAGGATGGGCTCCACCTAAACCAGGGTGGAACCAGACTGCTGGCACTAAACATTAAAAAGGCCATAGAGCAGTTTTTAAACTAAGAGATGGGGGAAAGCCGATTGGTGCGGAGATGCACGTAAATCGGAGGGAGACTTCTCTTAGAGGAGAATCCATTGATAGAGATTCTCTAAGCTGTAGTCAGAAAGAGAGGAGGGGAGAGGGCAAACCATGGGCCAGAGCAGACAAACAACCGCATACAAAGGAATCCAATGCACCAGGGAAGGGCAGACAAATAAGCAGTGGCAAATTTTTAAAGTGCTTCTACACAAATGCTAGGAGTCTGACTAATAAGATGGGTGAACTAGAGTACCTAGTATTAAATGAGGAGATTGACATAATAGGCATCACTGAAACCTGGTGGAATGAGGAAAATCTGTGGGACACAATCATACCGGGATATAAAATATATCGAAAGGATAGAGCAGGCCGGGTGGGTGGCGGAGTGGCACTGTATGTGAAAGATAAAGTAGAATCAAATGAAATAAAAATATTAAGTGAATCAACCTGTTCAATAGAATCGCTATGGATAGTAATTCCATGCTCCAATAATAAGAAATTAGCAGTAGGGATATATTACCGACCACCTGACCAGGACAGCGATACTGACATTGAAATGCTGAGGGAGATTAGAGAGGCTACCAGAATAAAGAACTCTATAATAATGGGGGATTTTAATTATCCCCATATTGACTGGGTACGTCACCTCAGGAAGAGAAGCGGAGATAAAATTTCTCAGTGGCCTAAATGACTGCTTCTTGGAGCAACTGGTGCAGGAACCCACAAGGGGAGAGGCAATTCTCGATTTAGTCCTGAGTGGAGCGCAGGATCAGGTCCAGAAAATAACCGTTACAGGACCGCTTGGGAATAGTGACCATAATATAATAACATTCAACATTCCTGTGGTGGGAAGAACACCTCAGCAGTCCAGCACCCTGGCATTTAATTTCAAAAAGGGGAATTACACAAAAATGAGGAGGCTAGTTAAACAGAAATTAAAAGGCACAGTGACTAGAGTCAAATCCCTGCAAGCTGCATGGAAACTTTTTAAAGACACCATAATAGAGGCCCAACTTAAATGTATACCCCAAATTAAAAAACATAGCAAGAGACCTAAAAAAGTGTCACCGTGGCTTAACCACCATGTAAAAGAAGCTGTGAGGGACAAAAAGGCATCTTTTAAGAAGTGGAAGTCCAATCCTAGTGAGATAAATAGAAAGGAACATAAACACTGTCAAATCAAGTGTAAAAATGTAATAAGAAAAGCAAAAAAAGATTTTGAGGAACAGCTAGCCAAAAACTCAAAAAGAAATAACAAAATGTTTTTGAAGTACATTAGAAGAAGGAAGCCTGCTAAAAAACCTGTGGGTCCCCTAGACGATCGAACTATAAAAGGCGCAATCAAAGACGATAAAGCCATTGCGGAGAAACTAAATGATTTCTTTGCTTCAGTCTTCACGGCTGAGGACGTTGGGGAGATTCCCAAATCTGCACCGTCCTTTGTGGGTGATGAATCTGAGGAACTGTCCCGGATTGAAGTGTCATTAGAGGAGGTTTTGGAACAAATAGAAAAACTTAATGTAAACAAATCTCCGGGACCGGATGGCATTCCTCCAAGGGTTCTAAAAGAATTCAAATGGGAAATTGCTGAACTATTATCTGTGGTTTGTAACCTATCCCTTAAATCGGCTTCCGTACCTAATGACTGGAAGGTAGCTAACGTGACACCAATATTTAAAAAGGGCTCCAGAGGCGATCCGGGCAATTACAGACCGGTAAGTCTAACTTCAGTACCGGGCAAATTAGTCGAAACAATAGTAAAGAATAAAATTGTGAAGCATGTAGAAGAACATAATTTGTTGGACAAAAGTCAACATGGTTTCTGTAAAGGGAAATCCTGTCTTACTAATCTATTAGAGTTCTTTGAAGGGGTTAACAAACATGCGGACAAGGGGGATCCAGTAGATATAGTATACTTAGATTTTCAGAAAGCCTTTGACAAGGTCCCTCACCAAAGGCTCTTGTGTAAATTACATGGCCATGGGATAAGAGGGAAGGTCCTTTCTTGAATTGAGAACTGCTTAAAAGACAGGAAACAAAGGGTAGGAATAAATGGTAAATTTTCAGAATGGAGAGAGGTAACTAGTGCTGTCCCCCAAGGGTCGGTCCTCGGACCAATCCTGTTCAACTTATTCATAAATGATCTGGAGAAAGGGGTAAGCAGTGAGGTGGTAAAGTTTGCAGATGATACCAAACTGTTTAGGATAGTCAAGACAGAAGCAGACTGTGAGGGACTCCAAGAAGATCTCACCAAACTGAGTGATTGGGCAACAAAATGGCAAATGAAATTTAATGTGGATAAGTGTAAAGTAATGCACATTGGGAAAAATAACCCCAACTATACGTACAGTATGATGGGGGCTAATTTGGCTACGACAAATCAGGAAAGAGATCTTGGAGTTATCGTGGACAGTTCTCTGAAAACTTCCACACAGTGTGCAGCGGCGGTCAAAAAGGCAAATAGGATGCTCGGAATTATTAAGAAAGGGATAGAAAATAAGACCCAAAATATCTTACTGCCCCTGTCTAAAACTATGGTACGCCTACATCTCGAATAATGTGTACAGATGTGGTCTCCTCACCTCAAAAAAGATATTTTGGCCTTGGAAAGGGTTCAGAAAAGGGCAACTAAAATGATTAGGGGTTTGGAACGGGTCCCATATGAGGAGAGGTAAAAGCGACTGGGACTTTTCAGTTTAGAAAAGAGGAGACTGAGGGGGGATATGATAGAGGTATATAAAATCATGAGTGGTGTGGAGAGGGCCGATAAAGAGAAGTTATTTATTAGTTCCCTAAATAGAAGAACTAGAGGACACCAAATGAAATTAATGGGTAGCAGGTTTAAAACTAATAAAAGAAAGTTCTTCTTCACACAGCGTGTAGTCAGCCTGTGGAACTCCTTGCCAGAGGAGGCTGTGAAGGCTAGGACTATAATAGAGTTTAAAGAGAAGCTAGATAATTTCATGGAGGTTAGGTCCATAAAAGGCTATTAGCCAGGGGATAAAATGGTGTCCTTGGCCTCTGTTTGTCAGAGGCTGGAGAGGGATGGCAGGAGACAAATCGCTTGATCATTGTCTTCGGTCCACCCTCTCTGGGGCACCTGGTGCTGGCCACTGTCGGCAGACAGGCTACTGGGCTAGATGGACCTTTGGTCTGACCCACTATGGCCGTTCTTATGTTCTTATGTACCTGTCTACAATGGCCTCTTCCGCAAGAACACTTGCACAAGAGGACTTCTCCCTGAGCGGGAGCGTCAGAGTATTTGTGCAAGAAGCACTGATTTTGTACATTACAACGTCAGTGTTCTTGCGCAAATACTCACGGGCAGTGTAGACAGGCGGCAAGATTTTGCCAATGTAGACACAGCCTTTCAGAAGAAGCTCTGTTTTCCAACACTGTACTGTAAATTTATTTCTGCAAGAATGTGCATGCAGCGTAGATGCTCTGCAAGTGTAGACATAGCCTTGGAGCATCTGCACTATGAGCGTGTTTTTGTGCAAGTAAATTTACAGAGCATCAGAAGAGAGGGCTTTTTGTACAAGAGTTATTCCTCTTTCTATGAGGAATAAGCCTTCTTGTGCACGAGCTCTGACTTTTTCCAGGAAAACTCCCAAGCATTGCTCTGTCATCACTGAAAGATGTTACAGCAGCTGTGACCCAACAGGTTACTTAGAGGCCCCTTCCCAGCCTCTCCCTCACCAGCGAGACAGCGCCTGCCATTTACACAGGCCTTTCAGAAGGGGCAGAGCTGGGTGACTCAAACTGTCCCTCCCTTCTCCTGTGTGGGCAGCGCTGGAGGAAGCTCTGTGGCACACTCAGCACTAGCCCAGCGCACAGTCAGGTCGGCACAAGATCCATTGGTTGAGTTTGGTTGCTGAAGGAGACAACACAGAACTGGCTCCAGGCCCCACTCAGTAACCTGGGGAAATGACCCACCAGGCCTGGGTCCCTCGGAGAGGCAACGATTCCCCACTGGCCAGGGCAGAGCCTCCCTCTCACACAGTCATGGAGCCTTCTTCTCTGGTCCTGCCTCCCCCCTTCACTCAGCTCTCACTGCTTGGTGCTGCCAGGGAGGGGCCTCACTGCTAGTCAGTGTTCCTGTTCCAGGAGCAGTGTGAGTTTTGTCTTGTGAACCAATATTGAGGTCGTGTGTCTCTGTTCGGGTGTGAGCCCCCGCGACGCCTGCCAGTTACTAACAAATATCTTAGCTACACATTATGGGAGAAAGATACTAACCCAAGGGATAATTAACACTGGGCTGCGGCTAGTCTCTGCCTCCCACAGGGCCACTAGCGAACAGATGGGGGACAAGGCATGAGGCAGATCCAAGGGGCTGGCTAAGTCCAGTGTGAGAAGCACATGGAAAAAGACCCAGCAGCAGGTGAGAGAACAGCATGAAGACATCAGGATCAGGACCAGAGCAGTATGGCTATGTCTACATTGGCAAGATTTTGCGCATAATCTTGCCGCCTGTCTACACTGGCCGCGAGTATTTGCACAAGAACACTGACTTTGTAATGTACAAAATCAGTGGTTCTTGCGCAAATACTCTGACACTCCTGCTCAGAGATAAGCCCTCTTGAGCAAGTATTCTCGCGCAAGAGGGCCAGTGTAGACAGCAACGTTAATTTCTTGCGCAAGAAAGCCCCATGGCTAAAATAGCCATCGGAGCTTTCTTGCGCAAGAGAGCGTCTAAACTGGCACGAATGCTTTTGCACAAAAGCACATCTCTTGCCCGAAAGCACATGGCAGTGTCGACGCTCTCTTGTGCAAATGCTTTAACGCAAAAATTCTTGCGTTAAAAGTATTTGCGCAAAATCATGCCAGTGTAGATGTAGCCTACAAGTAAATCCAGGAATTAAACAAAAGCCAGGACAAGATGATAAAGTGAAAACCCCCTTCTTCTCTACTGCAAAACTAATTTTGAACTTTTTGACAATAGCCACCCACTCACCCTAAACTCTCTTTTTCCAGCTTCCTAACAGGAAAAAAGGAACAATCATTCATAGCAGACAGCAATTCCATTAAAGCAACACTGATTGCTTGTTTCATACTTAAAAGAGAACACTATCATTCAGCCTCATGGTTAGCAAAGCCAATCGCTTTCAACTGTATTTCTCTAGTTACTAACTATAGAAATGATCACTGAAAGTACAGTTTTATCAGCAGTTACTTCGCTACACACCCACACTCATGTGCATTCACTTTCTCCTCATGGGGAATGTTTTCACACAACACTTAGAAAACTAAAGAACAGAAATAATCTCAGCAAAGTGCTTGTCCCATTCAAACACACTCCACCTGATTTAAAATCTGTATATTAGCATATGCTCCATGTCCCTGTTTACAGAAACACACCTCCTGATTAGCATGTGGAGCACCTGGCAGCCAATCAAAATCTCCTGCTGTTTCTTCCTGAAACTGCAGTTCCTGGGGCTCCTCTAAGTCAGTGGTAACAAACTGCCAGGCTACCTCTAGACTGGCATGATTTTCCGCAAATGCTTTTAATGGAAAAGTTTTCCGTTAAAAGCATTTGCGGAAAAGAGCATCTAGATTGGCACAGACGCTTTTGCGCAAAAGCACTTTTTGCAGAAAAGCGTCCGTGCCAATCTAGACGCACTTTTGCGCAAAAAAGCCCCGATCGCCATTTTCGCGATCGGGGCTTTTTTGCACAAAACAAATCTGAGCTGTCTACACTGGCCCTTTTACGCAAAAGCTTTGCACAGAAAGGACTTTTGCCCGAATGGGAGCGTCATAGTATTTGCGCAAGAACACTGATGATCATACATTAGATCGTCAGTGTTCTTGCGGAAATTCGAGCGGCCAGTGTAGACAGCTGGCAAGTTTTTCCGCAAAAGCGGCTGATTTTCCGGAAAAACTTGGCAGTCTAGACACAGCCCCAGTCCGCAGACCAGCAGGGTCCAAGAACCCCTGCCTGCCGAGCAGAGGTGGAAAGTAACAAAGTAGAAATACTTGATTACAGTACTCAAAACCGTATTTGCATATTTGTGTTTTACTCAAGTAATTTATTTTTGTGATACTTTGACTTTTAATCAAGTTGGGTTCTTTTAGAAAATATTGTACTTTTTACTCCACTCCCATTTCCAGAAGCGCTGGGTTTCTCACGACTCACATCATTCTGATTTGCTGAAGCCCAGTCATCCAAAAAATAGCCAATCCACAAGCACAATACCCCTGCCAAGGAAGAAGCCTTTTAATAGCTGCACCAACAGCCTGTTATTCAAAACTCTGCAGGCCCTGCCAGCCTGAGACCTGAGCAACCAGGGCCGCTGCCCAGGGCTCCGTGCTGAGGAGGGTGATATGAGAAGTCTCATGTGACCTGACCTGGGGCCAGGCAGCTAAACAGGAAGGAAACCCAGCAGCCAAGGTCAGGGAGGACAGAGGCACTTACTTGTGCCAGGTAAATCCTCTGCTCTGGTGGGAGCAGCAGCAGGGGGGGTGGGTGCCTGGGGCAGGGGTTCCCCATTCTCCCTGGGACAGAGGCCCCTGTGGAAGGCCTGTGGGGAGAGGTGGGGCAGGCTGTGCTGGAAGAGGCTGAGGGTGGGCAGCTGACGGGGGTGGGGATTGAAGAAGCATCTGTGTGGGCACTTGGGCAGCCGGCTCGTCTGTGAGCAGCAGAACACACGGGCCCATCACCCCCCAGCTGAGCTCCCCAGCTCCTCTTCCAGGGCTGTGGCCGACCAGCCTGCATTGCTGCCAGCCCGGGTTCAGCTCTGCCAATTACCTGCCCAGTCGCCTTCCTGCCAGGGGCTGCAGACGTGTCTGCTGGGGTAGGAAGGAGGGATGTGTCCACTCAGCCAATGGCGGGGGGGGGGGGTAATGTCTTTGGGACAGAGAATTTCTATTCCTTCTCCTCTTTTTTTTGTTTGGCCCCAGTGGCCAAATGGACAAGGCCCTAGATTGTAGAGGCATAGATTGTGGGTTCAAGTCCTTCCTGGGTTATAGAGCTGTAACCTTCTTAGTGTTTACTGGGAAGCAGTGGCTTGCTTTTACCCACGGGAACTGCGAGATGGTTCCCCAAGAAGTGCCACATCCCATAGGACAGCAGTTGTCTAGTCCCACCAGCTCCAGGAGTGACTCAGACAGAGCAAGGTGGCTGGAGTAGAGCAGGGTCTGTCTGGAGACAAGGCAGAGCCTGAGGAGGGACAGCTCTGGCAAAGGCTCAGTAGGAGCAAGGGGGGAGCTACTTTGGCCTGGCCCTTTTACAGAACATACTAAGGCCTTGAGAATGGGGCTGGCATCGGGGGAAAGTTCCCTCAGTGATGGGATGGGGAGCAGGCTGGGCTAGGATGGCGCCGTTCTCCCTGCTCTTGCCCCCAGACAACATGGCTGCCGGGCCTGGGTGCGGGCAGACTGACAGTTGCTGCAGCAACACAGGGGCAGGAGGCCCCACTGATGTGGGGGGAGGCAGCCCCACCAGCAGGCACAAGGCTGGGCCATCATATGGGGGGAGGTGTTCGACTGCGTTTCCCTGCTGGGTTGCCAGGTGTCCAGTTTTGAACAAGACAGTCCAGTATTTGAGCTTTCTGTTCAGGAAACAAACTGAGAAAATAGAAATGTCTGGTATTTTCATCATAATAATAATAATAATGTAGATTGTGATGTGCTGTCAAGTGTGTCCGGTATTTTTGTTGAAACCATCTGGCAACCCCACACAGAGCCCAGGTGACAGGACACCTCCTAGTACTCACTGCTCCTAGCAACACCCTCACACAGTTCCTCATAGCTCCCCCCACCATGGGGCAGGCAGGAGAGGGTGGTTACCCCCAAGTGACAGAGGGAGGGACAAAGGCTGAGAAAGGCAAAGGGCCTTGTCTGACCTCACACAGGCAGTCTGGGACAACGCTGGGAACAGGACCCAGAAGCCCTGATGCTGAAACTTCCCCTCAGTCTGGAGTTTCACACCCTGACTGATCAGAATAAAGTGTCTCAAAGGAGCTACAGCCCCACAGCCCTGCCTAGGGATCAGCTCAGCCAGTTGTTTAGAAACACCAGGACACAGAGAGACTCAGGAGCTGCTCAGAGAGAACCCCTGGCTCATTTAGTGGGACTTAAGGTGAACAAAAAAGCCCTGAGTCTCCTCCCTGCTCAGCCAATCAGAACTAGGACTCTGAATCACAGAATACTAGAACTGGCAGGGACCTTCAGAGACAAAGTCCAGTCCCCTGCCCTTGCAGCTGGACAAAGCACCATCTAGATTGATTTCTTTCCAAAAGAGGGAGCTACTAGGAGTGGGGTTTGAACCCACGCAGACAAACATCCATTGGATCTTAAGTCTAACACCTTAACCACTCAGCCATCCAGGTAGCAGTTAAAAGGGTAGATGTGTGAAAGTTCTCTCCCCAAACAGCCCAGCGACTCACTCTCAGAGCATCTGCCCGTTCCATCTCTGTACCAGAGCTTCCCACCGCAGGCTTGGGGGGTCTGCTCTATGGGGAAGGAGAGGGAGGTTCTCTCTTACCTGACCCTCCAAGCGTTGCCCACCCTGGTGCATGTGCTGGTCTGGGCAGCGGCTGGCCAGGGGAATTGCCCTGGGAGAGGTTCCCGGGGAGCAGCTTTCTACAGCCCGGGCTCCGGGGGCCCAGCAGTGCTGCACCCAATACTGGGGCTCAGGGGATCTGCCTGGAGCCAGCCCCAAAGGCCCCACAAGCAGAGGCCAGGAAAGGAAGCAGGCTGAGGGCTTCGCAGAGAGCAGGCCGGGACCTGGCAGGAGGAGGCTCCAGCGGGCACAGAGCCTGTGCAGGGCCAGCCTACTGGGAAGGGAGAAGGAGCATCCAGCACCATTCAGGCCAGCAGCAGCACTCAGGTGCGCTCTGGGTTTGATTTAGTGAGTCTTAGTTTGACTCAGTGAATCAAGTTCCAGAAGATTGATCACAGCAATTCCTCTCCAGCTGGACGTGGTTCTTGCTCTTCTGTACAGAACAGCCAGTGGAGAGCAAGGACCTGCCAATGGGCAGTCAGATCACAACCTTGCTCAATCGATGGGAATAGAACCCAGACACACAGCAGGTTTGAACTGGTTTCAGTTGAGGGACAGGTTTGCTGGTTTATGTGCATCGGAACAAGAACACATGGGGGGTTTGTTGACATTTTAAGAATCCCTGTACAATAGAAATCCAAGATGTGACACACTTGGAGATGCAAATGTTTCACTTAGGATAATCAACTTTTTAAGGGAGCACTTGGCTTTAAATAAGGCCCTCTTAAACTGCACTCAAACACTCTACTACTGAGCGACACCCCATAGTGAATCTATGCTTGTGCACACTGTTGGGAACTTGCCCCCTGGCAGCAATGTCTGCAGGAGCAGGTGGGATCTCACACATATGGCGGGGGGAGGACGGCCCTCCATGGGATGGGACATGTGTGGGCCCCCCCAGACTGTGATCAGCATGATACGTCAAGGAAAGGCACCATCCCCTGTGCTCCCACCCCCTCTGCCCTGTGTGTGTTGCAACCTCACAGCCCTCACCTGATGTTCCCTTGCTAGTGCCCAAAGACATTGGGGAGGCCTCCTGAGTCTGGGGGACTAGTTCTAGGGTGAGAGTCACAACACTCCTGGGCTAGGTGTACACTGGCGGCTTCTTGCACAAGAACATCTTGCGCAAGGGTTCTTGTGCAAGAACTCTTGCACAAGAACATGTCCACACTGCCATGTGCCACATGTGCTTTTGCGCAAGAGCGTCCATGGCAGTGTGGACGCTCTTTTGTGCAAGAAAGCTCTGATGGCCATTTTAGCCATAGGGCTTTCTTGCGTAAGAAACCCCTGCCACGCGTCCACACTGCCCTCTTGCGCAAGAGCATTTGCGCAAGAGGACTTACACCTGTTAAAAAAGAGCGTAGCTCTTGGGCAAGACGTCCTCTCTTACCATGCTTTACTGTAAATCTTCTTGCGCAAGAGCAAGCTGGCAGTGTGGATGCTCTGCGGAGGAACAGCCCTTCTTGCGCAATAACCCGCCAGTGTAGACATAGCCCTGGAATCCTCCTCCTCGTCCTGGAGCTGCTGGTCATCAGGGTTGTCGTCCAGGAGCTGCAGCTGCTGCCACCCAGGTATCTCCATCCCAAACTCCAAACTGTCCTTGGACACAGCGGTTCCCAGGATTTGGCCCAGTTCCTCATAGTATGCACAGTACTGCGGTGCTTGCCCAGAGCGGGTGCTGTGCTCATGGGCCCTGATATAAGCCTGCCGCAGGTCCTTAGCCTTTGCTCTGACATGGTCCGTGGTGTGCCGGAGATGACTTTTCTTTGCAAGGCCATCAGCCACTTGGCCATAAATGTCCACATTCCTCCGCCTGGACTGCAGGGCCTCCAGAGACTCCACCTTGGACCACAGCTCCAAGAGTGTCTTTATCTGTGGTGCAAACCAGGATGGTGCCTGGCATTTGCTGCCCTTTGCTCGGTCCTGGGATGTGTCCCTGGAAGGCCAGAGGGGGCTTGTGCCTGTGACATGGCTCTCTGAGAGGCAGGAAGTTCTCAATCTTAGCCAAACAGCCGAGAAGCAACGCTTTACGGCAAAAAACATGAGGACAGCTCTTGGGCCGGATCCCCGGGCCACACAGAGTGTCCGGCAGCCACTTCCCCACCTCCCTAATTATCCTATAAGCGGGAGGTGCAGGCATTGGTGGTATAGTGGTGAGCGTAGCTTCCTTTTCAGTGGTGGAGCTACATTCAATACCAGCTGCTACAATGGGGGGAGGGAGCGAGACACTGTCCGTGTATCCCCCTGCCCTGAGCTCCACGGGACAGGGAGAAGCTCCAGGAGATGGCTCCCCTGGGATCATGTCTCACATGGATCCAAAGGCTGGGGGCTCCCAGATCCACCCTACAGACAGGCATGCCGGTTCCTAGAAGCTCCCACCTAGAAACCCTTGAGTGAGGGTTCACAAAGAAGCTGGGGGGAGAGGAGTTGCAGAGGGTTTTGGGTGGGAGTGTGCAGCTTCTTGACTGTTGAGCTAAGTTCAAGAGCAGCAAAGGGAGAGGTGGGGAAGTGGCTGCCGGACACTCTGCATGGCCCCAGGAACTGGACCAAGAGCTGTCCTTGTGTTTCTTGCTTTAAAGTGTTGCTTCTCAGCCATTTGGCTAAGATCAAGCACTTCCTGCCTCTCGGAAAGGATGAAAAGTGGTGAGAGACAACTTGTACCTCCCCACACCACATTGGTTAGGAAGTGAACCCAGATCAAGTGCTTGGAAGGTAGCTATGCTCACCACTATACCACCAATGCCTGTGCTTAGCACAGCTGTGGAAATTACTGAGGGAAGTCCATGTCTGCCATGACACGTGCTGGAGGCAAGAAGGTGCCCGTGTGGTTTGGGTAATGCATAACTTCTTGCCCAATTGGCTAAGATCAGGAGTGGTGATGTTCGGGTAGTGGCAGCCCTGTACTCTCTGTGGTGTGAGGAACTGGGTGGCAGAGGAGTCCCAGAGGTTTCTGGGTGGGTGAGTACACATTCTTGGCTCTTGGGCTAAATTCAAGAGAAGCAAGGGAAGTGGCTGCTGGACACTCTGCGTGGCCCAGGGATATGGACCAAGAGCTGTCCTCGTGTTTTTTGCCATTAAGCCTTGTTTCTCGGCTGTTTGGCTAAGATCGAGCACTTCCTGCCTCTCGGAGAGCCATGTCACAGGCACAAGCCCCCAGAGATCCCTGCAGTTACAGCCTGTGTTCTCCCCCATTTCTGTCCCATCTCCCAGGTGTCCATGTTGTTCGCTTACCTGTGGGCATTGGTCACCTGCCCCCGTCAAACCTAGTTTAAAGCCTCCTCACTAGGTTAGCCAGTCTGCATCCAAATACTCTTCCCTTCTTCAACAGGGGCCCTGGGCAGCCCGCTCACATTGCACAGCTTACTTCAAGGTGAGGGTGCTGTGCAGACATACCCATCCTGTTGAGGGCCAGCCTGCTGGGGGGGGGGGTGGCTCTGGCCACTTCCTTTCCTCATCTCTCTCAGGCTGTGTCTACACTGCAGGGAAATGCCTACGCTGCAGGCTTTTTGCACAAGAGCAACTGTTCTTGTGCAAAAACTTGCAGAGCGTCTACACTGCAGGCACGTTCTTGCGCAAGTAAATTTATAGTACAGCATCAGAAAACACAGCTTCTTGCACAAGAGTTATTCCGCTCCCCACTCCTCAGCCCTCTTGTGCAAGAACTCGTCCACAAGGAGGCAGTGTGGATGGGCAACAGTGGTTTCTAGCTCAAGAAAGCCCTATTTCTAAAATGGCCATCAGAGCTTTCTTGGCAGGAGAGTGTCCATACTGCCATGGGTACTCTTGCAGAAAAGCATTTTTCTTCTGCAGAAGCACATGGCAGTGTGGACACACTGTTGCGCAAGACCTTTTGCATAAGAACTCTTGCACAAAACAGTTCTTGAGCAAGAAGTCTGCGGGGTAAATGTAGCCAGCTGGTGTTTGGCTTTGTTACCAGCACTGAGCTTTGTACAACAGCCCAGGGAACACTGTGAAAAGCCAAAACCTTCCCGCCTGGGTGTCCCTGGCCAGTCAGCAAGTGGCAGAAAGGTTCCCTGAAGCACTGACTTCAGGTGATTTGAAACAAACACCTTGTGCTCACATGAGGGGGCTGAGTGGTGAAGGTGATGGACTGCTAATCTCTTCTGCTCTGCACACATGGGTTCAAAACCCATCCTTATCGGGTGTTTACAGCCCTTTCTCTTGCTTCTCCCAGAAGTTCAGTGCCAGCCCCTCCTCTAAGCCTGCCTGCCCCAGCCCCCTCCCACTGCAGCCTGGGGAAAGGGGAAATCTCCACAGAGACACTCCCACATGGGACCCTCAATCCCTTCTGCCCTCAAGGGGAAACTTCACAAAGGAGATTCCAGGCAGCCAGGCCATGGGGGTCTCTGACATTGCCCCAGCCCTGCAGCCTGTGGCACCTGGCTGTTGCTATGGCCCCTCTGTGAGGTCACTGCCTCCCAACCAATGAGCTGAGGTGCTGCAAAAGGTCCTTGTGATGTCACTGCTGCCTTGCAGGCTCATGTCCTGCCCCTGGCCAGCCCGTTGGCATGTGTGAGCTGCTCTCCCTGCCCCCACTCACTCAGGGCTGGTTCTGGGGCTCAAGCAGGGAATATCAGAGGCTGCTCAGGGTGCCACATTGCTCTGCCAGGGGCCCTCCTGTAGGGCCTGTGAGTGTTGTTGTCCCTGCTGTACAGACACGGCCATAGAGCCTCAGGAGGCTGCAGCGGTGGGAGACACTTCCCTGGTTTCAGGAGGGAGACGAGATGTCAAGGCCCATGACTTGGAGCCAGCTACAGATACCTATCGAAAGCTGATTTTCAGAGGGGTGTGATTAGCCCTTCCTGTGTATCTGGCTTCTTCAAAGGGGCTTCATCAGGAGCTAAAAGTTGAAGAAGGGACATTTAGAAGGGTGAATTTCTGTCTCTGGGACTGTTTTCTGTGTTCTTCTGTGCCTAATGGACAAGGCACTGGCCTTCTCAGCTAGGGATGGTGGGTTCAAGTCCCACCTGGGGTGACCGTTTCCTCTCACTCACAGAGAACTTACCTTCTTCTGCTCTCTGAGACAGTTGGCAAGGATGCTCTGCAGTGGCTGTCTCCCTCTCTACAGAAGCTGTTTAGACCCCTCACTAGCAAATGCTGGTGTTAGGTGCAGATCTGACTGCTAAAAGCCCAGGTGTACAAAGTGAGAATAAAGGGGTGTTTTGCTCTAGAAGTGACAGACAGAGGGAGGTGGCTGTAGCAGAGCAGGGTCTGTCTGGAGGCAAAGCGAAGCCTGAGAATGAGAAGGCCCCTGAGAAGCAAAGACTCCAGAGGAGTGTGGGGGGCTAGTTATTTGGTCTGACAAACTGACAGAAAATCCCTGAGCATGGTGCAGGCAAAGCCCATGGGGACTACCTAGTCCATCAGATTTTATTATTTTCCTTGTTTGGGGGTTTAGAAATCACATCTGAGCTGGTGGATTATTCTTATTGTGTGTAACTAAGGATTGCAGCCCAGGGATTTTCCTTGCATAATTAATTGGGGTCCGTTTTTGCACAAGAGGCTTTTGCACAAAGAGGAGCTGTGCAGACTGGGGCTCTTCCTGCCTCCTGCTTCCCCTGGCTCCAGCCTGGCCTTGGCCTGTAGTCTGTGCTTGGCAAGTAATCCTTAGCTTACTCTGCAATTGACAAAAAGTTTGTGGGTATGAGCTGTCAATCACATTTCTTGGCTGCACAGGCCTTGAGACCCCTCCAAGGCTGGAGGGAAATGGGGAATGGCTGCACTTTGGCATTCAGAGGTGTTGTCTGGGACCATAAATCTGAAATGTTTTGGAGACACTTTTCTTTTTTCACAAGAGGCTTTTCTGACATTTGGCCCATCTACACGGGCCCAAATGTGAGGAAAACCTTCTCCTTGGGAAGAGCCTTTATTCCTAATACAATGAGGAATACAGGCCTTCCGAAAGAACACACCCACTTTTTTGGAAACTGATCTAAAAGAGTCAACCCATTCCATGAACACAGCAGAGTTTTTCACAGATACAAAAGGTATCCTGGAAAAGCTCTATAGTGGGATTATAGGTGGGAAGGGTGCTATGGCTTAGCTGGTTAAAATGCTTGTCTTATAAGCAGGTGATCCTGGGTTCAAATCCCAGTAGTGCCTTATTATAGCCTTTGCTCATGTTTTCCTGTGTGCTTCTGGGACACAGAAGAGGCCTCCCATGGCCACCCATGCAACTGCTAGTTCAGGAAAAGGCTGACTGGGGAGGTGCATTGGGAAGAAGGCAACCACAAGCCTGGAGCAGGTGCAGAGGCTGCTGTGATTGGCACTGGCAAGGCAGGGCTCTGACTCCAATTGCTGGGACAGGAGAGCGAGTGCCACACCCCCTTGTCATTCCCTTTGGGTGTCACTACCCAGAGAACCTGCAAGGGACGCAAATGTAGACACTCAAAATTGGAAATGAAGCTGGGATTTAAATATCCTGCACTTCATTTTCACATTCACAGACTGGTGCTATTTCAAAATACTTTATTTTGAAATATAAAATGCTGTTGAGATACGCTTATTTCGGGAGAAAACCCTTCATCAAAAATAACCTTTAAACCTCATTTCATAAGGAGTAAGGGTGATGTTGAAAGGAGGGTTTTTCTTTCCAAATAACTGTGTCTAGACAGCGCCTGTTAGTTCAAAATAGCATATTTCGAAATAGCAACCAGACATGATCATGCAAATCTCCTCTTCATTTGCAATGTCACTCAGGTGAACTTGCATTTCTCTCTGGAAAGGGAGGAATAGACATGTGTCCAATGGGAGGGTACCAATATAAAGGGGCTACCTAGCGACCAGGAACAGCTAAGAGAGAAAGGGGGAGGGGGGGTAGAGGGGGAGTTAGAGGGGAGGGACTTCTGGTTCTTTAAAAAATCTATAATTAATATTCAAGGTAATAAAAGAATAGTTATGCTTAAACTTTATTATTAAAATTAGAAGTAAGAAGTTTCAGCAGAGTGGGTTCATCCTGAAAATTGCGTCGAGTGAAATGTAGATGTTACCTGCCTGTTTGTTGGTCGGTGTAAATGTATTGCGCGCCTGCGTGGGCGGGTGGGTATGTGCGACCAGAGCACCGGTTTGGCTTTGAGAGGGGTTCGGGCTTTGAGGCAGGTGGCTAACTGCAGGTAGGCAGAGAGTAGATATGATGAGACTTTCCGGGACATTGTAGTACTGTCCCACCTCCAGTCTGAGAGCCCCAGTGCTCTTAAGGAGGATGAAAGTCTCAAGTGAACAGAGCATTCAATGGGAGCAGAGGGAAACCATCCCATAGTTGGGACCCTCCTCCCAGAGGATGTTGCGGTATCCTCTCGCACTGAGGATACCTCTGAGGGGGAGGGAATGCCAGTTAGGAAGAGGCGGGTGTTAGTAGTAGGTGATTCGATTGTTATAAACATAGATAGTTGGGTTTGTGATGACCGGGAGAACCGTATGGTCACTTGCCTGCCTGGTGCGAAGGTTGTGGATTTCTCGAGGCATCTAGATAGACTTATGCGTAGTGCTAGGGAGGAGCCGGTGGTCGTGGTACATGTAGCTACCAATGACGTAGGGAAGGGTAGGAGAGATGTCCTGGAGGCCAAATTTAGGCTGCTAGGAAAGAGACTGAAATCCAGGACCTCTATGGTGGCATTCTCGGAAATGCTTCCAGTTCCACACGCAGGGCCAGGTAGGCAGGCAGAGCTTCAGAGTCTCAATGCGTGGATGAGACGATGGTGTAGGGAAGAGGGGTTTGGATTTATTAGGAACTGGGGACACTTTTGGGAGAAGGGGAGCCTATACAGGAAGGATGGGCTCCACCTAAACCAGGGTGGAACCAGACTGCTGGCACTAAACATTAAAAAGGCCATAGAGCAGTTTTTAAACTAAGAGATGGGGGAAAGCCGATTGGTGCGGAGATGCACGTAAATCGGAGGGAGACTTCTCTTAGAGGAGAATCCATTGATAGAGATTCTCTAAGCTGTAGTCAGAAAGAGAGGAGGGGAGAGGGCAAACCATGGGCCAGAGCAGACAAACAACCGCATACAAAGGAATCCAATGCACCAGGGAAGGGCAGACAAATAAGCAGTGGCAAATTTTTAAAGTGCTTCTACACAAATGCTAGGAGTCTGACTAATAAGATGGGTGAACTAGAGTACCTAGTATTAAATGAGGAGATTGACATAATAGGCATCACTGAAACCTGGTGGAATGAGGAAAATCTGTGGGACACAATCATACCGGGATATAAAATATATCGAAAGGATAGAGCAGGCCGGGTGGGTGGCGGAGTGGCACTGTATGTGAAAGATAAAGTAGAATCAAATGAAATAAAAATATTAAGTGAATCAACCTGTTCAATAGAATCGCTATGGATAGTAATTCCATGCTCCAATAATAAGAAATTAGCAGTAGGGATATATTACCGACCACCTGACCAGGACAGCGATACTGACATTGAAATGCTGAGGGAGATTAGAGAGGCTACCAGAATAAAGAACTCTATAATAATGGGGGATTTTAATTATCCCCATATTGACTGGGTACGTCACCTCAGGAAGAGAAGCGGAGATAAAATTTCTCAGTGGCCTAAATGACTGCTTCTTGGAGCAACTGGTGCAGGAACCCACAAGGGGAGAGGCAATTCTCGATTTAGTCCTGAGTGGAGCGCAGGATCAGGTCCAGAAAATAACCGTTACAGGACCGCTTGGGAATAGTGACCATAATATAATAACATTCAACATTCCTGTGGTGGGAAGAACACCTCAGCAGTCCAGCACCCTGGCATTTAATTTCAAAAAGGGGAATTACACAAAAATGAGGAGGCTAGTTAAACAGAAATTAAAAGGCACAGTGACTAGAGTCAAATCCCTGCAAGCTGCATGGAAACTTTTTAAAGACACCATAATAGAGGCCCAACTTAAATGTATACCCCAAATTAAAAAACATAGCAAGAGACCTAAAAAAGTGTCACCGTGGCTTAACCACCATGTAAAAGAAGCTGTGAGGGACAAAAAGGCATCTTTTAAGAAGTGGAAGTCCAATCCTAGTGAGATAAATAGAAAGGAACATAAACACTGTCAAATCAAGTGTAAAAATGTAATAAGAAAAGCAAAAAAAGATTTTGAGGAACAGCTAGCCAAAAACTCAAAAAGAAATAACAAAATGTTTTTGAAGTACATTAGAAGAAGGAAGCCTGCTAAAAAACCTGTGGGTCCCCTAGACGATCGAACTATAAAAGGCGCAATCAAAGACGATAAAGCCATTGCGGAGAAACTAAATGATTTCTTTGCTTCAGTCTTCACGGCTGAGGACGTTGGGGAGATTCCCAAATCTGCACCGTCCTTTGTGGGTGATGAATCTGAGGAACTGTCCCGGATTGAAGTGTCATTAGAGGAGGTTTTGGAACAAATAGAAAAACTTAATGTAAACAAATCTCCGGGACCGGATGGCATTCCTCCAAGGGTTCTAAAAGAATTCAAATGGGAAATTGCTGAACTATTATCTGTGGTTTGTAACCTATCCCTTAAATCGGCTTCCGTACCTAATGACTGGAAGGTAGCTAACGTGACACCAATATTTAAAAAGGGCTCCAGAGGCGATCCGGGCAATTACAGACCGGTAAGTCTAACTTCAGTACCGGGCAAATTAGTCGAAACAATAGTAAAGAATAAAATTGTGAAGCATGTAGAAGAACATAATTTGTTGGACAAAAGTCAACATGGTTTCTGTAAAGGGAAATCCTGTCTTACTAATCTATTAGAGTTCTTTGAAGGGGTTAACAAACATGCGGACAAGGGGGATCCAGTAGATATAGTATACTTAGATTTTCAGAAAGCCTTTGACAAGGTCCCTCACCAAAGGCTCTTGTGTAAATTACATGGCCATGGGATAAGAGGGAAGGTCCTTTCTTGAATTGAGAACTGCTTAAAAGACAGGAAACAAAGGGTAGGAATAAATGGTAAATTTTCAGAATGGAGAGAGGTAACTAGTGCTGTCCCCCAAGGGTCGGTCCTCGGACCAATCCTGTTCAACTTATTCATAAATGATCTGGAGAAAGGGGTAAGCAGTGAGGTGGTAAAGTTTGCAGATGATACCAAACTGTTTAGGATAGTCAAGACAGAAGCAGACTGTGAGGGACTCCAAGAAGATCTCACCAAACTGAGTGATTGGGCAACAAAATGGCAAATGAAATTTAATGTGGATAAGTGTAAAGTAATGCACATTGGGAAAAATAACCCCAACTATACGTACAGTATGATGGGGGCTAATTTGGCTACGACAAATCAGGAAAGAGATCTTGGAGTTATCGTGGACAGTTCTCTGAAAACTTCCACACAGTGTGCAGCGGCGGTCAAAAAGGCAAATAGGATGCTCGGAATTATTAAGAAAGGGATAGAAAATAAGACCCAAAATATCTTACTGCCCCTGTCTAAAACTATGGTACGCCTACATCTCGAATAATGTGTACAGATGTGGTCTCCTCACCTCAAAAAAGATATTTTGGCCTTGGAAAGGGTTCAGAAAAGGGCAACTAAAATGATTAGGGGTTTGGAACGGGTCCCATATGAGGAGAGGTAAAAGCGACTGGGACTTTTCAGTTTAGAAAAGAGGAGACTGAGGGGGGATATGATAGAGGTATATAAAATCATGAGTGGTGTGGAGAGGGCCGATAAAGAGAAGTTATTTATTAGTTCCCTAAATAGAAGAACTAGAGGACACCAAATGAAATTAATGGGTAGCAGGTTTAAAACTAATAAAAGAAAGTTCTTCTTCACACAGCGTGTAGTCAGCCTGTGGAACTCCTTGCCAGAGGAGGCTGTGAAGGCTAGGACTATAATAGAGTTTAAAGAGAAGCTAGATAATTTCATGGAGGTTAGGTCCATAAAAGGCTATTAGCCAGGGGATAAAATGGTGTCCTTGGCCTCTGTTTGTCAGAGGCTGGAGAGGGATGGCAGGAGACAAATCGCTTGATCATTGTCTTCGGTCCACCCTCTCTGGGGCACCTGGTGCTGGCCACTGTCGGCAGACAGGCTACTGGGCTAGATGGACCTTTGGTCTGACCCACTATGGCCGTTCTTATGTTCTTATGTACCTGTCTACAATGGCCTCTTCCGCAAGAACACTTGCACAAGAGGACTTCTCCCTGAGCGGGAGCGTCAGAGTATTTGTGCAAGAAGCACTGATTTTGTACATTACAACGTCAGTGTTCTTGCGCAAATACTCACGGGCAGTGTAGACAGGCGGCAAGATTTTGCCAATGTAGACACAGCCTTTCAGAAGAAGCTCTGTTTTCCAACACTGTACTGTAAATTTATTTCTGCAAGAATGTGCATGCAGCGTAGATGCTCTGCAAGTGTAGACATAGCCTTGGAGCATCTGCACTATGAGCGTGTTTTTGTGCAAGTAAATTTACAGAGCATCAGAAGAGAGGGCTTTTTGTACAAGAGTTATTCCTCTTTCTATGAGGAATAAGCCTTCTTGTGCACGAGCTCTGACTTTTTCCAGGAAAACTCCCAAGCATTGCTCTGTCATCACTGAAAGATGTTACAGCAGCTGTGACCCAACAGGTTACTTAGAGGCCCCTTCCCAGCCTCTCCCTCACCAGCGAGACAGCGCCTGCCATTTACACAGGCCTTTCAGAAGGGGCAGAGCTGGGTGACTCAAACTGTCCCTCCCTTCTCCTGTGTGGGCAGCGCTGGAGGAAGCTCTGTGGCACACTCAGCACTAGCCCAGCGCACAGTCAGGTCGGCACAAGATCCATTGGTTGAGTTTGGTTGCTGAAGGAGACAACACAGAACTGGCTCCAGGCCCCACTCAGTAACCTGGGGAAATGACCCACCAGGCCTGGGTCCCTCGGAGAGGCAACGATTCCCCACTGGCCAGGGCAGAGCCTCCCTCTCACACAGTCATGGAGCCTTCTTCTCTGGTCCTGCCTCCCCCCTTCACTCAGCTCTCACTGCTTGGTGCTGCCAGGGAGGGGCCTCACTGCTAGTCAGTGTTCCTGTTCCAGGAGCAGTGTGAGTTTTGTCTTGTGAACCAATATTGAGGTCGTGTGTCTCTGTTCGGGTGTGAGCCCCCGCGACGCCTGCCAGTTACTAACAAATATCTTAGCTACACATTATGGGAGAAAGATACTAACCCAAGGATAATTAACACTGGGCTGCGGCTAGTCTCTGCCTCCCACAGGGCCACTAGCGAACAGATGGGGGACAAGGCATGAGGCAGATCCAAGGGGCTGGCTAAGTCCAGTGTGAGAAGCACATGGAAAAAGACCCAGCAGCAGGTGAGAGAACAGCATGAAGACATCAGGATCAGGACCAGAGCAGTATGGCTATGTCTACATTGGCAAGATTTTGCGCATAATCTTGCCGCCTGTCTACACTGGCCGCGAGTATTTGCACAAGAACACTGACTTTGTAATGTACAAAATCAGTGGTTCTTGCGCAAATACTCTGACACTCCTGCTCAGAGATAAGCCCTCTTGAGCAAGTATTCTCGCGCAAGAGGGCCAGTGTAGACAGCAACGTTAATTTCTTGCGCAAGAAAGCCCCATGGCTAAAATAGCCATCGGAGCTTTCTTGCGCAAGAGAGCGTCTAAACTGGCACGAATGCTTTTGCACAAAAGCACATCTCTTGCCCGAAAGCACATGGCAGTGTCGACGCTCTCTTGTGCAAATGCTTTAACGCAAAAATTCTTGCGTTAAAAGTATTTGCGCAAAATCATGCCAGTGTAGATGTAGCCTACAAGTAAATCCAGGAATTAAACAAAAGCCAGGACAAGATGATAAAGTGAAAACCCCCTTCTTCTCTACTGCAAAACTAATTTTGAACTTTTTGACAATAGCCACCCACTCACCCTAAACTCTCTTTTTCCAGCTTCCTAACAGGAAAAAAGGAACAATCATTCATAGCAGACAGCAATTCCATTAAAGCAACACTGATTGCTTGTTTCATACTTAAAAGAGAACACTATCATTCAGCCTCATGGTTAGCAAAGCCAATCGCTTTCAACTGTATTTCTCTAGTTACTAACTATAGAAATGATCACTGAAAGTACAGTTTTATCAGCAGTTACTTCGCTACACACCCACACTCATGTGCATTCACTTTCTCCTCATGGGGAATGTTTTCACACAACACTTAGAAAACTAAAGAACAGAAATAATCTCAGCAAAGTGCTTGTCCCATTCAAACACACTCCACCTGATTTAAAATCTGTATATTAGCATATGCTCCATGTCCCTGTTTACAGAAACACACCTCCTGATTAGCATGTGGAGCACCTGGCAGCCAATCAAAATCTCCTGCTGTTTCTTCCTGAAACTGCAGTTCCTGGGGCTCCTCTAAGTCAGTGGTAACAAACTGCCAGGCTACCTCTAGACTGGCATGATTTTCCGCAAATGCTTTTAATGGAAAAGTTTTCCGTTAAAAGCATTTGCGGAAAAGAGCATCTAGATTGGCACAGACGCTTTTGCGCAAAAGCACTTTTTGCAGAAAAGCGTCCGTGCCAATCTAGACGCACTTTTGCGCAAAAAAGCCCCGATCGCCATTTTCGCGATCGGGGCTTTTTTGCACAAAACAAATCTGAGCTGTCTACACTGGCCCTTTTACGCAAAAGCTTTGCACAGAAAGGACTTTTGCCCGAATGGGAGCGTCATAGTATTTGCGCAAGAACACTGATGATCATACATTAGATCGTCAGTGTTCTTGCGGAAATTCGAGCGGCCAGTGTAGACAGCTGGCAAGTTTTTCCGCAAAAGCGGCTGATTTTCCGGAAAAACTTGGCAGTCTAGACACAGCCCCAGTCCGCAGACCAGCAGGGTCCAAGAACCCCTGCCTGCCGAGCAGAGGTGGAAAGTAACAAAGTAGAAATACTTGATTACAGTACTCAAAACCGTATTTGCATATTTGTGTTTTACTCAAGTAATTTATTTTTGTGATACTTTGACTTTTAATCAAGTTGGGTTCTTTTAGAAAATATTGTACTTTTTACTCCACTCCCATTTCCAGAAGCGCTGGGTTTCTCACGACTCACATCATTCTGATTTGCTGAAGCCCAGTCATCCAAAAAATAGCCAATCCACAAGCACAATACCCCTGCCAAGGAAGAAGCCTTTTAATAGCTGCACCAACAGCCTGTTATTCAAAACTCTGCAGGCCCTGCCAGCCTGAGACCTGAGCAACCAGGGCCGCTGCCCAGGGCTCCGTGCTGAGGAGGGTGATATGAGAAGTCTCATGTGACCTGACCTGGGGCCAGGCAGCTAAACAGGAAGGAAACCCAGCAGCCAAGGTCAGGGAGGACAGAGGCACTTACTTGTGCCAGGTAAATCCTCTGCTCTGGTGGGAGCAGCAGCAGGGGGGGTGGGTGCCTGGGGCAGGGGTTCCCCATTCTCCCTGGGACAGAGGCCCCTGTGGAAGGCCTGTGGGGAGAGGTGGGGCAGGCTGTGCTGGAAGAGGCTGAGGGTGGGCAGCTGACGGGGGTGGGGATTGAAGAAGCATCTGTGTGGGCACTTGGGCAGCCGGCTCGTCTGTGAGCAGCAGAACACACGGGCCCATCACCCCCCAGCTGAGCTCCCCAGCTCCTCTTCCAGGGCTGTGGCCGACCAGCCTGCATTGCTGCCAGCCCGGGTTCAGCTCTGCCAATTACCTGCCCAGTCGCCTTCCTGCCAGGGGCTGCAGACGTGTCTGCTGGGGTAGGAAGGAGGGATGTGTCCACTCAGCCAATGGCGGGGGGGGGGGGTAATGTCTTTGGGACAGAGAATTTCTATTCCTTCTCCTCTTTTTTTTGTTTGGCCCCAGTGGCCAAATGGACAAGGCCCTAGATTGTAGAGGCATAGATTGTGGGTTCAAGTCCTTCCTGGGTTATAGAGCTGTAACCTTCTTAGTGTTTACTGGGAAGCAGTGGCTTGCTTTTACCCACGGGAACTGCGAGATGGTTCCCCAAGAAGTGCCACATCCCATAGGACAGCAGTTGTCTAGTCCCACCAGCTCCAGGAGTGACTCAGACAGAGCAAGGTGGCTGGAGTAGAGCAGGGTCTGTCTGGAGACAAGGCAGAGCCTGAGGAGGGACAGCTCTGGCAAAGGCTCAGTAGGAGCAAGGGGGGAGCTACTTTGGCCTGGCCCTTTTACAGAACATACTAAGGCCTTGAGAATGGGGCTGGCATCGGGGGAAAGTTCCCTCAGTGATGGGATGGGGAGCAGGCTGGGCTAGGATGGCGCCGTTCTCCCTGCTCTTGCCCCCAGACAACATGGCTGCCGGGCCTGGGTGCGGGCAGACTGACAGTTGCTGCAGCAACACAGGGGCAGGAGGCCCCACTGATGTGGGGGGAGGCAGCCCCACCAGCAGGCACAAGGCTGGGCCATCATATGGGGGGAGGTGTTCGACTGCGTTTCCCTGCTGGGTTGCCAGGTGTCCAGTTTTGAACAAGACAGTCCAGTATTTGAGCTTTCTGTTCAGGAAACAAACTGAGAAAATAGAAATGTCTGGTATTTTCATCATAATAATAATAATAATGTAGATTGTGATGTGCTGTCAAGTGTGTCCGGTATTTTTGTTGAAACCATCTGGCAACCCCACACAGAGCCCAGGTGACAGGACACCTCCTAGTACTCACTGCTCCTAGCAACACCCTCACACAGTTCCTCATAGCTCCCCCCACCATGGGGCAGGCAGGAGAGGGTGGTTACCCCCAAGTGACAGAGGGAGGGACAAAGGCTGAGAAAGGCAAAGGGCCTTGTCTGACCTCACACAGGCAGTCTGGGACAACGCTGGGAACAGGACCCAGAAGCCCTGATGCTGAAACTTCCCCTCAGTCTGGAGTTTCACACCCTGACTGATCAGAATAAAGTGTCTCAAAGGAGCTACAGCCCCACAGCCCTGCCTAGGGATCAGCTCAGCCAGTTGTTTAGAAACACCAGGACACAGAGAGACTCAGGAGCTGCTCAGAGAGAACCCCTGGCTCATTTAGTGGGACTTAAGGTGAACAAAAAAGCCCTGAGTCTCCTCCCTGCTCAGCCAATCAGAACTAGGACTCTGAATCACAGAATACTAGAACTGGCAGGGACCTTCAGAGACAAAGTCCAGTCCCCTGCCCTTGCAGCTGGACAAAGCACCATCTAGATTGATTTCTTTCCAAAAGAGGGAGCTACTAGGAGTGGGGTTTGAACCCACGCAGACAAACATCCATTGGATCTTAAGTCTAACACCTTAACCACTCAGCCATCCAGGTAGCAGTTAAAAGGGTAGATGTGTGAAAGTTCTCTCCCCAAACAGCCCAGCGACTCACTCTCAGAGCATCTGCCCGTTCCATCTCTGTACCAGAGCTTCCCACCGCAGGCTTGGGGGGTCTGCTCTATGGGGAAGGAGAGGGAGGTTCTCTCTTACCTGACCCTCCAAGCGTTGCCCACCCTGGTGCATGTGCTGGTCTGGGCAGCGGCTGGCCAGGGGAATTGCCCTGGGAGAGGTTCCCGGGGAGCAGCTTTCTACAGCCCGGGCTCCGGGGGCCCAGCAGTGCTGCACCCAATACTGGGGCTCAGGGGATCTGCCTGGAGCCAGCCCCAAAGGCCCCACAAGCAGAGGCCAGGAAAGGAAGCAGGCTGAGGGCTTCGCAGAGAGCAGGCCGGGACCTGGCAGGAGGAGGCTCCAGCGGGCACAGAGCCTGTGCAGGGCCAGCCTACTGGGAAGGGAGAAGGAGCATCCAGCACCATTCAGGCCAGCAGCAGCACTCAGGTGCGCTCTGGGTTTGATTTAGTGAGTCTTAGTTTGACTCAGTGAATCAAGTTCCAGAAGATTGATCACAGCAATTCCTCTCCAGCTGGACGTGGTTCTTGCTCTTCTGTACAGAACAGCCAGTGGAGAGCAAGGACCTGCCAATGGGCAGTCAGATCACAACCTTGCTCAATCGATGGGAATAGAACCCAGACACACAGCAGGTTTGAACTGGTTTCAGTTGAGGGACAGGTTTGCTGGTTTATGTGCATCGGAACAAGAACACATGGGGGGTTTGTTGACATTTTAAGAATCCCTGTACAATAGAAATCCAAGATGTGACACACTTGGAGATGCAAATGTTTCACTTAGGATAATCAACTTTTTAAGGGAGCACTTGGCTTTAAATAAGGCCCTCTTAAACTGCACTCAAACACTCTACTACTGAGCGACACCCCATAGTGAATCTATGCTTGTGCACACTGTTGGGAACTTGCCCCCTGGCAGCAATGTCTGCAGGAGCAGGTGGGATCTCACACATATGGCGGGGGGAGGACGGCCCTCCATGGGATGGGACATGTGTGGGCCCCCCCAGACTGTGATCAGCATGATACGTCAAGGAAAGGCACCATCCCCTGTGCTCCCACCCCCTCTGCCCTGTGTGTGTTGCAACCTCACAGCCCTCACCTGATGTTCCCTTGCTAGTGCCCAAAGACATTGGGGAGGCCTCCTGAGTCTGGGGGACTAGTTCTAGGGTGAGAGTCACAACACTCCTGGGCTAGGTGTACACTGGCGGCTTCTTGCACAAGAACATCTTGCGCAAGGGTTCTTGTGCAAGAACTCTTGCACAAGAACATGTCCACACTGCCATGTGCCACATGTGCTTTTGCGCAAGAGCGTCCATGGCAGTGTGGACGCTCTTTTGTGCAAGAAAGCTCTGATGGCCATTTTAGCCATAGGGCTTTCTTGCGTAAGAAACCCCTGCCACGCGTCCACACTGCCCTCTTGCGCAAGAGCATTTGCGCAAGAGGACTTACACCTGTTAAAAAAGAGCGTAGCTCTTGGGCAAGACGTCCTCTCTTACCATGCTTTACTGTAAATCTTCTTGCGCAAGAGCAAGCTGGCAGTGTGGATGCTCTGCGGAGGAACAGCCCTTCTTGCGCAATAACCCGCCAGTGTAGACATAGCCCTGGAATCCTCCTCCTCGTCCTGGAGCTGCTGGTCATCAGGGTTGTCGTCCAGGAGCTGCAGCTGCTGCCACCCAGGTATCTCCATCCCAAACTCCAAACTGTCCTTGGACACAGCGGTTCCCAGGATTTGGCCCAGTTCCTCATAGTATGCACAGTACTGCGGTGCTTGCCCAGAGCGGGTGCTGTGCTCATGGGCCCTGATATAAGCCTGCCGCTACCTCGGGTTGGCCTCCGGGCCTGAGTGCAGACTCCGGCCCCGCAACATGGAAGGCAGAAGGTATGGAACCGGCTTGGGTGGCAGCAGGGGGGCGGGGGAAGGGAAGGGGCTTGGGTGGGGGCGGGGTGGAGGTGGAAGTGGAGGAAGGGCTTGGGTGGTGGGGGAGGGGCTTGGGCGGGTGTGGGGGCAGAGGCGGAGACGGAAGGGGAAGTGGCTTGGGCAGAGGCAGAGGGGCGGAGGGGGAGGAGTGGAAGGAGAAGGGGCTTGGGCGGAGGGAGAGGGGCAGGAGGGAGGTGAAGGCACCAAGAGACAGGGTGGAGGAGAGACAAATGGAGGGGGCTAAGTGCAGACAATGAGGAAAAGGGCAGGAGGGGAGGTGTCAGTGGGAGGGGGGACAGGGTGATGCTGGGAGAGGAGAGGAGAGGAGAGGAGAGGAGAGAGAGGGAAGGGCTTTGGGGACTAGAGGGGGAGGGGGAGGTGCTGGGAGAAGGCTTGAAAGAAGGGGTGGGCATGAGAAAGGTGGGGATGGAGCAAGTCATGTGTGAGGGCACAGAGGCAGGAGGGGAATGGGGCAGAGAGTGGTGAGGGGATGGGCATCAGGGAAAAAGAGGGCAAAGGGGGCAGGGGCAGTAAGGAAGGGGGAGGCACCAGGAGGGTGCAGGGGTAAGGGAAGGTGCAGGTGCCAGGGGATTCTGGGGTGAAGCAGAAGGGCAGACACCTGCAGGGAAGGGACCAGCACCAGAGGAGAGAGGCAGGGCAGGTGGGTAGACGGAGGTGTTAGAAGAGGGGATGAGGCGGGGTAGCTCACATGATCAGAGTGGGGCTACTGGAGGAGTGGGCACAGGGGGGAGAGAAGGGCTGGTGGAGGGGCGCAGGTCGCAGGAGGGCTGAGGGCAGTGAGAAGGGCAGGAGTCAGGACAGCAGAGAAGGGTGAGGAGTTGGGGGGGAAGCAGGCACCAGGGGAGATGATGGAGCAAGAAGAGGAGACATGGCAGCAGAGAGAAAAGGTAAAGGTTTAAAAATATTGATTAATAACTTGGTATGCTGCCCACGGCCAGTTTGTTTGCGCCCTGCGGTGCAGTTTGGGTTTATGTGGGGATCAACACGTGGCCGGCGAGTGGGAGCCAAAACAAAAAAGTAGTCAGTGTAATGATCTTCTGTTGATATGTGTTTTAGTAGTTAAATTCTTGGACTGTCATTGCTCATGAAAAGTGCTGTCACATGGGTAGAAATCGGGAAATATTGCATTTTATTAATATCAGCAGAACTGACTTAAATGGGGCCTGTGTGTTGTGTAGTCTTGCCTTAATCTTTGTATTCATGCCTGTCAGTGGGAGAGAAGCTCTTTGTATATATTTGCTTGCATATGCAACCACGCTTAAGTTGAGGCCCTCAGCATGTTCTGTAAGTATCAGTGTGGCCCGTGGGGCTTCCAAAGTTGAGTTGCCCTCGCTCATCCCTGACAGGTGTCTGTCTAACCTGGTCTTAAATATCTGCAATTTAAGCCCATTGCTTCTCATCCTAACCTCAGAGGCCAAGCAGAACAATTTTTCTTCCTCCTCCTTATGATACTCTTTTAGATACTTGAAAGCTGCTCGCATGTCCCTTTTTGGTCTTCTCTTTTCCAAGGTAAACAAGGCCAATTTCTTCAGCCTTGCCTCATATCTCATGTTCTCTAGACCTTTCAACATTTGTGTCGATCTTCTCTGGACTTTCTCCAGTTTCTCCACGTTTCCTGAAATGTGGCACCTAGAACTGGACATGATACTCCAGCTGGGGCCTAATGTAGATGGCTCATTCCCTGCCTAGGGGACGTGAGACTGGGCGGGTTAATTTCCAATCCTCCTGTTTATTCTTTTCCTAAGCCAGGAGGGCACAGTAGTTCTGAAGGGGGTTGGAGATGGGGATGGAAGCCAGATCCAAGATCAACGAGCCTTGGGAAGGGGGCCCATTGAAAGGAGACTGGACTTGTGGATGCCTTGGGGGTCAGCAGCAAGGGCCTGCTTTGGGAAGCCCCCTCTTTGGAGGTGAATGTGGCAGCACTGAGACACCACCCAGAAGCAGGCGCCACAGACACTAACTCACAGATCCTGCACATGCATAAGATGATAGATCTGCGGGGGGGGGGGCAGTAGCGTAGTGAGGGGGCCAGAGGGGTCAGTTGCCCCTGGGAGAAGAATAATATAAAATTGAGTTAAAAATAGATGTCACACGTTTTTAAAAGGAATACCATATCTCCTGCCTTTTGTCTCTTTAGGCCCCCAGTTAAAATTTTCAAAAGCACTCGAGTGACTAAAGTCATTTTTGAAAATTGGACTTGGAAACCTAAGCTCAGATTTTCAAAGGTAATTAAGCTCCTAAAGAGACAGTTGCCAACTCGGATCTTCAAAGATATCTATCTGATCTTTACACACCTTTGAAAATCTGGTCGTAAGTGTCCTAATCAGTTCTGAACGTGAGATGTAGGAGCCCAGTCCTAATTCCTTCAGGCTTTTTTTTTTTTTAATTTGAACATTTATCTACACTGATTCCCCTCCTTTCTCTTTCACTATCCAATAAATGAACGGATCAAAATTATAGGTGCTTTGTGAACATGCTGACTTGAGAGTGGAAAGATTTCATGTATGATCCCTGGTAACCCATCTCAAATATGAAAAACTAGGTTGATACTTGTTCAAATCAGGAGCTGTTGAATTCAGTTCACCATTTGCAGTATCTCATTAGGATGTTTAGTGGAGAAGATATTATTATTTTTTATTTATTTATACTGTGGGCAAAGCATGGGCTCACAAGAATTCCTCCATTGTTTTACCATGAGTCTCAAAACATTTGGTGTTTTTCTAAAGGCCTGGGGTCAACTGATTACGTAGGAATCTCAGCTTTCATTTAAAAAAAGTTCTGTATACTTCTGGGCCTTACAGCTAAGGAGGAAAGCTTTAAAACATGAACCCTAAATACTCAAGAAACAAAAGGCCAATACAAATCCAACATGTTTTATTTTTAAAAAATCTTATGATTTGTAGACCAATCTCATAACTTTGTGTAGGTGTTCCTTGTGATTTTTGGATTGGCAATACTGCTCTTTGATTGGTGAATTTAGAGAGGTCTCTCCCTTCAATTTCCCTTTCCACCCTCCTTTTTTGTCGCAGGTCATCAGAGAATCATAGAGACAATGGAGAGTAGGGTGAGTCCATGACTGTGGTTAATGACCGGTCAGGGTGACTAACTATTATCAGCCAGCGGTCTGAATGAGCTATCTACTGCCATCTGTTAATCGACTGTAGGAAAAGGCTTCACGAGCAGGCCTTATTCATATAGACAACCTACCTTGCCACAGAGATCAGCAGACACACTTGCTATATCAAGGTGATCAATTTTGGCTCTTTTGGGTTGAAATTCATTTAAGATTTGGAGCTGGGAGAATGAAATGTTGTTATCCATATTGTATGATTAAAAGGTAAAAGACCTGAACTTAATATGACCTGGCTTAGGGTCTACCATAACTTGAACACTAAGCAGAGGATAGTGAGTCACATCTAACTGAAAGTCACAGAAGAGGGAAACAGGTTTTATTTCTGGTGGTGTAGAGTCTATTTGGGAGTCCTCAATTATATCTGACACTTTACATCCAGTGTTTAAAGGCAGAGCTGACTAGAATCAATTGAGAGTCCTTGTCTTGTCTCAGTGATCGCTTGAGCAAAAATCATTGATAAAATCTTGTGTAGACTGACCTTGGACTCAACATGCAGGCAATGTGTTGAAGGGCAGTGCAAAGGAGGCAATGGTGGTGAGGTACCATATTACCTAGTGAAATCATTGGTGCTGAAATCACTAAGGACTGGAATTTGACCACAGAACTGACACTTTCTTAACAAAGACTCCATTTTTGCTATTTAAAAAGTAAATCAATGTAACAGAAAACTGCAACGCTCTCTGGTAACTTTTTAAAAATCAAACTTTAAACTTTATTGAAAAAATTGAATAATTTGCAATTGAAAATATTTGACCTACACTTAAGGCAACTGATTTAATTTTGTGTAAAATTTTGCATAATTATGGATGGCATTTTTTTTTGGAAAATGTTCAACTATATTGATATACATTTTGATCAGATCTACTTCTGATGTGATATCTGTGTGTGGTTGTGGTTTGTTGTGTGGGTGGGGTTTTTTTTTTTTGGCTCAACAAAAAATCCTGGGGGGGGCGGGGCCGCCAAAACGGTTCAAATTGGGCCCCACACTTCCTAAAGCCGGCCCTGCTGGGGATGGTTTAGTGACACTCTAGGGCCATGTCTACACTAGGCATAAGGTGATGCTGCCGCAGTCAATGTTCCGGGCTCTAGGGAAGACGGCTGATTGGAACTGAGCTGTGCAGAGTCTTTTAAAAGGGAACCACAACTTCTCTGGATATTTGCTGAGTTTTATATGAGGGTTGAGCAGAAGGGATGTTGTGGGTTCTGGAACAAGGTGGGTGGGGCAGGAAAACTATTTAGAAGTAGGGGAATTAGCTCAAGTGGTAGAGTGCTTGTTTAGCATACGAGAAGCAGTGGGATCGATATCCACCTTCTCCAGTCATAGATGTTTGTTCCTTTCTCTTTTCCACAGGCAGAGCCAGCTAGGTGCTTCCAAGGGCTCCTTCCCTCTTCCAAAAATGCAACGGGCTGGTTTCCGCAGTGCAGCGGGTGTCATGTTTGCCTCACATGGAACAGTTCCCTGGATAAAAGTAAGGCAGGCAAAGTCCAGCCTGTACCACCCAGAGGAAGGGATTCCCCTGCCTGGGGAGGGCAGGAATAGACAAGCGCTTGGCTGCCAGCTGCTTAGCACAGCTGGACACAGAAGAATCCCAAGACTTGGTTCTGCCAGGCAGCAGTTTTCCCTCTTCTGTTTCTTTTCAGCTCACTGCAAACTGCCTCCCAGCTGTAGGTGAGGCTGAGTGTGTGTGAAACCAGCTGCGCTTCGGATGATTCTGTTAATTGTTTAAAAAGCCTCACCCACCTCTTCTGCCTGGGGAGGTGTCTGTAATAGATGCCTCGGCTGCGTCCAGACTGGCAAGTTTTTCCACAAAAGCAGCTGCTTTTGCGGAAAAACTTGCCAGCTGTCTACACTGGCCACTTGAATTTGCGCAGGAACACTGACGGTCTAATGTATGATCGTCAGTGTTCTTGCGCAAATACAATGACTCTCCCATTTGGGAAAAAGCCCTCTTGTGCAAATGCTTTTGCGCAAGAGGGCCCGTGTAGACAACTGAGAACCATTTTGCGCAAAAAAGTCGCGATGGCGAAAATGGCGATCGGGGCTTTCTTGCGCAAAAGCGCGTCTAGATTGGCACGGACGCTTTTCCGCAAAAAGTGCTTTTGTGCAAAAGCGTCCGTGCCAATCTAGATGCTCTTTTCCGCAAATGCTTTTAACGGAAAAACTTTTCCGTTAAAAGCATTTGCAGAAAATCATGCCAGTCTAGACGTAGCCCTAGTGTGACATCACCCTTGGGTTTTACCCCTTTTAAGCTAACCCAGAGACTCTTGACAAGTCTGTCTTCTGTGTCCATCTCAGGCCAAGTGTGTGCATGTTTCATATCTAAGGAAACACCTCCTCCCTTTTTGCTTGCCTACCTTTCCTGAGCAAGCTGTACCCTTCTGTGACAAAATTCTAGTCGTATATTATCCCACCAAGTCCCTGTGATACCAACTTCTTCCTGCTTATTACCCATAGTCCTGTGTGTCTATACCAGCGTCTAAGACACAGATTAGAGTTTGCTTTCCAGTGGTCCCGCAGCCTTCCTTTATTTCTGCTGTTACAGCCCATGCTCTATCCCATTTCCGCCCCATCTCCCAGGTTTCCATGTTGTTCAGTTACCTGTGGGCTTTGGTCACCTGCCCCCATGAAACCTAGTTTACAGCCTCCTCACTAGGTTAGCCAGTCTGCATCCAAATACTCTTCCCTTCCTCAACAGGTGAACCCTCATCCCTGCTAAGCAGCCCTTCCTGCAACAGCATCCCATGATCAAGGAAGCCAAAGCCCCCTGCCCAGGGAGCTGTAGCTTTCTGTGCCCAGGGAGCCAGCTACCACCAGGGCTGGAAGGCTGGAGGGAAATGGGGAATGGCTGCATTTTGGGATTCAAAGGTATTGTCTGTGACCATAAAGTAGAAGAATTTTGAAGCAATTTTGTGGGAGGGAACCGTGGCTTAGCCGAACACATGAAAAGCTCCTGGTTCGCAACCAGGCAGAAACACAGGGTCTTCTCTTCTTGCGGCTCCCCTTGGTGCCCACAAGGCAGTTTGGGTATGTCTACACTTGTGCCCTCGTTCGAGAGAGGGATGCAAATGAAGACATTCAAAATAGTAAATGAAGCTGGGATTTAAATATCCCGTACTTCATTTGCATATTCGCGTTATGGCACTATTTCAAAATAGCGCTATGTCTAAATAACAGACGCTGTTAAGATGTGGTTATTTTGACAGAAATAACTGATAAACCTCATTGTACTACTGAGGTAGTAGTAGTAGGCACCATGGCTTAGTTGGCTAAAGCCCCTCTTCATGAAGAGGAAGTTGTGGGTTCAACCTCCAGCTGTGCTTTTTCAGAGCCCTTGCTAACATTTTCCTACGTCCTTCTGGGACACAGAAGAGGCCACCCCTGGAACTGCTGGTTCAGGAAAAGGCTGACTGGGGAGGAGTGTTGGGAAGAAGGAAATCACAAGCCTGGAGCAGGTGCAGAGGCTGCTGTGACTGGCACTGGCAAGGAGGCTCTGACTGCAATTGCTGGGACAGGAGAGCCAGCACCACACACCCTTGTGATTCCCTGGGGGTGTCAGCACCTAGAGAGCCTGAGGATGCAACCTCTGCAGCTCCTGCAGCCATGGAGGGTGAGGGTACGTGGGCATCAGGTGCTTCTCACTTGTGGTTTTCTTCTTTCCCACTTGCCTCTCCAATCAGCCTTTTCCTGAACCAGCAGTTCCATGGGTGGCCAGGGAGGCCTCTTCTGTGTCCCAGAAGCACATTGGAAAATGTGAGCAAAGGCTACCAAAAGGCACCTGTGGGAGTTGAACCCAGGATCTCCTGTTTATGAGGAAAGTGCTTTAGCCAATTAAGCTATGGGGCCCTCCTTCAGCAGGGTGTTGCAACTGTTCTACTCTATGGTCCCAGACAATACCTTTGACTCCCAAAGTGCAGCCATTCCCCATTTCCTTCCAGCCCTGGCAGTGTCTGGCTCCCTGGGCACAGAGAGCTAAGCTACAGCTCAGTGGGCAGAGGCTCTAACATACACATCTCCTCTAGCCGATGGGGCTGTAGAGCTGGCCTTGAGGTTTGGCACAGTTGGGGGGAGGGAGAAATGCAGCAAACATTGACCATCTGGCTTGTAAACCCCTGGCTCTCAGGGTTTGGGTTGGAGTCCCCAGGTAGGTGCCCAGCCTCCTTTTGTTTCATCCCTTCCTGAGGGCACAGAATTAACAAGAGAGAATTCCTTAACCCCACAGCAATCTGAGTTGGCCAAAGGGTTAGTAACAGAATATTTGCTCAAGTGCAAGCCCACCCATGAAAAGCCTCTGTGGTGTAGTGGTCATTGTGCTTAGCCTGTAGCAGATTGTTGGTTTAAAGCCAGGTAGAAACACAAGCTCTTCAGGTGTCCCTTCTGATGGAACAGGCATCTTCTGCTCTAAGCCAGGGGTCTCAGGGCTTTAGTAGTTTGCTTCAGTACCAAGGGGTGTGAACAGCAGTGTCCTAGAAGCTCTGGTACTCCCCTGTCTTGGAGGTGAATTCTTCTTCCAGGTCTTCCCTCTTTTTTCTTGGTCTTCCTTTCCCTTTTCCTCCTTCCTCCACTTCTCTTTTCCCCTTTTCCAAACAAACAATAGGAAAGGGAGGACAAGAATCATAGAATGCCCATTGCAGAACCACAACTTTTGGTCAGCAGTTTCTTGCCAGACAAAATGGTGTTTAACTAAGCCACACGCCCCTTCCAGCTTCCATCAGGTGCCGCCCCCCCCATCGGTTGGCGCCCCGGGCAGCTGCCCGGCTTGCCCACCCATTAGTCCAGCCCTGCCTGGGACTCTAAATCGAGGTAGCTCATCTACACTGGGGAGCCTGCCTCGGACTGTTCTGAGGTTTCCCTGCAGTGTAGCGGTGCTATTTTGAAATAAACTATTTTGAAATAACGATTCAGGAACAACTTATTCCAAAATAAATGTGCCGTGTAGTCATAGCCAGAGAGATGAAGCAGCAGGAGGGAAGCCAAGAGTGCAGAGGCCAGCCGGAAAGCTGAGTACCCCAGGCGCCCACATGTGCTTTCTGCTGTAGGTCTTGTGGTGTAAGGGGTAGTATGCTGGACTTTGAATCCTAGAATATCAGTTCAAAGCTCAGTGTGAGCTGCTGGGGTGGGGCTTGTTGTTGTGAGGCTTTTCACAGTGGGTGTCTGTGCTGCAGGCTTTTTGCACACGAATGGCTGTTCTTTCTTTTTACTGGCAGAGCCAGCCAGGGGACTAAGCCCCTCCAGTGCCCCCTCCCTCTTCCTACTCACTCTCCCCAAAAGACAGACCTGGTTCCCCTTTCTTTACCCCAGAAACCACCGTGTTGCAAAGCAGAGCGAGGAGACATCGGGCTCCATAACTTGTGGGGCTCTGGGGCATGATGGAAAGTGTATTAGACTTTTAAGCTGTGGTCCTCTGTGTGAGCCAGGCCAGTTGTTCAAAGATTGTGGGTTCAAGTACCTGCAGAGTCACTTTAGCTGCCTGAGTATCTTTCACAGAAGAGGCAACCCCTTCAATGTGGCCGGTGGGGTGTGGGCCTATCTTACTCTGTTGTATGGATCACTTGTGTGTGAAAAATTGGGTGTTACCTGTACCTTCTAGATGAGCCACTGTTAGACAATCTTTTGTCCTTAAGTCTGAGCAGTGGTTGGCAGGGAGAGGTCTCAACGCCTTAACAAAAGGAATAGGAAAGCAGAGGCCTAGGTCTTTTGGCTGGGCTGCCCCTGAAGGAAGAGTCCAGGGACCCCAGGGTGAGGAAGAGAGCCCTGGCTTACAGTGGCATCTGGAAAAGAGATTTTAGGGTGAGTTTGAGGAGGTTGTACTGAGGTTTCAGTGTAGCATTAGCCAAGCACTTTGTTTCTTTTGATTTGTAACCTCTTTTGCTCTGCCTGTTTTCACTTATTACCACTTAAGTCCTACTGCTTCAACTTAAAATTGTTTTTTTATTTTCTATCAGCCCAGTGTCAATGTTACCTGGGGGGCAACCAGTGTGCATATTCCCCCTTTTATTGTTAAAGGGGGCTTACCCAAATCCTGGGGGTCTGATCCCATCTGGGGAGAGCTCTCTCAGGAGGTGGGGCCTTAAACCACCCTCCCCTTGGGCCTGAAGAGGTTCAGTGTCTGTCCTGCTTCTTCTTTTGGTGGGGCAGGGACCTCAGCTTGGGGAGACCAGCAGAGCTGGCCCAGGCAGTGAGAAGACATGGGGCAGTGGCCACCTCAACACCTCCCAAGGCATCATCTGTGACTGCACCCTGTCAGAGGGGGTGGTCCTCTGGGAGCTTGCTTCTGCAAGGGAGGCCACTGCTGTGGCTGAAGCCATCTGACCATCACACCAGGCACTGAAAGGCCCTCAAGACAGGAGTGTTTTACAAGTTATTCCCAGCTGGTCTGCTCTGTCACCCATTGGAAGTTGAAAGAGAAATTAGAGGTTGACTGGGGCCCTGCAAGGGCTGGGATTTGAACCTATGCCTCTGGAAAAAGCTGCAAACTGAGCACAGCACTTTGGACCACTCAGCCCCCTGCTCCCTGCCTTTGCTGACGGGGCAGTGCCAAGGCACACTGCCACTAGAGCCCCCTGGCAATGGCAAAAAAACACAGCATACCAGGAGGCACCTCTAGAGCTTCGACCAGACTGTCAGGGGTGGGATTTGAACCCACGCCTCCAGAGGAGACTGCGACCTTAACGCAGCGCCTTAGACCGCTCGGCCACCCTGACATGAGCCAGAAAAAGCTTCTATTTCTTTGCTGCTCGTGGCTTGCAGCCACGGCAGTGTCACAGGCCTCCCTGTCTTGCTTCCATGGGGCCCAGGCCAGCAGGCGGGCCTGCTTTCCCACTGAGGCCCTGGGGCAGGGCGAGGGGAATGCCTCCTGTGATGGAATCAGTGGGAACGTGCCCTCTCTCCCCGCCATCGCCAAAATAAGTACGTAAAGAGCCCACGCAAGCCAGCCCAAAGCCCCCCCCAGCATGCTGTCAGGAGTGGGATTTTAAAGATGGCTGTTGCACCCATGGGGGGGCGGTGTTTGCCCTGAAAATCTGTACAAAGGGGGCCATGTGAGATGATGCCAGGAGAGGTATAGAAGTGCCATGTGGCAGCCTCCATCTTGTCTTGAGTTCAGCTCCTGATCCCAGATGCAGCCTTGCAGGGAACAATGAGCCAGAAAGAACTTTGGACCATCTTAATATAGGATGTGCACCAGAGACTTTTAAGATAGCAGTTTACAACATCTCTGCTAAGAGCCAGTATCAAGAACTGGGTGAGTCGATGCGTGTAATGCATTATTCTTTAACAACCTTACTCTCGTTCTTTTCTTTCTTTTAGTAATAAACCTTTAGGCTATGTCTACACTGCAGGCTTTTTGTGCAAGAACGGCCAGTCTTGCGAAAAAACTTCCCAGCTGTCTACACCGCACAGGTGTTCTTGCACAAGTAAATTTACAGTATAGCGTCTGAAAACAGGGCTTCTTCCGGAAGAGTTATTCCTCTCCCCATGAAGAATAAGCCCTCTTGCGCAACAGCTCTTCCACAAGAGGGCAGTGTAGACAGGCAACGTGAATTTCTTGCACAAGAAGCCCCTATGGTTAAAATGGCCATCAGAGCTTTCTTGTGCAAGAGAGCTCCTCACTGCCGTGGATGTTCTTGTGCAAAAGCACATGGCAGTGTGGACGTGCTCTCATGGAAGACCTTTTGCACAAGAAGTCTTCCGCAAAACAGTTCTTGCGCAAAAAGCCTTCAGCGTGGACCTAGCCTTTGAGTTTAGATTCTAAAGGATTGGCTCAGCGTGATCTTGTGAGTAAGATCCAGAATGTAAATTGATTGGGACCTGTGGCTGGTTTCTTGGGACTGGAAGAACCCGTTTTGGGGAGGGTGAGATTGGGTTCTATAACCCCTCACCTGTGTGCAGGCCCGGGGCTGATTGGGGCACAGGGAAAGCTGGAGTGTCAGAGCGGTTTTGCTCGTAAGGCTTCTTGCTGACCAGATTGGCAGCTGAAGCGCTCGGTGAGACTGGTTTGTGGACTGTTTGGGAAGGGCCTTTAGTCAGGGGCCGTAAGGAGCCCTGAGTCTGAGCAATTCACCTTGAGCGGATGCCCTCAGCTGTGCCCAGACCCGGTCCGGTCCGTCACAGAGCGGCTGGGCTGGGATTCTTGCCCAGTTGCAAGAGCTGCAAGACTTACCAGCTGGCCTTGTGGTGCAATGGCAGTGTGTCTGATTCCAGATTAGAAAGCTGTTTGTTCAAATCATGTTGAGGCGAAGCAGGTGAGAAGTTTTTTCCCTCAGGTGAGGAGGCCTGGTTATGGGAAGGGAGGTGCACAAAACCAACAGGGACCAGCTCTGAGAGTGGTGGCCTCCCTTTCCTTTGGGCCGGGAATTTGCTTTTCCTTCCCACCAGCTGCCTTTGGGGGCGGAGGGGGAGAAAAGAGCACTCCCACCCTCCGCAAGCCAGGCAGGAGCGAAACCTACACTCTCCAGATTCACAGTCAGGAACATGATCCATTGCGCCACTGGCCCTGGCCTGCAAGGGAGGGGCTGGCGGTGCTGTGGGGGCACCTCTAGGGGAGAGGGTGCTGCCCACCCCACTGGGCCGGCTTCCTTCTCCCAGCAGCACCGGAGAGAACGCAGGACAAAAGGCTGCCGTAGGCCCAGAGCAGTGAGTGAGAGGGCACGAGTGCACGCCCAGGCAGCAAGCAGCTGCCCACTTGCGCAAGCCTGCTTTTTCCAGCGCCCACGGCAAAAGGAGGCCTGTTTCCACACAAGGGACCATTTGTGTGTGAAGTGAATGTGAAAACCGCTACGCTACAGAAACCGAGGACCCCACCACGGACTCTGAGAGCAGAGCCGGAGAGGCCCCCTTTGGCTCGCAGGACACCACTGCCTCGGGGCCCGGCAGGTGGCCGCACGGCGGAGAGCACGTATTCCGCTTGAAGGCCATTTTGTGTGTAGGGGTACGTCTCCACCACAGCGTTATTTCAAAATATCTAATTTCAAAATAGTTATTTCAAAATAAGATATTTCTAAATAACGTATCTATATACAAAATGCATTTCAAAATAGCATTTTGCTATTTCGAAATAGTACGGCCACACTGAGTGGACACTGAATCGCATTTAAGGCTGACTGGAACCAGGTCCGGCAGGGCATCAGGCCAGGAGTTACTTTGTGTGGCTGCTGCCTGAGGCTATCTGAGGCCTTTGCTTAAAGGGACCCCCCCGGACAGCCAGGGTTCCCTGCTTGTTTGCCTACCTCAATGAGGGACAGCAAAGCATTTTTGTCTCTGCGCACTATGGTTGCCCTCACTCGGGACACCACAGCACTCTGCAGCATGGAGCCAGAGCTGCCCCTTGGCACTCTGGTGCTTCAGACTGGCCCTGGGTCTCTGTTCTGTCAAACCCATGGGGCCAAGGGAAAAGCAGGGCCGTGGGTGCAAGGGCCACACTCCTGGGCATCAGGTGCTGCCACAAGAAACGCTCCCTGTGGGCCTGGCTGGAACATGGCGCCACTTGAGCATGTTGTTAGCACCAATGTGCCCCCCTGGCCAGTCTGAGCAGGGAGCCAGGGACGGTCCCTGCAAACCTGGGACCATTGGCCAAGGCTGCTGATCTTGTGTCTGTGCTGGGATCCCCTCGGCCTCAGGAGCGCTAGAGATGTCAGGCAGCTCTGTCCTCCCAGCCTGGGGCTGCCTGTCTGGGCGACGCCCTCACACACACTGGCCCCTGCTCTCCTAGGACAGGGCTCCTGCTCTTCCTTGGCCAGTCAGCTTGTCCTGATGCGCATTCCCTTGAGCACCACGGGGGCAACAGGCAGAGCCTGGCAGCTGCTGGGGCCAAACGAGAGGGCATCAGGGGCAGCAGCAAGAAACACGACCTCAGCATCCTGCAAGTCCAGGGTCCCAGCACATCCAGCCACCCGCTGAGCCAGCAATCGCGCTTTAGAGAGCATCAGACACCCAGCATGAGGTAAGAAATTGTCTCACGAACCTAAGGGGAAGGAAGCCAAAGCACTGGCAGGGGGGGGGTTTTGCAGCCCAACAGCAGCAGGTCCCACTGAAATTGGAACTCAGAGGCCCACTTCCTCAGCTGGGCTAAACTGGAGCCCCAGCTCATGCCCACTGGGACCAGCTTTGCTTGTTTTCCTTCCACCCAGAGCCCCCTTCTTCTCCTGGGATGCAAGGAGCCTCCCTGGGACACCCGGAGACAGACACAGGACTCTACCTCCTCACAGCCAGTCTCACCCACTGGGGGGGGGGCTCTCTTCACCCCACTGAGTCTCTGGTCTGTCTCCCTCTGCTTGGCTTCCATCCTCTATCCCATTCCTGCCTTGGGCCAGTCACACAAGGGAGGCAGCAGGCAGAGCCAGCCTCATACCCCAGCCTCCCAGGGTACAGGAGGCCAAGTCACAAGCCTCCAACCCATGCCAGGCCCCACAACAATCTCCAAGGCTGCATGAAATCCCCTCTCCAGTTTCTAACCCCAAATTGCATTGTCTTTATGATGTCGTTTCTGGCCTCTTGGTACAACTTTTGAACTTTGACTGCAGATGTGTGCTTACCAGAGATGGAGAGATATCAAAAACAGACTAAGCTATGTTGACAAAGGCTTCTGCCAAAGCCCGGGATTGAACCAGGGACCTTTAGATCTTCAGTCTAATGCTCTCCCAACTGAGCTACTTTGGCAACTGCCTCAAATTTTCTGAAGGCAACATTTCTCTCAGACATGTTTTTCTCCGCAGCGGTATACAAGAGAGATGCTGTTGCCTGTGGCCCTGCAAGGCAAGATGAGTTTTGCCTGCCCCCCTCAGCCTGACGTGACTTGGCCCCATTCCTGCCTTTCTTCCCGGGGTGTTCCAGTGGCTGAAAGGGACTGCAACTGCCAATGGAGGGGAGAAGATGTGTGGGGGGCCGTGTTCCCGCTGAGATTTTCCATCCATGGGCGGAGTGAGTTTCATAATGTGCACCGCTCGTGAGGTCGTTTGTGCTTGTGCGGATGTGTGCTACTGTGGTACACAAACAGTTACTCACAAACAGCTTAGCTAAATATAGTTTTATAAAAGAAAAAATACTGAAATAACTAAGGGATAATTAACAAGGTATGTGACTTTATGTATTTAATATGAAATCAAATACAAAGAACATTAACACTGCAACACATTCCGTAGCCATTTGGTGTCTTATGGCAACATTTCTCCTTCCTCTACTGGAGAGGGAGCCAGATAGTTCCCTTGAGATCATATACAGATGGGGCAGGGTCTGGAGAAGTGAAGCAGCATGAATGGAAAAAGCAAGGAGAGCAGCGTATCAGCTACCAGCTGAGAACCTCAAGCACGTAGCAGTGTGATGGTCCCATAGTGTAAGGGGTGGGGTTCAGGATTTTGAATCTTGCAACCTGAGTGCAAATCTCAGTGGGACCTGCAGGGGAAATGTCGGCTTGTGCAAATCCTTGAGAATCGATCTTCTTTCCCCTCTCACTCAATTCTACTTTGTGCTTCTTGACTTTCTCAATTTAAGGACTTTGGAGAAAACTCTCAAACATCTGCTCCACTGGTGCAATGGGTCAGTGCACAGTACTTATGAGGCAGTGCGCATAGGAGACATGCTGAGGTTGTGAATTCAAACCTCACCTGGAGCAGTGGTTTTCAGTCCCTACTGGGCTGTCCCCTTCCAGTGAACTCTGTTGGAGCTGGGATTCCAGCTCAGAGGAGGCTATCAGTCAAAATTCCCCCTTTACATATTATGGCCTCACCAGAGAGAATGCTGGGTGGCCAGGATCTAAGGCCAAGTGGCACAGAGAGAGTTGGACCTTGGTCCTTCTTGCTTCCAGGGTCTTGTTGCCCATCTTCTCTGCCCACCTCCTACCCATCAGCAGCTGCTGTCCCTTTCAGCCATTGGGTCAGCTCAGGCAGGGAGGCAGGAAATGAGACAAAGTAGCCAGACAAGCTGAGGGAGGCAGGACAATTCTGATCTCTGCATCGCCCTTATGAGAGGGTTCGTCTACACGTCATTCCTCTTTCCAGAGAGAAATGCAAATTCACCTGAGTGACATTGTAAATGAAGAGGAGATTTGCATAATCACGTCTGGCTGCTATTTCGAAATATGCTATTTTGAACTAACAGGCGCTGTCTAGACACAGTTATTTGGAAAGAAAAACCCTTCTTTCAAAATCACCCTTACTCCTTATGACATGAGGTTTAAGGGTTATTTCTGAAGAAGGGTTTTCTCCCAAAATAAGTGGATCTAAACAGCATTATTTATTTCAAAATAAAGTATTTTGAAATAGCACCAGTCTGCGAATATGCAAATGAAGTGCAGAATATTTAAATCCCAGCTTCATTTACAATTTTGAGTGTCTACATTTGCATCCCTTGCAGGTTCTCTGGGCAGTGACACCCGAAGGGAATCACAAGGGCATGTGGTGCTGGCTCTCCTGTCCCAGCAATTGCAGTCAGAGCCCTGCAGGTGCCAGTCACAGCAGCCTCTGCACCAGCTCCAGGCTTGTGGTTTCCTTCTTCCCAACGCTCTTCCCCAGTCAGCCTTTTTCTGAACCAGCAGTTCCCTGGGTGGCCAGGGGAGGCCTCTTCTGTGTCCCAGAAGCACACAGGAAAACATGAGCAAAGGCTACAGCAAGGCACCACTAGGACTTAAACACAGGCTCTCCAGCTTATAGGACAGGCACTTTAGCCAGCTAAGCCATAGTGCCCTTTGTGGGTTCAGCCCCAATACCGAGCTTTTCCAGGATACCTTTTGTATCCGGGAAAAATTCTGCCGCGTCCATGGAATGGGCCGACTTTTTCAGATCAGTTTGCAAAACAGTGGGCGTGTTCTTTCGGAAGCCCTGTATTCCTCATTTTATTAGGAATAAGGGCTCTTCCCAAAGAGGAGGTTTTCCCCACATTTGGGCCCGTGTAGATGGGCCAAATGTCAGAAAAGCCTCTTCTGAAAAAAGAAAAGTGTCTCCAAAACTGTTCAAATTTATGGTCACTTTGAATTCCAAAGTGCAGCCATTCTCTATTTCCTTCCAGCCCTAGAGGGGTCTCAAAGCCTGTGCAGCCCAAGAAATGTGATTGGCAGCTCATACCCACAAACTTTTTGTCAATTGCAGTGCAACCTAATGATTACTTGCCGAGCACACACTGCAGTCTGCAACTCTACCAGCTGAGCTGTTGAAGGCTGCCTGAGTGATGCTGGTTTGTCCATGTTGGCCCGTCTACAAGTGTCAAGGCAAGTGCTTCCCCAAGTGGATGTCATCGCAGGCGCGGGGCAGAAGGACCCAGGAGCACAGGGGTGCTTCATATGCAGAAGGACCCCTGAGCTAGACCATTTATGTCACAGCAAAAGTAAAATAGCTGGGTTCTTCTCATGCATCTTGGTCCAGCCTCTCACTTGTGCTGCTCGCTCTCCCAGACAGTTCCTATGCCCAAGGCAATAGCTCCACACCCAATGTATGAGTTAGCAGAGGCCAGGGGACAATAGGCAGAGCCTGGCAGCTGCTGGGACAGGAACTGAGGACATCAGGGGAAGCAGCAAAAACACAACCTCAGCCCCCTGCGTCTCTAGCCAGGCTGGTAAGTTCCACGGCCCCACCTCATCCCAGCCTCCTGCTGAGCCAGCCAGACGAGAGACCGAGCGCTAGTGGGCATGAGACACCCAGCACAAGCCACAAAAATCTCTTCTCACCAGCCTGAGGACAAGAAACCTAAAGCGGGAGGCTTTTGCAACAACCCGCCGAGGAAGGTCCCACTTACAGTTGAACTCAGGTTGCAAAGTTCAGAGCCTTGAGTGCTGCCCCTTGCACCATGGGACAAACAGCTGATGCTTTTGGTGGGCACCTGTGACTCTCAGCTCTCCGGCTGCCTCTGCTCTCCTGGCTGACCTCCAGCTGCCCCATCCCAGCTGCTTGTTTATTTTTTGGTTTTTATTTAAGTACCAACTCTAGTAGAAGCCGTGTGACACTCTCCCCTCCCCCATCACGTCATGGACAGGTCGCCACCCCCAACCAGACTCTGAAATGGCCCCCTGCAATTCCCCTGGCCCCATGGGGCTGAAAGGAAAGAGGCCAAGGCCAGGCTGGAGCCAGGGGAAGCAGGAGGCAGGAAAAGCCCCAGTCTACACAGTTCCTTTTTGTGCAAAACCGCTTGTGCAAAAACGGACCCCAATTAATAGGTAAAGGTTTAAAAATATTGATTAATAACTTGGTATGCTGCCCACGGCCAGTTTGTTTGCGCCCTGCGGTGCAGTTTGGGTTTATGTGGGGATCAACATGTGGCCGGCGAGTGGGAGCCAAAACAAAAAAGTAGTCAGTGTAATGATCTTCTGTTGATATGTGTTTTAGTAGTTAAATTCTTGGACTGTCATTGCTCATGAAAAGTGCTGTCACATGGGTAGAAATCGGGGAAATATTGCATTTTATTAATATCAGCAGAACTGACTTAAATGGGGCCTGTGTGTTGTGTAGTCTTGCCTTAATCTTTGTATTCATGCCTGTCAGTGGGAGAGAAGCTCTTTGTATATATTTGCTTGCATATGCAACCACGCTTAAGTTGAGGCCCTCAGCATGTTCTGTAAGTATCAGTGTGGCCCGTGGGGCTTCCAAAGTTGAGTTGCCCTCGCTCATCCCTGACAGGTGTCTGTCTAACCTGGTCTTAAATATCTGCAATTTAAGCCCATTGCTTCTCATCCTAACCTCAGAGGCCAAGCAGAACAATTTTGCTTCCTCCTCCTTATGATACTCTTTTAGATACTTGAAAGCTGCTCGCATGTCCCTTTTCGGTCTTCTCTTTTCCAAGGTAAACAAGGCCAATTTCTTCAGCCTTGCCTCATATCTCATGTTCTCTAGACCTTTCATCATTTGTGTCGATCTTCTCTGGACTTTCTCCAGTTTCTCCACGTTTCCTGAAATGTGGCACCTAGAACTGGACATGATACTCCAGCTGGGGCCTAATGTAGATGGCTCATTCCCTGCCTAGGGGACGTGAGACTGGGCGGGTTAATTTCCAATCCTCCTGTTTATTCTTTTCCTAAGCCAGGAGGGCACAGTAGTTCTGATGGGGGTTGGAGAGGGGATGGAAGCCAGATCCAAGATCAACGAGCCCTGGGAAGGGGGCCCATTGAAAGGAGACTGGACTTGTGGATGCCTTGGGGGTCAGCAGCAAGGGCCTGCTTTGGGAAGCCCCCTCTTTGGAGGTGAATGTGGCAGCACTGAGACACCACCCAGAAGCAGGCGCCACAGACACTAACTCACAGATCCTGCACATGAATAAGATGATAGATCTGCAGGAGGTGGGGGCAGTGGCGTAGTGAGGGGGCCGGAGGGGTCAGTTGCCCCTGGGAGAAGAATAATATAAAATTGAGTTAAAAATAGATGTCACACGTTTTTTAAAAGGAATACCATATCTCCTGCCTTTTGTCTCTTTAGGCCCCCAGTTAAAATTTTCAAAAGCACTCGAGTGACTAAAGTCATTTTTGAAAATTGGACTTGGAAACCTAAGCTCAGATTTTCAAAGGTAATTAAGCTCCTAAAGAGACAGTTGCCAACTCGGATCTTCAAAGATATCTATCTGATCTTTACACACCTTTGAAAATCTGGTCGTAAGTGTCCTAATCAGTTCTGAACGTGAGATGTAGGAGCCCAGTCCTAATTCCTTCAGGCTTTTTTTTTTTTTAATTTGAACATTTATCTACACTGATTCCCCTCCTTTCTCTTTCACTATCCAATAAATGAACGGATCAAAATTATAGGTGCTTTGTGAACATGCTGACTTGAGAGTGGAAAGATTTCATGTATGATCCCTGGTAACCCATCTCAAATATGAAAAACTAGGTTGATACTTGTTCAGATCAGGAGCTGTTGAATTCAGTTCACCATTTGCAGTATCTCATTAGGATGTTTAGTGGAGAAGATATTATTATTTTTTATTTATTTATACTGTGGGCAAAGCATGGGCTCACAAGAATTCCTCCATTGTTTTACCATGAGTCTCAAAACATTTGGTGTTTTTCTAAAGGCCTGGGGTCAACTGATTACGTAGGAATCTCAGCTTTCATTTAAAAAAAGTTCTGTATACTTCTGGGCCTTACAGCTAAGGAGGAAAGCTTTAAAACATGAACCCTAAATACTCAAGAAACAAAAGGCCAATACAAATCCAACATGTTTTATTTTTAAAAAATCTTATGATTTGTAGACCAATCTCATAACTTTGTGTAGGTGTTCCTTGTGATTTTTGGATTGGCAATACTGCTCTTTGATTGGTGAATTTAGAGAGGTCTCTCCCTTCAATTTCCCTTTCCACCCTCCTTTTTTGTCGCAGGTCATCAGAGAATCATAGAGACAATGGAGAGTAGGGTGAGTCCATGACTGTGGTTAATGACCGGTCAGGGTGACTAACTATTATCAGCCAGCGGTCTGAATGAGCTATCTACTGCCATCTGTTAATCGACTGTAGGAAAAGGCTTCACGAGCAGGCCTTATTCATATAGACAACCTACCTTGCCACAGAGATCAGCAGACACACTTGCTATATCAAGGTGATCAATTTTGGCTCTTTTGGGTTGAAATTCATTTAAGATTTGGAGCTGGGAGAATGAAATGTTGTTATCCATATTGTATGATTAAAAGGTAAAAGACCTGAACTTAATATGACCTGGCTTAGGGTCTACCATAACTTGAACACTAAGCAGAGGATAGTGAGTCACATCTAACTGAAAGTCACAGAAGAGGGAAACAGGTTTTATTTCTGGTGGTGTAGAGTCTATTTGGGAGTCCTCAATTATATCTGACACTTTACATCCAGTGTTTAAAGGCAGAGCTGACTAGAATCAATTGAGAGTCCTTGTCTTGTCTCAGTGATCGCTTGAGCAAAAATCATTGATAAAATCTTGTGTAGACTGACCTTGGACTCAACATGCAGGCAATGTGTTGAAGGGCAGTGCAAAGGAGGCAATGGTGGTGAGGTACCATATTACCTAGTGAAATCATTGGTGCTGAAATCACTAAGGACTGGAATTTGACCACAGAACTGACACTTTCTTAACAAAGACTCCATTTTTGCTATTTAAAAAATAAATCAATGTAACAGAAAACTGCAACGCTCTCTGGTAACTTTTTAAAAATCAAACTTTAAACTTTATTGAAAAAATTGGATAATTTGCAATTGAAAATATTTGACCTACACTTAAGGCAACTGATTTAATTTTGTGTAAAATTTTGCATAATTATGGATGGCATTTTTTTTGGAAAATGTTCAACTATATTGATATACATTTTGATCAGATCTACTTCTGATGTGATATCTGTGTGTGGTTGTGGTTTGTTGTGTGGGTGGGGTTTTTTTTTTTTGGCTCAACAAAAAATCCTGGGGGGGGCGGAGCCACCAAAACGGTTCAAATTGGGCCCCGCACTTCCTAAAGCCGGCCCTGCTGGGGATGGTTTAGTGACACTCTAAGGCTGTGTCTACACTAGGCATAAGGGTGATGCTGCCGCTGTCAGTGTTCCGGGCTCTAGGGAAGATCGGCTGATTGGAACTGAGCTGTGCAGAGTCTTTTAAAAGGGAACCACAACTTCTCTGGATATTTGCTGAGTTTTATATGAGGGTTGAGCAGAAGGGATGTTGTGGGTTCTGGAACAAGGTGGGTGGGGCAGGAAAACTATTTAGAAGTAGGGGAATTAGCTCAAGTGGTAGAGTGCTTGTTTAGCATACGAGAAGCAGTGGGATCGATATCCACCTTCTCCAGTCATAGATGTTTGTTCCTTTCTCTTTTCCACAGGCAGAGCCAGCTAGGTGCTTCCAAGGGCTCCTTCCCTCTTCCAAAAATGCAACGGGCTGGTTTCCGCAGTGCAGCGGGTGTCATGTTTGCCTCACACGGAACAGTTCCCTGGGTAAAAGTAAGGCAGGCAAAGTCCAGCCTGTAACACCCAGAGGAAGGGATTCCCCTGCGTGGGGAGGGCAGGAATAGACAAGCGCTTGGCTGCCAGCTGCTTAGCACAGCTGGACACAGAAGAATCCCAAGACTTGGTTCTGCCAGGCAGCAGTTTTCCCTCTTCTGTTTCTTTTCAGCTCACTGCAAACTGCCTCCCAGCTGTGGGTGAGGCTGAGTGTGTGTGAAACCAGCTGCGCTTCGGATGATTCTGTTAATTGTTTAAAAAGCCTCACCCACCTCTTCTGCCTGGGGAGGTGTCTGTAATAGACGCCTTGGCTGCGTCCAGACTGGCAAGTTTTTCCACAAAAGCAGCTGCTTTTGCGGAAAAACTTGCCAGCTGTCTACACTGGCCACTTGAATTTGCGCAGGAACACTGACGGTCTAATGTATGATCGTCAGTGTTCTTGCGCAAATACAATGACTCTCCCATTTGGGAAAAAGCCCTCTTGTGCAAATGCTTTTGCGCAAGAGGGCCCGTGTAGACAACTGAGAACCATTTTGCGCAAAAAAGTCGCGATGGCGAAAATGGCGATCGGGGCTTTCTTGCGCAAAAGCGCGTCTAGATTGGCACGGACGCTTTTCCGCAAAAAGTGCTTTTGTGCAAAAGCGTCCGTGCCAATCTAGATGCTCTTTTCCGCAAATGCTTTTAACGGAAAAACTTTTCCGTTAAAAGCATTTGCAGAAAATCATGCCAGTCTAGACGTAGCCCTAGTGTGACATCACCCTTGGGTTTTACCCCTTTTAAGCTAACCCAGAGACTCTTGACAAGTCTGTCTTCTGTGTCCATCTCAGGCCAAGTGTGTGCATGTTTCATATCTAAGGAAACACCTCCTCCCTTTTTGCTTGCCTACCTTTCCTGAGCAAGCTGTACCCTTCTGTGACAAAATTCTAGTCGTATATTATCCCACCAAGTCCCTGTGATACCAACTTCTTCCTGCTTATTACCCATAGTCCTGTGTGTCTATACCAGCGTCTAAGACACAGATTAGAGTTTGCTTTCCAGTGGTCCCGCAGCCTTCCTTTATTTCTGCTGTTACAGCCCATGCTCTATCCCATTTCCGCCCCATCTCCCAGGTTTCCATGTTGTTCAGTTACCTGTGGGCTTTGGTCACCTGCCCCCATGAAACCTAGTTTACAGCCTCCTCACTAGGTTAGCCAGTCTGCATCCAAATACTCTTCCCTTCCTCAACAGGTGAACCCTCATCCCTGCTAAGCAGCCCTTCCTGCAACAGCATCCCATGATCAAGGAAGCCAAAGCCCCCTGCCCAGGGAGCTGTAGCTTTCTGTGCCCAGGGAGCCAGCTACCACCAGGGCTGGAAGGCTGGAGGGAAATGGGGAATGGCTGCATTTTGGGATTCAAAGGTATTGTCTGTGACCATAAAGTAGAAGAATTTTGAAGCAATTTTGTGGGAGGGAACCGTGGCTTAGCCGAACACATGAAAAGCTCCTGGTTCGCAACCAGGCAGAAACACAGGGTCTTCTCTTCTTGCGGCTCCCCTTGGTGCCCACAAGGCAGTTTGGGTATGTCTACACTTGTGCCCTCGTTCGAGAGAGGGATGCAAATGAAGACATTCAAAATAGTAAATGAAGCTGGGATTTAAATATCCCGTACTTCATTTGCATATTCGCGTTATGGCACTATTTCAAAATAGCGCTATGTCTAAATAACAGACGCTGTTAAGATGTGGTTATTTTGACAGAAATAACTGATAAACCTCATTGTACTACTGAGGTAGTAGTAGTAGGCACCATGGCTTAGTTGGCTAAAGCCCCTCTTCATGAAGAGGAAGTTGTGGGTTCAACCTCCAGCTGTGCTTTTTCAGAGCCCTTGCTAACATTTTCCTACGTCCTTCTGGGACACAGAAGAGGCCACCCCTGGAACTGCTGGTTCAGGAAAAGGCTGACTGGGGAGGAGTGTTGGGAAGAAGGAAATCACAAGCCTGGAGCAGGTGCAGAGGCTGCTGTGACTGGCACTGGCAAGGAGGCTCTGACTGCAATTGCTGGGACAGGAGAGCCAGCACCACACACCCTTGTGATTCCCTGGGGGTGTCAGCACCTAGAGAGCCTGAGGATGCAACCTCTGCAGCTCCTGCAGCCATGGAGGGTGAGGGTACGTGGGCATCAGGTGCTTCTCACTTGTGGTTTTCTTCTTTCCCACTTGCCTCTCCAATCAGCCTTTTCCTGAACCAGCAGTTCCATGGGTGGCCAGGGAGGCCTCTTCTGTGTCCCAGAAGCACATTGGAAAATGTGAGCAAAGGCTACCAAAAGGCACCTGTGGGAGTTGAACCCAGGATCTCCTGTTTATGAGGAAAGTGCTTTAGCCAATTAAGCTATGGGGCCCTCCTTCAGCAGGGTGTTGCAACTGTTCTACTCTATGGTCCCAGACAATACCTTTGACTCCCAAAGTGCAGCCATTCCCCATTTCCTTCCAGCCCTGGCAGTGTCTGGCTCCCTGGGCACAGAGAGCTAAGCTACAGCTCAGTGGGCAGAGGCTCTAACATACACATCTCCTCTAGCCGATGGGGCTGTAGAGCTGGCCTTGAGGTTTGGCACAGTTGGGGGGAGGGAGAAATGCAGCAAACATTGACCATCTGGCTTGTAAACCCCTGGCTCTCAGGGTTTGGGTTGGAGTCCCCAGGTAGGTGCCCAGCCTCCTTTTGTTTCATCCCTTCCTGAGGGCACAGAATTAACAAGAGAGAATTCCTTAACCCCACAGCAATCTGAGTTGGCCAAAGGGTTAGTAACAGAATATTTGCTCAAGTGCAAGCCCACCCATGAAAAGCCTCTGTGGTGTAGTGGTCATTGTGCTTAGCCTGTAGCAGATTGTTGGTTTAAAGCCAGGTAGAAACACAAGCTCTTCAGGTGTCCCTTCTGATGGAACAGGCATCTTCTGCTCTAAGCCAGGGGTCTCAGGGCTTTAGTAGTTTGCTTCAGTACCAAGGGGTGTGAACAGCAGTGTCCTAGAAGCTCTGGTACTCCCCTGTCTTGGAGGTGAATTCTTCTTCCAGGTCTTCCCTCTTTTTTCTTGGTCTTCCTTTCCCTTTTCCTCCTTCCTCCACTTCTCTTTTCCCCTTTTCCAAACAAACAATAGGAAAGGGAGGACAAGAATCATAGAATGCCCATTGCAGAACCACAACTTTTGGTCAGCAGTTTCTTGCCAGACAAAATGGTGTTTAACTAAGCCACACGCCCCTTCCAGCTTCCATCAGGTGCCGCCCCCCCCATCGGTTGGCGCCCCGGGCAGCTGCCCGGCTTGCCCACCCATTAGTCCAGCCCTGCCTGGGACTCTAAATCGAGGTAGCTCATCTACACTGGGGAGCCTGCCTCGGACTGTTCTGAGGTTTCCCTGCAGTGTAGCGGTGCTATTTTGAAATAAACTATTTTGAAATAACGATTCAGGAACAACTTATTCCAAAATAAATGTGCCGTGTAGTCATAGCCAGAGAGATGAAGCAGCAGGAGGGAAGCCAAGAGTGCAGAGGCCAGCCGGAAAGCTGAGTACCCCAGGCGCCCACATGTGCTTTCTGCTGTAGGTCTTGTGGTGTAAGGGGTAGTATGCTGGACTTTGAATCCTAGAATATCAGTTCAAAGCTCAGTGTGAGCTGCTGGGGTGGGGCTTGTTGTTGTGAGGCTTTTCACAGTGGGTGTCTGTGCTGCAGGCTTTTTGCACACGAATGGCTGTTCTTTCTTTTTACTGGCAGAGCCAGCCAGGGGACTAAGCCCCTCCAGTGCCCCCTCCCTCTTCCTACTCACTCTCCCCAAAAGACAGACCTGGTTCCCCTTTCTTTACCCCAGAAACCACCGTGTTGCAAAGCAGAGCGAGGAGACATCGGGCTCCATAACTTGTGGGGCTCTGGGGCATGATGGAAAGTGTATTAGACTTTTAAGCTGTGGTCCTCTGTGTGAGCCAGGCCAGTTGTTCAAAGATTGTGGGTTCAAGTACCTGCAGAGTCACTTTAGCTGCCTGAGTATCTTTCACAGAAGAGGCAACCCCTTCAATGTGGCCGGTGGGGTGTGGGCCTATCTTACTCTGTTGTATGGATCACTTGTGTGTGAAAAATTGGGTGTTACCTGTACCTTCTAGATGAGCCACTGTTAGACAATCTTTTGTCCTTAAGTCTGAGCAGTGGTTGGCAGGGAGAGGTCTCAACGCCTTAACAAAAGGAATAGGAAAGCAGAGGCCTAGGTCTTTTGGCTGGGCTGCCCCTGAAGGAAGAGTCCAGGGACCCCAGGGTGAGGAAGAGAGCCCTGGCTTACAGTGGCATCTGGAAAAGAGATTTTAGGGTGAGTTTGAGGAGGTTGTACTGAGGTTTCAGTGTAGCATTAGCCAAGCACTTTGTTTCTTTTGATTTGTAACCTCTTTTGCTCTGCCTGTTTTCACTTATTACCACTTAAGTCCTACTGCTTCAACTTAAAATTGTTTTTTTATTTTCTATCAGCCCAGTGTCAATGTTACCTGGGGGGCAACCAGTGTGCATATTCCCCCTTTTATTGTTAAAGGGGGCTTACCCAAATCCTGGGGGTCTGATCCCATCTGGGGAGAGCTCTCTCAGGAGGTGGGGCCTTAAACCACCCTCCCCTTGGGCCTGAAGAGGTTCAGTGTCTGTCCTGCTTCTTCTTTTGGTGGGGCAGGGACCTCAGCTTGGGGAGACCAGCAGAGCTGGCCCAGGCAGTGAGAAGACATGGGGCAGTGGCCACCTCAACACCTCCCAAGGCATCATCTGTGACTGCACCCTGTCAGAGGGGGTGGTCCTCTGGGAGCTTGCTTCTGCAAGGGAGGCCACTGCTGTGGCTGAAGCCATCTGACCATCACACCAGGCACTGAAAGGCCCTCAAGACAGGAGTGTTTTACAAGTTATTCCCAGCTGGTCTGCTCTGTCACCCATTGGAAGTTGAAAGAGAAATTAGAGGTTGACTGGGGCCCTGCAAGGGCTGGGATTTGAACCTATGCCTCTGGAAAAAGCTGCAAACTGAGCACAGCACTTTGGACCACTCAGCCCCCTGCTCCCTGCCTTTGCTGACGGGGCAGTGCCAAGGCACACTGCCACTAGAGCCCCCTGGCAATGGCAAAAAAACACAGCATACCAGGAGGCACCTCTAGAGCTTCGACCAGACTGTCAGGGGTGGGATTTGAACCCACGCCTCCAGAGGAGACTGCGACCTTAACGCAGCGCCTTAGACCGCTCGGCCACCCTGACATGAGCCAGAAAAAGCTTCTATTTCTTTGCTGCTCGTGGCTTGCAGCCACGGCAGTGTCACAGGCCTCCCTGTCTTGCTTCCATGGGGCCCAGGCCAGCAGGCGGGCCTGCTTTCCCACTGAGGCCCTGGGGCAGGGCGAGGGGAATGCCTCCTGTGATGGAATCAGTGGGAACGTGCCCTCTCTCCCCGCCATCGCCAAAATAAGTACGTAAAGAGCCCACGCAAGCCAGCCCAAAGCCCCCCCCAGCATGCTGTCAGGAGTGGGATTTTAAAGATGGCTGTTGCACCCATGGGGGGGCGGTGTTTGCCCTGAAAATCTGTACAAAGGGGGCCATGTGAGATGATGCCAGGAGAGGTATAGAAGTGCCATGTGGCAGCCTCCATCTTGTCTTGAGTTCAGCTCCTGATCCCAGATGCAGCCTTGCAGGGAACAATGAGCCAGAAAGAACTTTGGACCATCTTAATATAGGATGTGCACCAGAGACTTTTAAGATAGCAGTTTACAACATCTCTGCTAAGAGCCAGTATCAAGAACTGGGTGAGTCGATGCGTGTAATGCATTATTCTTTAACAACCTTACTCTCGTTCTTTTCTTTCTTTTAGTAATAAACCTTTAGGCTATGTCTACACTGCAGGCTTTTTGTGCAAGAACGGCCAGTCTTGCGAAAAAACTTCCCAGCTGTCTACACCGCACAGGTGTTCTTGCACAAGTAAATTTACAGTATAGCGTCTGAAAACAGGGCTTCTTCCGGAAGAGTTATTCCTCTCCCCATGAAGAATAAGCCCTCTTGCGCAACAGCTCTTCCACAAGAGGGCAGTGTAGACAGGCAACGTGAATTTCTTGCACAAGAAGCCCCTATGGTTAAAATGGCCATCAGAGCTTTCTTGTGCAAGAGAGCTCCTCACTGCCGTGGATGTTCTTGTGCAAAAGCACATGGCAGTGTGGACGTGCTCTCATGGAAGACCTTTTGCACAAGAAGTCTTCCGCAAAACAGTTCTTGCGCAAAAAGCCTTCAGCGTGGACCTAGCCTTTGAGTTTAGATTCTAAAGGATTGGCTCAGCGTGATCTTGTGAGTAAGATCCAGAATGTAAATTGATTGGGACCTGTGGCTGGTTTCTTGGGACTGGAAGAACCCGTTTTGGGGAGGGTGAGATTGGGTTCTATAACCCCTCACCTGTGTGCAGGCCCGGGGCTGATTGGGGCACAGGGAAAGCTGGAGTGTCAGAGCGGTTTTGCTCGTAAGGCTTCTTGCTGACCAGATTGGCAGCTGAAGCGCTCGGTGAGACTGGTTTGTGGACTGTTTGGGAAGGGCCTTTAGTCAGGGGCCGTAAGGAGCCCTGAGTCTGAGCAATTCACCTTGAGCGGATGCCCTCAGCTGTGCCCAGACCCGGTCCGGTCCGTCACAGAGCGGCTGGGCTGGGATTCTTGCCCAGTTGCAAGAGCTGCAAGACTTACCAGCTGGCCTTGTGGTGCAATGGCAGTGTGTCTGATTCCAGATTAGAAAGCTGTTTGTTCAAATCATGTTGAGGCGAAGCAGGTGAGAAGTTTTTTCCCTCAGGTGAGGAGGCCTGGTTATGGGAAGGGAGGTGCACAAAACCAACAGGGACCAGCTCTGAGAGTGGTGGCCTCCCTTTCCTTTGGGCCGGGAATTTGCTTTTCCTTCCCACCAGCTGCCTTTGGGGGCGGAGGGGGAGAAAAGAGCACTCCCACCCTCCGCAAGCCAGGCAGGAGCGAAACCTACACTCTCCAGATTCACAGTCAGGAACATGATCCATTGCGCCACTGGCCCTGGCCTGCAAGGGAGGGGCTGGCGGTGCTGTGGGGGCACCTCTAGGGGAGAGGGTGCTGCCCACCCCACTGGGCCGGCTTCCTTCTCCCAGCAGCACCGGAGAGAACGCAGGACAAAAGGCTGCCGTAGGCCCAGAGCAGTGAGTGAGAGGGCACGAGTGCACGCCCAGGCAGCAAGCAGCTGCCCACTTGCGCAAGCCTGCTTTTTCCAGCGCCCACGGCAAAAGGAGGCCTGTTTCCACACAAGGGACCATTTGTGTGTGAAGTGAATGTGAAAACCGCTACGCTACAGAAACCGAGGACCCCACCACGGACTCTGAGAGCAGAGCCGGAGAGGCCCCCTTTGGCTCGCAGGACACCACTGCCTCGGGGCCCGGCAGGTGGCCGCACGGCGGAGAGCACGTATTCCGCTTGAAGGCCATTTTGTGTGTAGGGGTACGTCTCCACCACAGCGTTATTTCAAAATATCTAATTTCAAAATAGTTATTTCAAAATAAGATATTTCTAAATAACGTATCTATATACAAAATGCATTTCAAAATAGCATTTTGCTATTTCGAAATAGTACGGCCACACTGAGTGGACACTGAATCGCATTTAAGGCTGACTGGAACCAGGTCCGGCAGGGCATCAGGCCAGGAGTTACTTTGTGTGGCTGCTGCCTGAGGCTATCTGAGGCCTTTGCTTAAAGGGACCCCCCCGGACAGCCAGGGTTCCCTGCTTGTTTGCCTACCTCAATGAGGGACAGCAAAGCATTTTTGTCTCTGCGCACTATGGTTGCCCTCACTCGGGACACCACAGCACTCTGCAGCATGGAGCCAGAGCTGCCCCTTGGCACTCTGGTGCTTCAGACTGGCCCTGGGTCTCTGTTCTGTCAAACCCATGGGGCCAAGGGAAAAGCAGGGCCGTGGGTGCAAGGGCCACACTCCTGGGCATCAGGTGCTGCCACAAGAAACGCTCCCTGTGGGCCTGGCTGGAACATGGCGCCACTTGAGCATGTTGTTAGCACCAATGTGCCCCCCTGGCCAGTCTGAGCAGGGAGCCAGGGACGGTCCCTGCAAACCTGGGACCATTGGCCAAGGCTGCTGATCTTGTGTCTGTGCTGGGATCCCCTCGGCCTCAGGAGCGCTAGAGATGTCAGGCAGCTCTGTCCTCCCAGCCTGGGGCTGCCTGTCTGGGCGACGCCCTCACACACACTGGCCCCTGCTCTCCTAGGACAGGGCTCCTGCTCTTCCTTGGCCAGTCAGCTTGTCCTGATGCGCATTCCCTTGAGCACCACGGGGGCAACAGGCAGAGCCTGGCAGCTGCTGGGGCCAAACGAGAGGGCATCAGGGGCAGCAGCAAGAAACACGACCTCAGCATCCTGCAAGTCCAGGGTCCCAGCACATCCAGCCACCCGCTGAGCCAGCAATCGCGCTTTAGAGAGCATCAGACACCCAGCATGAGGTAAGAAATTGTCTCACGAACCTAAGGGGAAGGAAGCCAAAGCACTGGCAGGGGGGGGGTTTTGCAGCCCAACAGCAGCAGGTCCCACTGAAATTGGAACTCAGAGGCCCACTTCCTCAGCTGGGCTAAACTGGAGCCCCAGCTCATGCCCACTGGGACCAGCTTTGCTTGTTTTCCTTCCACCCAGAGCCCCCTTCTTCTCCTGGGATGCAAGGAGCCTCCCTGGGACACCCGGAGACAGACACAGGACTCTACCTCCTCACAGCCAGTCTCACCCACTGGGGGGGGGGCTCTCTTCACCCCACTGAGTCTCTGGTCTGTCTCCCTCTGCTTGGCTTCCATCCTCTATCCCATTCCTGCCTTGGGCCAGTCACACAAGGGAGGCAGCAGGCAGAGCCAGCCTCATACCCCAGCCTCCCAGGGTACAGGAGGCCAAGTCACAAGCCTCCAACCCATGCCAGGCCCCACAACAATCTCCAAGGCTGCATGAAATCCCCTCTCCAGTTTCTAACCCCAAATTGCATTGTCTTTATGATGTCGTTTCTGGCCTCTTGGTACAACTTTTGAACTTTGACTGCAGATGTGTGCTGAGATGTGTTTTAGTAGTTAAATTCCTGGATTGCCATTGCTCATTAAAAGTGCTGTCATATGGTTGGAAATGAGGAAAATATTGCATTTTATTAACATCATCAGAACTGACTTACATAGGGCCTGTGTGTTGTGTAGTCTTGCCTTAATCGTTGTATTCATGCCCATCAGTGTGAAAGAAGATATTTGCATATATATTTGCATATACAGACAACTGTGGATAATTCCCTGTAATATTATCACTCTCATATAACTTTGTATTAAGATCTTCTCCTTTTAGATATATCTCTAAGTGTTCTTATAGAATCTCGGGAACATTTCTCCTATAACTTTGTATTAAGAGAAACTTTCCTTTTTAAGAAAAAAATGTCTTTTGAGCTCTCCCCTTTCCTTGACTGCCCTGTTGAAATGAATGAGGTGTGAATGGAGAATGAAAGGGGGGCACCTCCAGCAGCAGTTGCAAGGGTGGAGGAGGTCTGGGAGCCAGAACCAAGACAATACATGTGAAGTGAGCTCATGAAGAAGACTGGACATACAGACGCCTTGGGAGTCCAGCAGCAAGTGCCTGCCCTTGGAAGAACTCTCTCTGAAGCAGCATTAAGAAAGGCAAGGTAATAACTAATTGGCTGCATGAGAGGGATAAATAGCAGGCGTCTTGCAGAGGGACCCCGGGTTTTCGTCTTGTCAACATGGGAGCATCGATCCGGATCGGCAGAAGCCCGGCTCCACCCCTCCCCCATCTAACTCACCTGGCCAGTGCAGTTAGAGGGAGCAACTTTTGGTAACAACAAGACGGAGTGTGCTTGTGTGTTATGTGAGTGCATGAGTGTCATGTGTCCTATGCATATGATAAATATTGATTGATCTATGTATGTTCAATAAATGTGGCATGTTGCCTTATCCCTCTGAAAAAGATCCCGGGTGCTTTTTTTAAGCATAACACAACCACACTTAAGTTGCAGCCCTCGGCATGTGCTGTGGGTATCATTGTGGCTCCTGTGTGAGCAGAACAGAGGATTGGAGGGGTGGGATTTGTATATTTTGGGAAAGGGTCCTGAGTCCTGGCTCCCAGCCAGGTGCCTTGGCCCCTGCACAAAGTGCATGGTGGGAATAAGAGTTGGGGTAGCAGGAAAGGGGCCGGCCCCTCAGCACCAGCGAGCAGGCAGGAGAAGATGGGAGGGAATCCTCCTACCTCTCATGTGCAAAGGGAGCACTAGCCCCTCCCAACACTCCACCAGGCCCAGCAGCTCCGTGCCCCACTAGGTGGGCTTTTTCGGAGACCAGGGAGGAAGAAGGAGGGGTCTCTGGATGCTCATAGCCCCCCGACTCTGCCTGCGAGAAGAAGGAATGAGAACACCACAGACATTGAGGAATGTGGCTATTGATCCCACTGCCTCTCACACGCTGAGTGAGGGCTCTGCCACCGGAGGTAATTCCCCCGGCTGTGAGCAGTTTTCCTGCCCCTCCCACCATGGGTAGGCTACACGGGGCCAAATATCGGAAAAATCTCTTCCTCAAAAAGGATCAGCAGATTTGCATTTCTTCTGCGGGAGAGGATGTTGCGGGGAGCACAGTCTAGATGTAGTCTAGGCTAAGGGGCGATGGGACAGAGTTTCATGTAATAATGACAGGGGTGCAGAAAGCAATAAGAATTTTTTTTCTCCAACTCAAGATCCCGGGTGACAGAATGAAACTGGTAAGTAGCCAAATTAAAAATAAATGAAAAAGAAGCATTTTTGTGCCCAGTGGAACTCCTTGCCAGAGGATGTTGTGAAGGTGAAATCTACAAGAAGGTCCAAAAAAGAACTGGATAATGTAATGCAGGGAAGGTCAATCAATGGCATTTAACCAGGATGGACAGGGCGGGTGTCCCTAGCTGGTGTATTCTAGAAGCTAGGAATGGGCGATAGGAGGGATCACTTAACAATTGTCTGTCCTGAGGATTCCCAGTGGGCAATGAAATTGTCTGCTGTCGAGAGACAGGATCCTGGGCTAGTTGGGCAACTGGCATGGCCCAGTCTGGCTGCTA
>CM064345.1:10954424-10977681 GCA_032595735.1 Pelochelys cantorii
TTTCTTACATGTGGAGTTGCTTGGGGAGGCCAAGGGGGCTCCTCTCTTTCCCCACCAAACAGCCGCTCTGCAGCACTGCTGGGTTTATCCACACTCACCCTCACCTACCCTTGTGAGGTGTTTTGCAGGGAGCTGACAAGAAGCGGAAGAGGGGAAACCGCTGGCCGGCAGAACCGAGACTTGGGATTCTCCTGTGCCAGGGAGTCTGTGTCAGTGCCCTTGGGAATGCTGAGCTGGGTGGCTCCTGGGCTTGTTGGCTCCATACCAGGGGGGTCTCCTCTGCAGGGAGGTGCTTGTTCCCGGGGCTAACGCTTATCCCTGTGACACACTTTGTGCAGGGACCGTTGCTGGTCTTTGTGCCACAGTACGTGTCTGGGACTTGGGAGTGAGGAACCTGCCCAAAATAGACATGTATCCACACACCGCCCCCCGGGTTCTGCGTCCCCAGCCCCCTGCCCTCCTCCGTCATCGCCACACACTGCCCTGAGCCTCCCAGCCTGCATCCCCCACACGTAGCTTTCTTACAGATGCTGTTTTATCACAACCCTCTCACCCCCAGCCTCAGCCCCCCCAGGGGGTAGGTTGTGCCACCCCACCCCCCAAAGGAGCCCTTGTGTGGCCATGGGCAGAGACCCCACTGGGGGATTGGCCCTGATTGTCAGGCAGCTTGTGATGCTGGCCACAGAGCACACACCACGGGACCTGCAGGGAGGCTGCTCTCAGGGCACCTGGGACTCTGGGCTGGCAGCTGACACTCTGCGCTCCTGGCTTCCCTGCAGCTCTGGGGTCCAGCTCAGGGGTGGGAACCTTTTCTCAGCTGGGCGGCTGCAGACCCACCAAGAAATCAGTTGGGGGCTGAACACAGGTGAGAAGTGGAAAAACAAAACAAAACCCTCACTGACTTGGCCCAGCCAACCCAGGCACTGGCCCAGCTCTGCCCTCCCTTCTACCCCAGCAATCACCATGCTGCAAAGCAGAGAGAGGAGATGTGGGACTGGGTGACCCACAGGGCTCTGTGATGCAATGGAAAGTCTGTTGGACTTCTAAGCTGGGTGCGTACTGTGGGTCAGCCCAGTTGTTCAAGGGTTGTGGGCTCAAATCCTAACAGAGTCACTTTAGCTGCTCACTGATTTCCTGGGCAGCTTTTACAGAACAGGCCACCCCTTGAATGTGGCCAAATGGGTCCAGGAGAAGGGAAGAAACACAGGGCTACCCCCGGGAGCTACAAGTCTCTGCGCAACACAGAGGTGGCTTCCCCCCACTATAGACACAAAGCAGGATTCTCTGGTTCTAGGACCATTCGTTGGTTTTTAGCCCTTCACAGCTACAGACTAACAAGGGCCCCCCTCTTCAGGGAGCGACTATGTGGCCCCCAGACCTTTTGTTTGCTGTTGCCCAGGTGCAGGGCTCAGGTTCTGCAACACTCACAGGCCCCACAGGAGGGGGCTGGTTTGATGCTTCACCCCACGGCTCAGCAACAGGCCCCCCAACTCCCCCTGTGCTCGGGGAGCCAGGTTTGCTGTGTGAATTCTGTGGGGCAGGTGATGTCAGGCCTGGGCACTGGGATTATTTGCCAGTTTTTCTGGCCCTGGGGGCCAAGCTATCTCTAGTAAATTCACAGCTGTGGTGGCCTAGTGGTTAAGGCCTTGAACTAGAAATCCAATACAGTTTCCCTGTGCAGGTTCAAATCCTGCTCACAGTGAGTCCTGTGTTTTGGCCACACCGAACCAGGGCAACAAGATACACAGCCCCTGAGATACTCTCTGCACCCTCCCCATCAATCCCCTTTTGCTCCTTTCAGAGGCTACGTCCAGACTGCAGCGGATGCTCTATCTATGAGGCAGAAGGGAAGTGTTGGAAGAACAGGTTTTTCCAAAATGTGGTGCTATGTAGCAGAAGATGGCAGGAGCCAAAGCTATTATTTTTCAGGAAGAATGGCATTGCGCAAGAGGGTTTTTCTTGAGCAAGAAGGGGCAGTGTAGACGCTCTTTCTGGTGCAAGAGCCTCTTCTGAAAAAAATAGTGGCTCATTAGGTATGCAAATGAGGCTCGGCATGTTCCATACTTAGCCTCATTTGCATGTTACTCACGCAAGAAGCCGCGAGTGTAGACAAAGCCTTCCTGTGAGGGGGGACCTGCCTCCTTCTGCCCCCTCCCTCAATGCGTGGCACTTATTTTGATTTTAGGGTGCTGTGTAGTCACTGCTGAGGTTCACAGATACAAATAAATGAATAAAATCTGCAGAAGGATTTTGTCCCTCAGCCTCCCACAGAGCTGAACCACCCCAGCTTTGAAGAAGGAAAGATTTGTGACATGCAAACAACTGAAAGATTTAAAACCCTGTTTCCTAGATAATAGGGAGCAATATGGGCACAAAAAGCAGAATCTTTCATTTCCAGCATAAAGTGTAACAACTATTTCATTTCATGTATCCATACGAATCGTCATATCTTGTTTGCTAAATCAAGATGGACAATTTTGTTTTATGCCTCAAAGGAACAGATAACTGTGAGATACCAAATGGCAACTGAACATGTTGCAGTGTTAATGTTCTTTTTATTTGATTTCATATTAAATAAAGTCACATACCTTGTTAATTATCCCTTGTTTCAGTATTTTGTCTTCTATAACACTATAAAAATATCTCTAGCTAAGCTGTTTGTTCGCAATCAGTGGGCGCCATAGTGGTGCACATCCACACAAGCGCACACGACCTTACTAGAGGCGCACATTATGAAACTCACTCCAGCCATGTGTGGAAAATCTCAGAGGGAGCACGGCCCTCCGCCCATCTTCTTCCCACCATCGGCAGCCACAGTCCCTTTCAGCCAACGGATCAGCCCAGGAAGAGAGGCAGGAATGGGGCCAAGTAGTGAGTCAGTCTGCGGAAGGCAGGAAAAGCTCATCCTGTCTTGCAGGGCCACTGGCAACAGCTTCTCTCTTGTGCGCTGCTGAGGAGAAAAATGCCCTGAGAGGGACCATAAAGAACAATTTAAAAGCACTTAGAGGGGGAACTTAGAAGGGGCACCAGGTCATGGGAACAAGAGTCAGAGACTAGTAGCTGCTGGGACCACACATGAGGGCCAGGGCCCAGACCAGCTGAGTCAGACTGACAGGACACTGAGCTCCAGGGGGCATCAGATGCCCAGCAGGAAGCACAATATTCTTTCTGGGGAGCCTGTGGATAGGGAAGCTAAAGCAGAGGAAGTGGGAGGGTTTTGCAGCAGCCAGCCCAGCCAGTCCCACTGAGATTTGAACTCAGCTTGCAGGATTCAGAATCTGGATGGCTGCCCCTTACACCAAGAGACCTACATCAGCCACCTGTGACTCAATTAGGCTGAACTGGAGCCCCAGCTCATGCCAATTGGGACCAGCTTTGCTTGTTTTCCTTCCACCCAGAGCTCCCTTCTTCTCCTGGGCTGCAAGGAGCCTCCCTGGGACATCTGAGACAGGCCCAGGACCCTGCCTCCTCACAGCCAGCCCCACCCCCACAGGATTTGGCAGAACAAAGGGGGCAAATGTGATAACCACTACACCACAGAAACACCCCTTAGAGCACTATCTGCTGGACTTAAACTTGGATACATTTTTTGTTACTAACTCTTTAGCCAAGGCCTTGGGGGAAGAGGCAGAGCAAGAGCAGGGAACAAGAAATGCCCCCCCCCCCCACACTACTTCTCTAGACCTTCACTCCCAACACTGGGAAGGTGGCAGGGACCCATGTGCCTGGGGAGGGGTGACTCACCAGGGGATGGACCTTTGGGGCAGGCTCAGATTCCCTGGCCTCTCACCCAGCTTCTGTCACACTCCAGAGCAGAGCAGCTCCCAGGGGTAGGGCTGAGCCATGCTGTGTTGGGCCAGGGGCAGGAGCCCAGAGTTTACCACAGACCTCAGGAAGCCAGCACAAAGCACCATCCCAGGCATCTCTCTGACAGGAGCAGAAGGAGATTGACAGGGGATGGGGAGTGTAGGAAGAGTGTCTCAGGGGCTGGGCAGCTTGTTGCCCTGGTTAGGGGTGTGAACAAATACAGGGCTCCCTGTGAGCAGGATTTGAACACACACAGGGAAATCCTATTGGAGTGGGAGTCTAACACCTTAACCACTCAGCCATCACACCAACATGTAGGTGTTTTCCTGTACTTATATGTGAACATAAATGTTGTTACTTACTCTTTGGCCAACTCAGATTGCTGTGGGGCTAAGGAATCCTCTCTTGTTAATTCTGTGCCCTCAAGAAGGGACAAAACCAAAGGAGGCCAGGCCCCTACCTGGGGACTCCAACCAAAACCCTGAGAGCCAGGGGTTTACAAGCCAGATGATCAACATTTGCTGCACTTCTACCTCCCACAACCCTGACAAACCTCAAGGCCAACTCCACAGTCCCAGCAGCTGGGAGAGATGTGCATGTTAGAGCCTCTGCCCAGTGAGCTGTATCCTTCTGTGCCCAGGGAGCCAGACACTGCCAGGGTGGGATGGCTGGAGGGAAATGGAGAATGGCTGCACTTTGGGAGTCAAAGACCTTGTCTGGGACCATAGAATGGAACAGTTTTACCAGCCTGACTGATGAGGGCACCATGGCTTAGTTGGCTAAAGTGCATACCTTATAAACAGAAGACCCCGGGTGCAAATCCGTCTGGTGCCTTGTTGCAGCCTTTGCTCACATTTTCCTACGTCCTTGTGGGACACAGAAGAGGCCTCCCCTGGCCACCCATGGAACTGCTGGTTCAGGAAAAGGCTGATTGGAGAGGCTCATTAGGGAGAAGGAAACCACAAGCCTGCAGCGGGTGCAGAGGTTGCTGTGACTGGCACTGGCCAGGCAGGGCTCTGACTCCCTCTCTGAGCCCCTGGGAACCACAAACTGGCCACTGAGTCCTGCTACATGGACATCCCAGTGCTCTGGGAGCAAGCGATGTGCCTGTAACTCCCTGCTGGGATTGCGGGCCCTGCCCTACCCTACCCTGCCCTGCCTGGTGGGAGAGGGGACAAACACAGGGCCGATTGACAGGGGCTCTGACACTCCAGCAGCGGGGCCATCCAGCCCTTCAGCCGGATTCAGACCAGGCCACTCGGAGCCTCTCGCGCTCACCGAGGGGGATTCCGCACTTGCTGCCTTGGGAGCCAGGGTCACATTGCAGAGCTCCCCCAGGGCCGTCCCACGGCACTGCCAGGCCAGCCCCAGTCGCTCTCACTGCCCTCGGCAATGTGGCTGCATTTTATCCTTCCCCTTCAGAAACAACCGGCCATTCCCTGCCAGCCCCAGCCCCTGTGGGACCCGCTCCCTTCCCCAGGAGCAGTGAGCACCAGCGCGGCTCCCTGCTGAAGCTGCGGCCATGGGAGACAAAGCCCCTGGCTTTGGGAGGGAGACAAGATGTCCAGGTGTTGAGTTTTGCCCATGGCTAGTGTGGGGTGACCCACACTTTGGGGGCAGCTGGGGATGCCTCCTGAGAGCTGATTTTCTGAGGTGGGTGCGACCAGCCCTTCCTGTGTTTCTGGCTCCTTCCAAGGGCTCGAATCTGGCACCTAAAAGTTGAGGAATGTGCATTTGGAAGAGGGAATTTCTGTCTCTTTACCTCTCACCAGTGTGCCCCAGTGGCCTAATGGGCAAGGCATTGGTTTCCAAAACTCGCAGTTGTGGGTTCAAATCCCATCTGGCATGACAGTTGTGATGTTTCCTAGCACATGCCAAGTCCCTTTGGCTTCCTTTGTCCCATAGCAGCTGTCAGATGGTTAAACACTGGGTAAGGGTTCCCTGGAATTGCCATTTTCCCCCAGACAGGACCCCTTAGTAGCAAAGGCTGACACTGGTGTTAGGTGCAGACAGGAGGAGAGTGTTTCTTCTCAGAGCTGGGGCCCTGATCTGGCAATATGTGGAGCTGGGTCTCTGCCTGTAGCAGGCCCCCCCACAAGTCCTCCCACCCTGCCCCTACAGTGTCCCCCTCAGCCTGGACCATCCCTGCAGTGCGTGGCTCTGTGCAGCTCCCCCTCGCTGGCTGCTGCCGCCATGTGCAGCGTTGCAGGTGGGTGGGGAGGACGCCCGGGCGTGACATTATGTCATGGCCCAGGATTTTAAAACTCCTCGGTGGCACGTTGCAGGGCCTGGCTACCTCCGGGTTCAGCCTCCGGGGCCTGAGTGCAGACTCCGGCCCCTCAACATGGAAGGCAGAAGGTATGGAACCGGCTTGGGTGGCAGCAGGGGGACGGGGGAAGGGAAGGGGCTTGGGTGGGGGCGGGGGTGGAGGGGAAGTGGGGGAAGGGCTTGGGTGGTGGGGGAGGGGCTTGGGCGGGTGCGGGGGCAGAGGTGGAGACGGAAGGGGAAGTGGCTTGGGCAGAGGGAGGGGCAGAGGGGGAGGAGTGGAAGGAGAAGGGGCTTGGGCGGAGGGGGAGGGGCAGGGGGGAGGTGAAGGCACCAAGAGACAGGGTGGAGGAGAGACAAATGGCGGGGGGCCAAGTGCAGACAATGAGGAAAAGGGCAGGAGGGGAGGTGTCAGTGGGAGGGGGGACAGGGTGATGCTGGGAGAGGAGAGGGGAAGGGCTTTGGGGACTAGAGGGGGAGGGAGAGGTGCTGGGAGAAGGCTTGAAAGAAGGGGTGGGCATGAGAAAGGTGGGGATGGAGCAAGTCATGTGTGAGGGCACAGAGGCAGGAGGGGAATGGGGCAGAGAGTGGTGAGGGGATGGGCATCAGGGAAAAAGAGGGCAAAGGGGGCAGGGGCAGTAAGGGAAGGGGGAGGCACCAGGAGGGTGCAGGGGTAAGGGAAGGTGCAGGTGCCAGGGGATTCTGGGGTGAAGCAGAAGGGCAGACACCTGCAGGGAAGGGACCAGCACCAGAGGAGAGAGGCAGGGCAGGTGGGTAGACGGAGGTGTTAGAAGAGGGGATGAGGAGGGGTAGCTCACATGATCAGAGTGGGGCTACTGGAGGAGTGGGCACGGGGGGGAGAGAAGGGCTGGTGGAGGGGCGCAGGTCGCAGGAGGGCTGAGGGCAGTGAGAAGGGCAGGAGTCAGGACAGCAGAGAAGGGTGAGGAGTTGGGGGGGAAGCAGGCACCAGGGGAGATGATGGAGCAAGAAGAGGAGACATGGCAGCAGAGAGAAAAGGTAAAGGTTTAAAAATATTGATTAATAACTTGGTATGCTGCCCACGGCCAGTTTGTTTGCGCCTTGCGGTGCAGTTTGGGTTTATGTGGGGATCAACACGTGGCCGGCGAGTGGGAGCCAAAACAAAAAAGTAGTCAGTGTAATGATCTTCTGTTGATATGTGTTTTAGTAGTTAAATTCTTGGACTGTCATTGCTCATGAAAAGTGCTGTCACATGGGTAGAAATCGGGGAAATATTGCATTTTATTAATATCAGCAGAACTGACTTAAATGGGGCCTGTGTGTTGTGTAGTCTTGCCTTAATCTTTGTATTCATGCCTGTCAGTGGGAGAGAAGCTATTTGTATATATTTGCTTGCATATGCAACCACGCTTAAGTTGAGGCCCTCAGCATGTTCTGTAAGTTCCAGTGTGGCCCCTGGGGCTTCCAAAGTTGAGTTGCCCTCGCTCATCCCTGACAGGTGTCTGTCTAACCTGGTCTTAAATATCTGCAATTTAAGCCCATTGCTTCTCATCCTAACCTCAGAGGCCAAGCAGAACAATTTTTCTTCCTCCTCCTTATGATACTCTTTTAGATACTTGAAAGCTGCTCGCATGTCCCTTTTCGGTCTTCTCTTTTCCAAGGTAAACAAGGCCAATTTCTTCAGCCTTGCCTCATATCTCATGTTCTCTAGACCTTTCAACAGTTGTGTCGATCTTCTCTGGACTTTCTCCAGTTTCTCCACGTTTCCTGAAATGTGGCACCTAGAACTGGACATGATACTCCAGCTGGGGCCTAATGTAGATGGCTCATTCCCTGCCTAGGGGACGTGAGACTGGGCGGGTTAATTTCCAATCCTCCTGTTTATTCTTTTCCTAAGCCAGGAGGGCACAGTAGTTCTGATGGGGGTTGGAGAGGGGATGGAAGCCAGATCCAAGATCAAGGAGCCCTGGGAAGTGGGCCCATTGAAAGGAGACTGGACCTGTGGATGCCTTGGGGGTCAGCAGCAAGGGCCTGCTTTGGGAAGCCCCCTCTTTGGAGGTGAATGTGGCAGCATTGAGACACCACCCAGAAGCAGGCGCCACAGACACTAACTCACAGATCCTGCACATGCATAAGATGATAGATCTGCAGGAGGGGGGGCAGTGGCGTAGTGAGGGGGCCGGAGGGGTCAGTTGCCCCTGGGAGAAGAATAATATAAAATTGAGTTAAAAATAGATGTCACACATTTTTAAAAGGAATACCATATCTCCTGCCTTTTGTCTCTTTAGGCCCCCAGTTAAAATTTTCAAAAGCACTTGAGTGACTAAAGTCATTTTTGAAAATTGGACTTGGAAATCTAAGCTCAGATTTTCAAAGGTAATTAAGCTCCTAAAGAGACAGTTGCCAACTCGGATCTTCAAAGATATCTATCTGATCTTTACACACCTTTGAAAATCTGGTCGTAAGTGTCCTAATCAGTTCTGAACGTGAGATGTAGGAGCCCAGTCCTAATTCCTTCAGGCTTTTTTTTTTTTAATTTGAACATTTATCTACACTGATTCCCCTCCTTTCTCTTTCACTATCCGATAAATGCACGGATCAAAATTATAGGTGCTTTGTGAATATGCTGACTTGAGAGTGGAAAGATTTCATATTGTCATGTCTGATCCCTGGTAACCCATCTCAAATATGAAAAACTAGGTTGATACTTGTTCAGATCAGGAGCTGTTGAATTCAGTTTACCATTTGCTGTATCTCATTAGGATGTTTAGTGGAGAAGTTATTATTTTCTTTTATTTATTTATACTGTGGGCAAAGCATGGGCTCACAAGAATTCCTCCATTGCTTTACCATGAGTCTCAAAACATTTGGTGTTTTTCTAAAGGCCTGGGGTCAACTGATTACGTAGCAATCTCAGCTTTCATTTAAAAAAAGTTCTCTATACTTCTGGGCCTTACAGCTAAGGAGGAAAGCTTTAAAACATGAACCCTAAATACTCAAGAAACAAAAGGCCAATACAAATCCAACATGTTTTATTTTTAAAAAATCTTATGATTTGTAGACCAATCTCATAACTTTGTGTAGGCGTTCCTTGTGATTTTTGGATTGGCAATACTGCTCTTTGATTGGTGAATTTAGAGAGGTCTCTCCCTTCAGTTTCCCTTTCCACCCTCCTTTTTTGTCGCAGGTCATCAGAGAATCATAGAGACAATGGAGAGTAGGGTGAGTCCATGACTGTGGTTAATGACCGGTCAGGGTGACTAACTATTATCAGCCAGCGGTCTGAATGAGCTATCTACTGCCATCTGTTAATCAACTGTAGGAAAAGGCTTCACGAGCAGGCCTTATTCATATAGACAACCTACCTTGCCACAGAGATCAGCAGACACACTTGCCGTGTCAAGGTGATCAATTTTGGCTCTTTTGGGTTGAAATTCATTTAAGACTTGGAGCTGGGAGAATGAAATGTTGTAATCCATATTGTATGATTAAAAGGTAAAAGACCTGAACTTAATATGACCTGGCTTAGGGTCTACCATAACTTGAACACTAAGCAGAGGAGAGTGAGTCACATCTAACTGAAAGTCACAGAAGAGGGAAACAGGTTTTATTTCTGGTGGTGTAGAGTCTATTTGGGAGTCCTCAATTATATGTGACACTTTACATCCAGTGTTTAAAGGCAGAGCTGACTAGAATCAATTGAGAGTCCTTGTCTTGTCTCAGTGATCGCTTGAGCAAAAATCATTGATAAAATCTTGTGTACACTGATCTTGGACTCAACATGCAGGCAATATGTGTTGAAGGGCAGTGCAAAGGAGGCAATGGTGGTGAGGTACCATATTACCTAGTGAAATCATTGGTGCTGAAATCACTAAGGACAGGAATTTGACCACAGAACTGACATTTTCTTAACAAAGACTCCATTTTTGCTATTTAAAAAGTAAATCAATGTAACAGAAAACTGCAACGCTCTCTGATAACTTTTTAAAAATCAAACTTTAAACTTTATTGAAAAAATTGGATAGTTTGCAAATGAAAATATTTGACCTACACTTAAGGCAACTGATTTATTTTTGTGTGTAAAATTTTGCATAATTATGGATGGCATTTTTTTTGGAAAATGTTCAACTATATTGATATACATTTTGATCAGATCTACTTCTGATGTGATATCTGTGTGTGGTTGTGGTTTGTTGTGTGGGTGGGGTTTCTTTTTTTTTGGCTCAACAAAAAATCCTGGGCGGGGCGGGGCCGCCAAAACGGTTCAAATTGGGCCCCGCACTTCCTAAAGCCGGCCCTGCTGGGGCTGGTTTAGTCACACTCTAAGGCCGTGTCTACACTAGGCATAAGAGCGATTCTGCCGCAGTCAATGTTCCGGGCTCTAGGGAAGATCGGCTGATTGGAACTGAGCTGTGCAGAGTCTTTTAAAAGGGAACCGCAACTTCTCTGGATATTTGCTGAATTTTATATGAGGGTTGAGGAGAACGGATGTGGTGGGTTCTGGAACAAGGTGGGTGGGGCAGGAAAACTATATGCAAGCAGGGGAATTAGCTCAAGTGGTAGAGCACTTGCTTAGCATGCGAGAGGTAGTGGGATCAATACCCACATTCTCCAGTCATAAGTATTTGTTTCCTTTCTCTTTTCCACAGGCAGAGCCAGCCAGGTGCTTCCAGGGGCTCCTTCCCTCTTCCAAAAATGGAATGGGCTGGTTTCTGCAGTGCAGCGGGTGTCATGTTTGCCTCACATGGAACAGTTCCCTGGGTAAAAGTAAGGCAGGCAAAGTCCAGCCTATAACATGGAGAAGAAGGGATTCCCCTTCCTGGGGAGGGCAGGAATAGACAAGCACTTGGGAGCTTGGCTGCCAGCTGCTTAGCGCAGCTGGACACAGAAGAATCCCAAGACTTGGTTCTGCCAGGCAGCAGTTTTCCCTCTTCTGTTTCTTTTCAGCTCACTGCAAACTGCCTCCCAGCTGTAGGTGAGGCTGTGTGTGTGTGAAACCAGCTGCGCTTCGGATGATTCTGTTAATTGTTTAAAAAGCCTCACCCACCTCTTCTGCCTGGGGAGGTTTCTGGAATAGACGCCTTGGCTGCTTCCAGACTGGCAAGTTTTTCCAAAAAAGCAGCTGCTTTTGCGGAAAAACTTGCCAGCTGTCTACACTGGCCACTTGAATTTGCGCAAGAACACTGACGATCTAATGTATGATCGTCAGTGTTCTTGCGCAAATACAATGACTCTCCCGTTCGGGAAAAAGCCCTCTTGTGCAAATGCTTTTGCACAAGAGGGCCCGTGTAGACAACTGAGAACCATTTTGCGCAAAAAAGCCCCGATGGCGAAAATGGCGATCGGGGCTTTCTTGCGCAAAAGCGCGTCAAGATTGACATGGATGCTTTTCCGCAAAAAGTGCTTTTGTGCAAAAGCGTCCGTGCCAATCTAGATGCTCTTTTCCGCAAATGCTTTTAACGGAAAAACTTTTCCGTTAAAAGCATTTGCAGAAAATCATGCCAGTCTGGACGTAGCCCTAGTGTGACATCACCCTTGGGTTTTACCCCTTTTAACCTAACCCAGAGACTCTTGACAAGTCTGTCTTCTGTGTCCATCTCAGGCCAAGTGTGTGCATGTTTCATATCTAAGGAAACACCTCCTCCCTTTTTCCCTGCCTACCTTTCCTGAGCAAGCTGTACCCTTCTGTGCCAAAATTCCAGTCTATTATCCCACCAAGTCCCTGTGATACCAACTTCTTCCTGCTTATTACCCATAGTCCTGTGTGTCTATACCAGCGACTAAGACACAGATTAGAGTTTGCTTTCCAGTGGTCCCACGTCCTTCCTTTATTTCTGCTGTTACAGCCCATGCTCTATCCCATTTCCGCCCCATCTCCCAGGTTTCCATGTTGTTCACTTACCTGTGGGCTTTGGTCACCTGCCCCCATCAAACCTAGTTTACAGCCTCCTCACTAGGTTAGCCAGTCTGCATCCAAATACTCTTCCCTTCCTCAACAGGTGAACCCCATCCCTGCTGAGCAGCCCTTCCTGCAACAGCATCCCATGATCAAGGAAGCCAAAGTCCCCTGCCCAGGGAGCTGTAGCTTTCTGTGCCCAGGGAGCCAGACACCACCAGGGCTGGAAGGCTGGAGGGAAATGGGGAATGGCTGCATTTTGGGATTCAAAGGTATTGTCTGGGACCAAAAAGTAGAAGAATTTTGAAGCAATTTTATGGATGGGCACCGTGGCTTAGCCTAACACATGAAAAGTTCCTGGTTCGCAACCAGGCAGAAACACAGGGTCTTCTCTTCTTGCGGCTCCCCTTGGTGCCCACAAGGCAGTTTGGGTATGTCTACACTTGCGCCCTCTTTCGAGAGAGGGATGCAGATGAAGACATTCAAAATAGTAAATGAAGCTGGGATTTAAATATCCCGTACTTCATTTGCATATTCGCGTTATGGCGCTATTTCAAACTAGCGCTACGTCTAAATAACAGATGCTGTTAAGATGTGGTTATTTTGACAGAAATAATTGATAAACTTCCTTGTTACTGTTGAAGTAGCAGGAGCAGGCACCATGGCTTAGTTGGCTAAAGCGCGTCTGTCACAAAGAGGAAATTGTGGGTTCAATTCCCAGTTGTGCTTTTTCAGTGCCCTTGCTAACATTTTCCTATGTCCTTCTGGGACACAGAAGAGGCCTCCCCTGGCCACCCCTGGATCTGCTGGTTCAGGAAAAGGCTGACTGGGGAGGAGTGTTGGGAAGAAGGAAATCACAAGCCTGGAGCAGGTGCAGAGGCTGCTGTGACTGGCACTGGCAAGGCAGGGCTCTGACTGCAATTGCTGGGACAGGAGAGCCAGCCCCACATGCCCTTGTGATTCCCTGGGGTATCAGCACCTAGAGAGCCTGAGGGTGCAACCTCTGCAGCTCCTGCAGCCATAGAGGGTGAGGGTACGTGGGCATCAGGTGCTTCTCACTTGTGGTTTTCTTCTTTCCCACATGCCTCTCCAATCAGCCTTTTCCTGAACCAGCAGTTCCATGGGTGGCCAGGGGAGGCCTCTTCTGTGTCCCAGAAGCACATAGGAAAATGTGAGCAAAGGCTACCAAAAGGCACCTGGGGGAGTTGAACCCAGGATCTCCAATTTACTAGGAAAGTACTTTAGCCAACTAAGCCATGGGGCCCTCCTTCAGCTGGCTGTTGCAACTGTTCTACTCTATGGGCCCAGACAACACCTTTGACTCCCAAAGTGCAGCCATTCCCCATTTCCTTCCAGCCCTGGCAGTGTCTGGCTCCCTGGACACAGAGAGCTAAGCTACAGCTCAGTGGGCAGAGGCTCTAACATACACATCTCCTTTAGCCAATGGGGCTGTAGAGCTGGCCTTGAGGTTTGGCATAGTTGGGGGGAGGGAGAAGTGCAGCAAACATTGACCATCTGGCTTGTAAACCCCTGGCTCCTAGGGTTTGGGTTGGAGTCCCCAGGTAGGTGCCGGCCTCCTTTGGTTTCATCCCTTCCTGAGGGCACAGAATTAACAAGAGAGAATTCCTTAACCCCACAGCAATCTGAGTTGGCCAAAGGGTTAGTAACAGAATATTTGCTCAAGTGCAAGCCCACCCATGAAAAGCCTCTGTGGTGTAGTGGTCATTGTGTTTAGCATGTAGCAGATTGTTGGTTTAAAGCCAGGTAGAAACACAAGCTCTTCAGGTGTCCCTTCTGATGGAACAGGCATCTTCTGCTCTAAGCCAGGGGTCTCAGGGCTTGAGTAGTTTGCTTCAGTACCAAGGGGTGTGAACAGCAGTGTCCTAGAAGCTCTGGTACTCCCCTGTTTTGGAGGTGAATTCTTCTTCCAGGTCTTCCCTCTTTTTTCTTGGTCTTCCTTTCCCTTTTCCTCCTTCCTCCACTTCTCTTTTCCCCTTTTCCAAACAAACAATAGGAAAGGGAAGACAAGAATCATAGAATGCCCATTGCAGAACCACAACTTTTGGTCAGTAGTTTCTTGCCAGACAAAATGGTGTTTAACTAAGCCGCACGCCCCTTACAGCTTCCATCAGGCCCCCCCCCATCGGTTGGCGCCCCGGGCAGCTGCCCGGCTTGCCCACCCATTAGTCCAGCCCTGCCTGGGACTCTAAATCGAGATAGCTCATCTACACTGGGGAGCCTGCCTCGGACTATTCTGAGGTTTCCCTGCAGTGTAGCGGTGCTATTTCAAAATAAACTATTTTGAAATAACTATTCAGGAACAACTTATTCCAAAATAAATGTGCTGTGTAGTCATAGCCAGAGAGATGAAGCAGCAGGAGGGAAGCCAGGAGTGCAGAGGCCAGCCGGAGAGCTGAGTATTCCAAGCACCCACATGTGGTTTCTGGTGTAAGGGGTAGTATGCTGGACTTTGAATCCTATAATGTGAGCTCAAATCTGAGTGGGAGCTGCTAGGGTGGGGCTTGTTGTTGTGAGGCTTTTCACACTGCGTGTCTGTGCTGCAGGCTTTCTGCACAAGAATGGCTGTTCTTTCTTTTTACTGGCAGAGCCAGCCAGGGGACTAAGCCCCTCCAGTGCCCCCTCCCTCTTCCTACTCACTCTCCCCAAAAGACAGACCTGGTTCCCCTTTCTTTACCCCAGAAACCACCGTGTTGCAAAGCAGAGCGAGGAGACATCGGGTTCCATAACTTGTGGGGCTCTGGGGCATGATGGAAAGTGTATTAGACTTTTAAGCTGTGGTGGTCTGTGTGAGCCAGGCCAGTTGTTCAAAGATTGTGGGTTCAAATACCCCCAGAGTCACTTTAGCTGCCTGAGTATCTTTCACAGAAGAGGCAACCCCTTGAATGTGGCCGGTGGGGTGTGGGCCTATCTTACTCTGTTGTATGGATCAACTTGTGTGTGAAAAATTGGGTGTTACCTGTACCTTCTAGATGAGCCACTGTTAGACAATCTTTTGTCCTTAAGTCTGAGCAGTGGTTGACAGGGAGTGGCCTCAACGCCTTAACAAAAGGAATAGGAAAGCAGAGGCCTAGGTCTTTTGGCTGGGCTGCCCCTGAAGGAAGAGTCCAGGGACCCCAGGGTGAGGAAGAGAGCCCTGGTTTACAGTGGCAGCTGGAAAAGAGATTTTAGGGTGAGTTTGAGGAGGTTGTACTGAGGTTTCAGTGTAGCATTAGCCAAGCATTTTGTTTCTTTTGATTTGTAACCTCTTTTGCTCTGCCTGTTTTCACTTATTACCACTTAAGTCCTACTGCTTCAACTTAAAATCATTTTTTTATTTTCTATCAAGCCCAGTGTCAATGTTACCTGGGGGGCAACCAGTGTGCATATTCCCCCTTTTATTGTTAAAGGGGGCTTATCCAAATCCTGGGGTCTGATGCCATCTGGGGAGAGCTCTCTCAGGAGGTGGGGCCTTAAACTGCCCTCCCCTTGGGCCTGAAGAGGTTCAGTGTCTGTCCTGCTTCTTCTTTTGGTGGGGCAGGGACCTCAGCTTGGGGAGACCGCAGAGCTGGCCCAAGCAGTGAGAAGACAGCAAGGGGCAGTGGCCATGTCAACACCCCCCAAGGCATCATCTGTGACTGCACCCTGTCAGAGGGGGTGGTCCTCAGGGAGCTTGCTTCTGCAAGGGAGGCCACTGCTGTGGCTGAAGCCATCTGACCATCACACCAGGCACTGAAAGGCCCTCAAGACAGGAGTGTTTTACAAGTTATTCCCTGCTCTGCCACCCATTGGAAGTTGAAAGAGAAGGAATTAGAGGTTGACTGGGGCCCTGCAAGGGCTGGAATTTGAACCCATGCCTCTGGAAGAAGCTGCAAACTGAAACACTTTGGAACCAGCCATGGCCCTCCGCGATGGGGAGTGAAGGCACAGCAACAGAGCCCCCTGGCAATGGCAAAAAAAACACATACCAGGAGGCACCCTAGAGCTTTGACCAGACTGTCAGGGGTGGGATTTGAACCCAGCCTCCGAGGAGACTGGACCTTAACCAGCCCTTAGACCGCTCGGCCACCCTGACACAAGCAAACAAGCTCCTTTTCTTTTGCCCGTGGCTTGCAGCCCGGCAGTGTCACAGGCCACCCTGGCATCCCTTCTTGCTTCCATGGGGCCCAGGCCAGCAGGCGGGCCTGCTTTCCCACTGAGGCCCTGGGGCAGGGCGAGGGGAATGCCTCCTGTGATGGAATCAGTGGGAACGTGCCCTCTCTCCCCGCCACCGCCAAAATAAATACGTAAAGAGCCCACGCAAGCCAGCCCGAAGCCCCCACCAGCATGCTGTCAGGAGTGGGATTTTAAAGATGGCTGTTGCACCCATGGGGGGGAGGTGTTTGCCCTGAAAATCTGTAGAAAGGGGGCCATGTGATATGATGCCAGGAGAGGTATAGAAGTGCCATGTGGCATCCTCCATCTTGTCTTGAGTTCAGCTCCTGATCCCAGATGCAGCCTTGCGGGGAACAATGAGCCAGAAAGAACTTTGGACCCATCTTAATGTAGGATGTGCACCAGAGACTTTTAAGATAGCAGTTTATAGCATCTCTGCTAAGAGCCTGTATCGAGAACTGGGTGAGTCGATGCGTGTAATGCATTATTCTTTAACAACCTTACTCTCATTCTTTTCTTTCTTTTAGTAATAAACCTTTAGGCTATGTCTACCTGCAGGCTTTTTGTGCAAGAAGGCCAGTCTTGCACAAAAACTTGCCAGTGTCTACACCGCACACGTGTTCTTGCACAAGTAAATTTACAGTATAGCGTCTGAAAACAGGGCTTCTTCCGGAAGAGTTATTCCTCTCCCCATGAAGAATAAGCCCTCTTGGCAACAGCTCTTCCACAAAAGGGCAGTGTAGACAGGCAACGTGAATTTCTTGCACAAGAAGCCCCTATGGTTAAAATGGCCATCAGAGCTTTCTTGTCAAGAGAGCTCCTCACTGCCATGGATGCTCTTGCCAAAAGCACATGGCATGTGGACGTGCTCTCAGGAAGACCTTTTGCACAAGAACTCTTCCGCAAAACAGTTCTTGGCAAAAAGCCTGCAGCGTGGACCTAGCCTTTGAGTTTAGATTCTAAAGGATTGGCTCAGCGTGATCTTGTGAGTAAGATCCAGAATGTAAATTGATTGGGACCTGTGCCTGGTTTCTTGGGACTGGAAGAACCCGTTTGGGAAGGGTGAGATTGGGTTCTATAACCCCTCACCTGTGTGCAGGCCCAGGGCTGATTGGGGCACAGGAAGAGCTGGAGTGTCAGAGCGGTTTTGGTCGTAAGGCTTCTTGCTGACCAGATTGGCAGCTGAAGCGCTCGGTGAGACTGGTTTGTGGACTGTTTGGGAAGGGCCTTTAGTCAGCGGCTGTAAGGAGCCCTGAGTCTGAGCAATTCGCCCTGAGCGGACGCCCTCAGCTGTGCCCAGACCCGGTCCGGTCCGTCACAGAGAGGCTGGGCTGGGACTCTTGCCCAGTTGCAAGAGCTGCAAGACTTACCAGCTGGCCTCATGGCCCAGTGGCAGTGTGTCTGATTCCAGATTAGAAGGCTGTTTGTTCAAATCATGTTGAGGTGAAGCAGGTGAGAAGTTTTTTCCCTCAGGTGAGGGGGCCTGGTAATGGGAAGGGAGGTGCACAAAACCAACAGGGACCAGCTCTGAGAGTGGTGGCCTCCCTTTCCTTTGGGCCGGGGAATTTGCTTTTCCTTCCCACCAGCTGCCTTTGGGGGGGGGGGGGGAAAAAGAGCACTCCCACCCTCTGCAAGCCAGGCAGGAGCGAAACCTACACTCTCCAATTCACAGTCAGGAACATGATCCGTTGCCCACTGGCCCTGGCCTGCAAGGGAGGGGCTGGCGGTGCTGTGGGGGCCCTCTAGGGCAGAGGGGCTGCCCACCCCACTGGGCCGGCTTCCTTCTCCCAGCAGCACCAGAGAGAAGGCAGGACAAAAGGCTGCCGTAGGCCCAGAGCAGTGAGTGAGAGGGCACGAGCGCACGCCCAGGCAGCAAGCAGCTGCCCATTTGCGCAAGCCTGCTTTTTCCAGAGCCCACGGCAAAAGGAGGCCTGTTTCCACACAAGGGACCTTTTGTGTGTGAAGTGAATGTGAAAACCGCTACGCTACAGAAACAGGGCCCCCCACGGACTCTGAGAGCAGGCCGGAGAGGCCCCCTTTGGCTGCAGGACACCCTGCCTCGGGGCCCGGCAGGTGGCCATACGGCGGAGAGCACGTATTCCGCTTGAAGGCCATTTTGTGTGTAGGGGTACGTCTCCACCACAGCGTTATTTCAAAATATCTAATTTCAAAATAGTTATTTCAAAATAAGATATTTCTAAATAACGTGTCTATATACAAAATGCATTTCAAAATAGCATTTTGCTATTTGAAATAGTACGGCCACATGAGTGGGCACTGAATCGCATTTAAGGCTGACTGGAACCAGGTCCGGGGGGCATCAGGTCAGGAGTTACTTTGTGTGGCTGCTGCCTGAGGCTATCTGAGGCCTGTGTTAAAGGGACCCCCCGGGAGCCGGTTTCCCTGCTTGTTTGCCTACCTCAATGAGGGACAGCAAAGCATTTTTGTCTCTGCACGCTATGGTTGCCCTCACTCGGGACACCACAGCACTCTGCAGCATGGAGCCAGAGCTGCCCCTTGGCACTCTGGTGCTCCAGCCTGGCCCTGGGTCTCTTTTCTGTCAAACCCATGGGGCCAAGTGAAAAGCAGGGCCGTGGGTGCAAGGGCCACACTCGTGGGCATCAGGTGCTGCCACAAGAAACGCTCCCTGTGGGCCTGGCTGGAACATGGTGCCACTTGAGCATGTTGTTAGCACCAATGTGCCCCCCTGGCCAGTCTGAGCAGGGAGCCAGGGACAGTCCCTGCAAACCTGGGACCATTGACCAAGGCTGCTGATCTTGTGTCTGTGCTGGGATCCCCTCCGTCTCAGGAGCACTAGAGATGTCAGGGAGCTCTGTCCTCCCAGCCTGGGGCTGCCTGTCTAGGCAACACCCTCACACACACTGGCCCCTCCCCTCCTGGGACAGGGCTCCTGCTCTTCCTTGGCTACTCAGCCTGGGAGTTGGGCTTATCCCAAGCACAGGCCAAACAGCAGGAGCTGTGCTTACCTGGGCATCAAGGGGAGCTGCAATAAGAACAGACCCGCCTGCTATTTCTGCCTGGCTTTAAACCAGGAGTCTTCTGCACATTAAACAAACACAATAACCACTACACCACAGAAACATGCTTAAGTCTGTTTTTTTCTGTACATAAACTTGGACAAATATTCTGTTACTAATTCTTTGGTCAAGGCCTTGGGGGAAGAGGCAGAGCAAGTGCAGAGAACAAGACCCGCCCCCCCCCAATATTTTCTTGACCCTTTGCTCCCAACACAGGGTGTGTGTGTGGGGGGGGGGCTGTGTGCCTGGGGAGGGGTGACCCACATCATATCCCCAACATTTCTGCCCTTCATGGATGGACCTTTGGGGTCAGGCCCAGATGCCCCATCCTCTCACTCAACTCCTATCACACTCTAGACCAGGGCAGCCCTCAGGGGTAGGGCTGCGCCATGGGGTGCTGGGCAAAGGCTGCAGGAACTGAGCGTTTGCCTGAGAACTCAGGGACCCATAATGGGGCACCATGCGCCGTGTCTCTCTCGGAAAGGGATTGACTGGGGGTGGGGAGAGTGGCTCTGGGGTTGTTGCAGCTTGTTGCCTTGATTAGGGGTGTGGCCAAAACACAGGCCTCACTGTGAGCAGGATTTGAAGCTCCGCAGGGAAACCCTATTAGAAGGCAAGGCCAACACCTTAACCACTCGGCCATCGCAGCTATAAGCTGAGCTGTGGCCCAGGGCCAGGGAAACTGGTAAATAATCCCAGTGCCCAGGCCTGATGTCACTTGCCTCATTTCACACACCAAACCTGGCTCCTGCTGTGAGACATTGGAACAGTTGGCGAGGGCGTCCCGCAGTTGCCATCTCCCTCTGTGCAGGTGCTGTCCAGAGCCCCGACTAGCAAACGCTGACACTGCTGTTAGGTCCAATCCGTAGAGGAGGGTTTAAGGGTTATTTTGGAAGAAGGGTTTTCTCCCAAATAACTGCATCTAAACTGTGTTTTTTATTTCAAAATAAAGTATTTCGAAATAGCACCCGGACGCGATTATGCAAATGTAGCGCGGGATATTTAAATCCCGGGTTCATTTACAATTTTGAATGTCTCCATTTGCATCCCTCTCCTGAAAGAGGGTGCAAGTATAAACATGTAATGGGTGTTGCAACCTCACAGCACTCACCTGATATTCCCTCCCCGCTGCCTGAAGACGTTTGGGAGTCCTCCTGTGTCTGGGGACCGGCTGCAGGGTGAAGGTCGCAAAGCTTCTGGAATCCTCCTCCTCGTCCTGGAGCTGCAGGTCATCAGGGTTGTCATCCTGAAGCTGCCGCTGCTGCTGCCCAGGTGTCTCCATGCCAGACTCCACAACTATCCCTGGAGACAGGGGTTCCCCACACCCCGGGATTCGGTCCAGTTCCTCACAGTACGCACAGTGCTGCGGTGCTTCCCCAGAGCGGGAGCTGCCCTCACGGGCCCTCACATACCCCTCCCGCAATTCGTTGACCTTGGGTCTGACTTGGTCTAGGATGCAGGAGGGGGGAGGTGGCCTTTCTCTGCAAGGCCATCAGCCATTCGGCCATATGTTAGATAATTTCATGGAGGTTAGGTCCATAAAAGGCTGTTAGCCAGGGGGTAGGAATGGTGTCCCTGGCCTCTGTTTGTCAGAGGCTGGAGAGGGATGGCACGAGACAAATCGCTTGATCGTTGTCTTTGGTCCACCCCCTCAGGGGCACCTGGCGCTGGCCACTGTCGGCAGACAGGCTACTGGGCTAGAGGGACCTTTGGTCTGACCCAGTACGGCCGTTCTTATGTTCATATGTTCACAAATGTCCACGTTCCTCCGCCTGGACTGCAGGGCCTGCAGAGACTCCCCTTCGGATCACAGCTCCAAGAGGGTCTTTATCTCTGGCCCAGACACTGACAGTGCCCAGTGTTTGCTGCCCCTTGTTTGGTCCTGTGAACAGGGCCAGATTAAGGCATCGGCTAGCTGGGCAGCTGCCCGGGGCACCAATTTATAGGGGGTGCCTGATGGCAGCTGTAAGGGGCGTGCAGCACCCCTTATAGCTGCCATCAGGCACTGCGTGCCCGGCTCCCAGACTGCAGGCTGCAGCAGCTCCCAGCAGCCACCCTGCAGCAGCTGCCCGGGGTGGGGGCCGCATTAACCCCCACAGCACCGGCCAGCAGCACCCTTCCCTCCGCGGCTGTGGGGCCCTGCATGGCCAGGCTTGGCCCGCCCCTGGCAGCCCCGGGTTGCGCACCAGTGGCAGTAGCCAGGCTGGGCCGGGCACGTGTGTCCTACCGCCGCCATCTGAGCGCGCCCTCCCCCACGCGCCGGGTGGAGGCAGGGCCACACATGCGCCCTCCCCCAACCCGGGGCACAATTGAACTGTCAGCCCGGGGCACCAGAATGGAGCGGTCTGGCCCTGCCTGTGATGTGTCTCTGAAGGGGTCTCTGGGGGTTTGTGCCTGTGACATGGCTCTCCGAAAGGCAGAAGCGCTTGATCTTAGGCAAAGGACCCCGAAACAACACTTTATGGCAAAAAACACAAGGACAGCTCTTGGTCCTCATCCCCGGGCCACACAGAGTATCCAGAAGTCACTTCCCCACCTCTCCCTTGGCTGCTCTAGAGCTTAGCCCAAAGTCCGATAAACTGTACTCTCCCACCCAACAACCTCTGGGACTCCTCTCCCACCCAGCTCCTCACACCACGGGGAGTGCAGGGCAGCCACTACCCCAGCAGCACCACTTCTGGTCTTTGCCTAATGGCCAAGAAGTTATGCTTTACCCAAACCACACGGGCACCCTCTCGCCCCTGGCTCGCCTCATGGCAGACGTGGGTTTCCCTCACTAATTTTCCCCACAGCTTTGCAGACAGGTATTGGTGGTATAGTGGTGAGCATAGCTGCCTTCCAAGCAGTTGACCAGTGTTCAATTCCCAGCCAATGCAATGTACAGAGAGAACATCTTTGCTGAGACTTTTTTTACTTGAACCCTGAAAAAACAGGCACAAATGGGTCCTGCAGCTGCGGGCTGCCTCTCACCGCTTTTCATCCTCTCCAAGAGCATGCACAGTAATGCGGTTCCTCCCTCACATACCCCTGCCGCAATTCCTTGACCTTGGCTCTGGCTTGGTCTAGGATGCGGGGGTAGGAGGGAGGTGGCCTTTCTTTGCTAGACCATTGGCCATTGGGCCATAAATGTCCGTATTCCTCCGCATGGACTGCAGGGCCTGCAGAGACTCCTCCTGGGATCACAGCTCCAACAGGGTCTTTATCTGTGGCCCAGACCATGACGGTGCCTGGCGTTTGCTGCCCCTTGCTTGATTTGATTCCCAGCCAATGCAAGGTGGGAAGGGAACAGGCAATGTCCTGGGGGAGATCTTATTTAACCCTGAACAACAGGCACGAGCGGGTCCCACAGGCAAGGGCTCCCTCTCACTGCTTTTTGTGGGGAACAGCTCCAACAAAACTAACTTGGCTGTTGTGGGGTCTGCATGGGGCTTGTACCCATGACCTGGGCATTATTAGCATCAAGCTCTAAACAGCTGAGCCAGCAGGCCCATGACTGACCCCCACTAGAGGGACGAGAAGAGTTTTCCCTGCTATTGGGGAAAGCAGGCCAGGCCAAGGTCCTTTTAGCCACTGGGTCTGTGCAGACTAGAGCCTCCTACCAGATCTCTGGTCTGTTTCCTGAAAAGCCTCAGCCTTTTGCCTGTTTCTGCTTCCCTGTCCATAGCAGGCAGTTAAAGGGAGGTGGAACAGGCACCACAGCGAACAACTCTGTGGTCAGCATAGGGCTTGAACACATGATTTTGACATTAATAGCAACACGCACTAACCCACTCCGCTAGTCGGCTAACCAGAGGATGCTTAAAAAAAATGGCCCTTTCAGAAAGGCTCCTCCAGCAGCTGAAACCTGTCTCTGCAACTGCCAATGGCTCTTCTCTTATAGGGGCAAGAGCGACTCACTGAGATGTGGGCTGGCTCGTCCAGCTGGTTTGAGGTTTGGTCAAGATGGCTGGCGGCCGGCATGGCGCACTGAGACCCAGGGCAAAGAGGCAGCTGGAATCTTTTCCTGCCAGCACCTTGCCTCCCAGCTTCTTCCCTGTCAGCAGCAGCCGCAGCCCTTTCGGCCACTGGGTCAGCCCAGGAAGGGAGGCAGGGGGGCCAAGTAGGGAGTCAGGCTGAGGGG
>CM064345.1:10977781-10995205 GCA_032595735.1 Pelochelys cantorii
CTCCCTTGGCTGCTCTAGAGCTTAGCCCAAAGTCCGAGAAACTGTACTCTCCCACCCAACAACCTCTGGGACTCCTCTCCCAGCCAGCTCCTCACACCACGGGGAGTGCAGGGCAGCCACTACCCCAGCAGCACCACTTCTGGTCTTTGCCTAATGGCCAAGAAGTTATGCTTTACCCAAACCACACAGGCACCCTCTCGCCTCTGCCTAGCCTCATGGCAGATGTGGGCTTCCCTCATTAATTTTCCCAAGCATTTTGCAGACAGGCATTGGTGGTATAGTGGTGAGCATAGCTGCCTTCCAAGCAGTTGACCTGGGTTCAATTCCCAGCCAATGCAATGTACAGAGAGAGCATCTAACAACCTTACTGAGCCTTTCTTTACTTGAACCCTGACAAAACAGGCACAAATGGGTCCTGCAGCTGCGGGCTGCCTCTCACCGCTTTTCATCCTCTCCAAGAGCATGCACAGTAATGCGGTTCCTCCCTCACATACCCCTGCCGCAATTCCTTGACCTTGGCTCTGACCTGGTCTAGGATGTGGGGGTAGGAGGGAGGTGGCCTTTCTTTGCTAGACCATTGGCCATTCGGCCATAAATGTCCGTATTCCTCCGCATAGACTGCAGGGCCTGCAGCGACTCCTCTTGGGATCACAGCTCCAACAGGGTCTTTATCTGTGGCCCAGACCATGACGGTGCCTGGCGTTTGTTGCCCCTTGCTTGATTTGATTCCCAGCCAATGCAAGGTGGGAAGGGAACAGGCAATCTCCTGGGCGAGATCTTATTTAACCCTGAACAACAGGCACGAGTGGGTTCCACAGGCAAAGGCTCCCTCTCATCGCTTTTCATGGGGAGCAGCTCAAACAAAATGAATCTCTTGCTGCCAGCACCTTGCCTCCCAGCTTCTTCCCTGTCAGCAGCAGCCACAGCCCCTTTCGGTCACTGGGAGGCAGGAATGGGGCCAAGTAGCGAGTCAGGCCGAGGGGGCAGGCAAAGCTCGTCTTGCCTTGCAGGGCCAGTGGCAACAGCTTCTCTCTTGTGCGCTGCTGAGGAGAAAAACACCCTGAGCAGGACCATAAAGACCAATTTAAAAGAGAATTTAGACGGGGGCACCAAGGGCCCAAGAGTCAGAGCCTGGCAGCTTCTGGGACACAGGAGAGGCCTCCCCTGGCCACCCATGGAACTGCTGGTTCAGGAAAAGACTGATCAGGGAGGAGTGTTGGGAAGAAGGAAACCACAAGCCTGAGCAGGTACAGAGGCTGCTGTGACTGGCACTGGCAAGGCAGGGCTGTGACTGGAATTTCTGGGACAGGAGAGCCAGCACCACCTGCCCTTGTGATTCCCTGGGGGTGTCTGTGCTCAGAGAGCCTGAGGGTGCAACCTCTGCAGCTCCTGCAGTCATGGAGAGATAGGGTATGTGGGCATCAGGTTCGTCTCACTTGTGGTTTCCTTCTTTCCAACACTCTTCTCCAACCAGCCTTTTCCTGAACCAGCAGTTCCATGGGTGGCCAGGGGAGGCCTCTTCTGTGTCCCAGAAGGACCTAGGAAAATGTGAGCAAAGGCTGCAATAAGGCACCACTGGGAGTTGAACCCAAAAATCTCTTGTTTATCAAGTAGGCACTTTAGCCAGCTGAGCCATGGTGCCCTCCACAGGGGGCAGGGTGAAACTACTCCACTCTATGGTCCCAGACAACACCTTTGACTCCCAAAGTGCAGCAATATCCTTCCAGTCCTGGCAGTGTCTGCGGCTGAGATGCAGAAAGAAAGATACAAGATCCCTGGTGGGGTCTTTGCCGGATGAACGTGCCTGAGGAAAGAAGCTGGAAGCGCAACAGACATATAAAAGGGGACATGGGACAGTTTGAGTCACACACATGGCAGGTGGCACAGCACAGCCAGGGACCTTATCCACTCTCAGAGCTTCACAGCTTGTCTCCATGCCCCCAAACCCCACCAGGCAAACTGCCCCATGGGCTTCACCTGCACCATGCTCAGGGCCTGGGGATTTTCTGTCACTTTGCCAGACCAAATAACTAGCTCCCCCCCACTCCTCCGGAGTCTCTGCCTCTCATGGGCCTTTCTCATCCTCAGGCTCTGCTTTGTCTCCAGACAGACCCTGCTCTGCTACAGCCACCTCCCTTGGTCTGTCACTCCTGGGCCTTCTAGAGCAAAATATGCTCCTTCATTCTGACTTTGAGTACATGGTCTTTTAGCACTCAGGTTTCCATCTTGCACCAGCATTTGTTCATGGGGGGTCTGAACAGCTTCTGTTGAGAGGGAGATAGCAACTGTGGAGCATCTTTGCAGACTGTTTCAGAAAGTAGAGGAATGTAAACTCTTTGTCAGTAAGAAGGAACTGTCACCCCAGGTGGGATTTGAACCCACAATCCCTGGCTTAGGAAGCCAGTGCCTTGTCCATTAGGCCACTGGGGCCCACCAGAAAGACTGCCAGGGAAAGAAATTCACCCTTCTTCAAATTTTAGCTCCTGATGAAGCCCGATACACAGGAAGGGCTCATCACACCCCTCTGAAAATCAGCTTTCCATGGGTATCTGTAGCTGGCTCCCACTCATGGGCCTTGACATCTCCTCTCCCTCCCGAAACCAGGGAAGTGTCTCCCATCACTGCAGCCCTCCTGAGGCTCTATGGCCCTGTCTGTACAGCAGGGACAGCAACAGTCACAGGAGGGCCCCTGCCCTAGCAATGTGGCACCCTGAGCAGCCTCTGATGTTCCCTGCTTGAGCCCCAGAACCAGCCCTGAGTGAGTGGGGGCAGGGAGAGCAGCTCACACAGGCCAAGGGGCTGCCCAGGGGCAGGACATGAGCCTGCAAGGCAGCAGTGACATCACAAGGAACTTTTATAGCCCCTCAGCTCATTGGTTGGGAGGCAGTGACCTCACAGAGGATCCATGGCAACAGCCAGGTGGGACAGGCTGCAGGGCTGGGCCAATCTCAGAGACAATGCCCCCCCCCCCCCCCAGCCCAGCTGCCTGGAATCTCCTTTGGGAGGTTTCCCCTTGAGGGCAGAAGGGATTGAGGGTCCCATCTGGGAGTGTCTCTGTGGAGATTTCCCCTTTCCCCAGGCTGCAGTGGGAGGGGGCTGGGGCAGAGGAGGGGGTTGGTACAGTTTCAGTACAATAAGAATGCCCCAAGAAACTGGAAGTGGCATGTTGTTCCAGCTTCAGTGTCTAATCAGGTCCTCAACCTAATCTCAGTTCTCTTGCACCCTCCAGATTCTCCCTGTTCCCCAGTGAGAAGCGTGTATCCTCTTCCCCCCTTTCCACAGGCAGAGCAGGCCAGGGGGCTAAGCACCTCCAGTGGCCCCTTCCTACTTGACCTCCCACAAAGCCAGGACTGAAAGCTGCTGGACCCCAGCCCTTCAGGGACAGGCCATGGCAATAGCACTGACTGGAGGCAGGTTGCAGGTGGAGCAGCATTAACCCCATTGGAAAAGTGCTGCCTTTGCTCCATGGGCTGTGCTGAGCATAAGAACAAGAACCATGTCCAGTTGGGGAGGAATGGTGGCAATCCATCTTCCAGAGTTTGATTTAGTGAGTCCAACTAAGACTCCCTAAATCAAACTCAGAGGGCTCCACTTCTAGCACTTCTGCTCTTTGCTGCCTTTGGCTTCCCGCTATGGGGACACCGCCAAACTTGACTGAAGGAAGCCGACTCCAGCTACATACGGAGGGATGGTGGGAAGAGCAGACACGTTGGCCAGGCACCACTGGGAGCTTCCTCCCTCACCTCCCCCGTACCTGGCAGGTACCTGGGCCAGCTTAGCCATGGGGCCGCTCTCTGGGACTTTCCTCTCAACTGCTTCACATGTTGCCATTGCCCATCCCAAGGGAGGGGGGAGGAGAGTCACTCTCCTTGGCTGCAGGAGCTGCAGAGGTTGCAGTCTCAGGATCTCTGGGTGCTGACACCCCTAGGGAATCACAAAGGTGTGTGGTGCTGACTCTCCTCTCCCAGCAATTGCACTCAGAGACCTGCTTTGCCAGTGCCAGTCACAGCAGCCTCGGCACCCGCTCCAGGCTTGTGGTTTCCTTCTTTCCAACCCTCCTCTCCAACCACCCTTTTCCTGAACCAGCAGTTCCATGGTTGGCCAGGGAAGGGCTCTTCTGTGTCCCAGAAGGACCTAGGAAAAAGTGAGCAAAGGCTACAACAAAAGGCACTAGTAGGAGTTGAACCTAGGACCTCCTTCTTACAAGGCAGATGTTTTAGCCAGCTAAGCCACAGTGCCCTGTATAGCTAAGTCTACATTACAGGGTTTTCCTGGGATACCTCTCATATCCTAGCAAAACTCTGCCACATCCAGGGAATGCATCCACTTTTTAGGATCAGCGCATTCTTTTGGAAGCCCTGTATCCCTCATTTTATTAGGAATAAGGGCTCTTCCAGAAGAGGAGATTTTCCTCACATTTGGGCCCGTGTAGATGGGCCAAATGTCAGAAAAGCCTCTTCCAAAAGAAGAAAAGTGTCTCTTAAACTGATGTAATTGATGGCTGCAGACAACACTTTTGCATCCCAAAGTGCTGCCATTCCCCATTTCCCTCCAATCTTGGCAGGGTCTCAAGGCCTGTGTACCCCAAGAAATGTAATTGGCAGCTTGTACTCACAATCTTTTTGTCAACTGCACTGCAGGGCTCCGAAATCATGAACCCAAAGCAACCACCTTGATTGCCTTCTGCTAAGGCCAGAGGGAAAATAAACTCTTTTTCAAGCTGGAGTTGAAACAGCAACCTAAGGATCACTTGTCAAGCACACACTACAGCTCTCTACCCTACCAGCTGAGCTATCAAAGAGTAACTGAGTTATAATAGTTTATCCAGGTTGGCCCTTTTACAAGTCTCAGGGTAAGTGCTCCCCAAAGTAGGTGGCATTGCTGATGAGGGGCAGAGGTGCACAGGGGTTGTCACAGGTACTTCACATGCAGACGGGCCCCCTGAGAAAAACCTGAGCTGGATCCATCCGTGTCACAGCAAAAAGAAGAAAGCTGGGTTCTTCTCATGTGTCTCCTTTGTTCCAGAGTCTCTAGGGCTGCAGGAGGGGCAGATCCAAAAAAAACCAAACCACTTGAACGAACCTCTGTCCAGCCTCTTGTGCTGCTCTCCAAGGCTCCACAGCCTCGAGTGCCATGGAAATGGGCACCAACTGAAAAACTGAAAATCCTAGCAACATTGCTCCCATGATGCATGTAGGAGAATGAATGTTAGTGCAGAAGGGCCATACAGGTGGGTGCTCAAAGGTACAGCGTTCAAATCCCACCACACCTGCTTCCTGATTACCAGCACAGCTTTACAGAATCAGCAACCCTTGAATGTGGCCAAATGGGCCCAAGCCAAAGGAGAGGCTGGCTTGCAGGAGCTACAAGTCTCAGCATAGAAAGGAACCTGCCTGAGAAACATGCTTGGCTGCTGGCCAGGAGTCAGCCAGGTAAGACTCCCAGGCAGAGCCTGCCTGTGGCACCCCAGCCCCTCAGCACTTCCTATGATGGGAGAGAAACAACTTAGCAGATTGCATGAATATGTAACCCTGCTGCCGGGTAGGCCTGGCAGTAACCAGAGCTGGGTTCAATATCTTGGGGTCCATCTCACACAGAACCGGCTTGAGCCCCTACCCAGTAATCTGGGAAATTCACACACCCCTGGGTGCCTCTGAGAGGCAATGTTTCCCCACTCACAAGCACTGAGCCTGAGTGTAGGAAAGAAACATTTAATGAAAGAGAGAGAGAAGTCATACAACATTAACTTGGGGAAAACACCACAAACAGGCTATATCTAGACTGGCATGATTTTACACAAATGCTTTTAACGGAAAAGTTTTCCGTTAAAACTATTTGCGCAAGAGAGCATCTAGATTGGCACGGACGCTTTTACGCAAAAGCACTTTTTGCGCAAAAGCGTCCGTGGCCAATCTAGACGCGCTTTTGCGCAAGAAAGCCCCGATCGCCATTTTAGCCATCGGGGCTTTTTTGCGCAAAACAAAACTGAGCTGTCTACACTGGCCCTTTTGCACAAAAGGTTTTGCGCAAAAGGACTTTTGCCCGAACGGGAGCATCAAAGTATTTGCGCAAGAAGCACTGATTTCTTACATTAGAACGTCAGTGCTCTTGCGCAAATTCAAGCGGCCAGTGTAGACAGCTGGCAAGTTTTGCCCTTTGCTCCCCTGGCTGATGAAGCCCTAGACAGGACAGGTTGCGTAAAGCAAGGAACGTTTCCCAGGCAGGCTCAGCAGGGCCCGCTTTGGTGTGGAGGCGCCTTCAGGCCCCTTAAAGGGAGATTCCTCTGTCTGCTCCCCTGGCTGGACCTTGGCGAGCTGAACATCCTCCAAGTGGTTGTCGCCTGTGGTGTCCTCCAGAATAGCTGTGAGCACAAGGGGGAGACGTTCCTGCCAGGGTGGGGGCCAGAGGCTGAGCAGCTTGCAAAGGCCTTTCAGCAGCAGCACACGGCTGCCATCCAGCAGCCCATCAGGGGGCTTGTGCATCCGAGAGGCCCTGAGGGAGAATTTCAGACAAGGACACCTGTGAGACTCTCCCCTGGGAGGCCTCACAAAGGGCCTCTGTATTGCCCCTCTGTGCCTTCCCCCCCACATACATACCCTTCCCCTGCCCGCCCTTCCCACTTTCCTCTTCCCCTTCCCCTGCTGGTAACACAAACAGGACTTTTCCCTGTTGAAAGAACGAACTCTCTGGTTTTTATTTGGGGCAGGTAGAACGGGGGAGGGACTGGGAGAAGAACCAAGTAGTGGGGGGGGGGGCTCAGGTCACACCTGCATGCATTGGTGGTATAGTGCTGAGCAGAGCTGCTTTCTAAGCAGTTGACTTATGTTCAATTCCCAGCCAATGCAATGTGAGGAGGAAGCAGCAAAGTTCCTCAGGGAGGTTTCACTTTAACCCCCCAAAATGGGCCTGAATGGGTCCTGCAGCTACATGCTCCCTTTCCTGGCTTTTCGTCCTCTCCGAGAGGCAGGAAGCCCTCGATCTCAGCCAAATGGACCAGAAACAATGCTTTATGGCAAAAAACATGAGCACAGCTCTTTGTCCGGATCCCTGGGCCACGCAGAGTATTCAGCAGCCATTTCCGCCTTCGCCTCTCTTGAACTTAGCCCAAGAGCCAAGAAGCTGCACTCTCCCACCTAGAAACCTCTGTCACTCCTGTCCCTCCCAGCTGCTTTGTGATCCCTCAGTCAAGTCCTTTCTAGGTAGGAGCTTCTAGGAACTGGCATTCCTGGCTGTAGGGTGGGTCTGGGTCCCCGCAGCCTTTGGATCTGTGTGAGACATGATCCCAGGGGAACCGTCTCCTGGAGCTTCTCCCTGTCCCATGGAGCTCAGGGCAGGGAGACACAGGGCCAGTGTCTGTACGGTGCCAATGTGTGTAACGCATGGCGACATTTCTCCTTCCTCTGCCGGAGAGGGAGCCAGATTGATCCCATGAGGCCACATGCAGCTGGGGCAGGGTCTGGAGAGGTGAAGCAACCGAATGGAAAAAGCAAGGAAAGCAGAGTATCAGTTACCATCTGAGAAACTCAAACATGTAGCAGCGTCATGGTCCCATGGTGTAAGGGGCAGGACTTTGACTCCTACAATCTGAGTTCAAATTTCAGTGGGACCTGCTGGTGAGGTGTTGGTTTGTGCAAATCTCTAAGAGCCGAGCTTCTTGCCCCGCTCCTCCAATTCCACTTTGTGCTTCTTCACTTTTTCAATCGAAAACCTGGGAAGAGATGCTCTGGTGGCTCAATGGGCTAGCATACAGTACTTATATGGTAGTATTTGCAGAAGACATGCTGTGCTTATGAGTTCAACCCTCACCTGGACTAGTGGTTTTCAGTCCTTGCTGGGCTGTCTTCTTGCATTGAACACTGTGGGTGCTGGGATTCCACCCCAAAGGATGGGATCAGTGAAAATTCCCCCTTCCTGTGTTTTGGCCTCATCAGAGCGATTGCTGGGTGGCCAGGATCTGCGGCCAACTGGCACAGAGAGGTTTGGACCCTTGACCCTCTTTCTGCCAGGGTCTTGTTGTGAATCTTCTTCCCCCCATCAGCAGCTACTGTCCCTCTCACCCTCTGGGTCAGCTCAGGAAAAGAGGCGGGAAATGGGACAAAGTAGTGAGACAAGCTGAGGGAGGCAGGAAAATTCTGATTGCTGCATCTCCCCTGTGTGAGGGAGTTTGGTTTGCTTGCTCTACTGTGCTAAAACAACAGCGTGGTCTAAGTCACTAGAGGGAGGGTCCTGTTTTTCTTCTTGTTGGGTAATCTGGTCTCTAAATGGAGACATGGGTTCAAATCCCACTCCTCACACATTCTTTGTTTTATATCTAGAGAAGTGACCTCATTTCAATGTCTCCCCTGACTTTGCAGGAGCACTTGCTCAGCATTTCTCTTAGGCTGCATCTACACAGCAGCGTTCCTTGGGAATAACGGCCATTATTCCGAAATAACAATGGGAGCGTCTACACTGCAATTCCATTACTCTGACTTCTGTAACGCTCCATTCAGACCAGTGGCCTGAGGCGCCAGAAGGTTTCCAGGCTGCAGACAGCCAAGCCCACAGGCAAAGACAAAGCAAAGTCCCAGCCACTTCCTGCTCAGCCCAGCGGGGTCTCTGTGTGGCCCCAGAACTTTTGTTTCCCCATGCGTAGGTGCAGAGGCCCAGATTCAGCAACACTCACAGGAGGGGGCTGGTTTGATGCTTCACCCCACAGCCCAGCAATGACCCCCCAAACTTCCCCTGCTCTGAGAGCCCAGTTTACTGAGAGCCCCCCTGCCCGAGACTCTGTTCTGCTTGAGACCCCAGAGCCCTCCCTTGGGCTGCCTGGCACATGAGGAATTGCAGGAGGGGAGCTAGGTCTAGTGGTCAATTTGTAGAGTTCCACAACAGCTGCTGCCAGCGTGCGGATGTGCACATCTGTCTGGGGTTACTGGACACCTGGCCTGATTTGGTGAGTCCCGGATTCTGTTCCTGCCATGATGGACAAAGCAGCACTCAGAGAGGCACTTTAATAGCTCAGCTGGCAAAGCAAGGGCTGTATTGGTATGCAGCAGGTGTTCTTAGGTGGCTGGTTTGATGCTGCTCTAAGGAGAGCTCCTTTTTCCTTCTCTGGCAGAGGAAGGGAGGAGGGGCAGGACTTGCTGGCTCCTAGGTGGAGCAGCAGGGCAGACAAGGCCCTTCCAGGAGGCACAGCTGTGCTCTTCAAAGAGAAGCCAAACAAGGGATAAGCCTTAAGAACTAAGACTTTTGCTAAAGCCTCAGATTGAGCCAGGGACCTTTAGATCTTGAGTCTAATGCACTCTCCATTGAGTTACTGTGGCACCTCTTCCACAAGAGTGCTTGTGTAAGACTGCGGTGTAGACAAGCAACATGGATTTCTTGAGCAAGAAACCCCTGTGGCTAAAATGGACATCAGAGCTTTCTTGCACAAGAGAGCATCCACACTGCCATGGACGCTCTTATGCAAAAGCACATGGCAGTGTGGACGCACTCTTGTGCAAAAACTCTTGTGCAAAACAGTTCTTGTGAAAACAGCCTGCAGTGTAGACGTAGCCTCAGGGTTTTTCTCAGCAGCAGTGCACAAGAGAGAAGCTGATACCAGTGGCCCTGCAAGGCAAGATGAGTTTTGCCTGCTCCCCTTAGCCTGACTCACTACTTTACCCCATTTCCCGCTTCCCTTTGTGTGCCGATCCAGTGGCTGAAAGGGGCTGCGGCTGCCGATGGTGGGAAGATGGGTGGTAAGACCCTGGCAGCAAGAGGGTCTTTGCTGCTTGGGCCTGGCTCTCAGCATGGGGCAGGCAGGGGCGCCCTGAGAGGTGAAGCAGCGGAAGGGAAGCAAGGAGCAGAGTGTCAGCTGCCAGCCGAGAATCACAGGTGCCCCTCTGCCTCCTGGGACCACCCCTCCCTGAGGCTCCAGCTGCCTGTCTCTCACCATGTGCCCCTTGGGGAGTCCACTCGCTCTGGGCTCCGGGGTCCTCCCGGTCCCATAGGGAATGACACAGCCCTGTTCTCTAGCCCAGAGCCACTCTCAGCCCGTGTGAAACAGAAGGGTTCATTGAGCATCTGAGCACAGCACAGGGACCCAGGCAGGTAGCAGGGGCTGCGAGTGGGAAATGAGGGCACAACAGGGCTGGGACAGCAGGGAAGCAAGTTGCACCAGGACTCTTGCCACCAGGGTCTGGTCCCCCGACATCCTCCCCACGCTGCTGAGCCCCGTCCACTTCAGTCACCAGGTCAGGCTGGGAGCTAAGGCAGGAAGCGGGGAGGAAGCGAGTCAAACTCTTGCTGGCAGGGAAATGCTCGTGTTGCCTTCCTGGGCCGCACACAACGACGTCCTTTCTGTGTGGGGCACAGTGACCAGTTCTCCTGGACAGAGAATTATAAGCCAGAAAACCCCATTTGCAGCAGCCAATGTAGGTCAGTGGGGGAAGCCTTAGGTTAAACAACCTTGGCATGGCTCTCAGTGCAGCAGGGCCCTCTCCACTCCCCTGGCCATGCTAGTACCCTGTGACATCCACTCATCCATCTTGGCCACAGCCCAGCACTGGAAATTCACGCCCATCAGACTAACCCCCTTCACTTCCAAACCTCCCTCAGAGTCGCTGCTTCCTTGGCTAAAGTCCCTTCCTGCCATGCGTGTGGCTGGCAGGGGTTGCTAGATGGATCCATTCACATGTAGCTTCACTGAAACCCCCCTCGTTGGTCTGCACCCAGATCAGTCCATGTCACTCGCTCAGGGGTTTCTCTCCCTAGCATGCTGCAGAGAAAGCCCTTGTGTGTTAAAGGGCCTCAGGGAGCCCAGAGAGAAGGGAGCTGGGATTCTGGACCTATTGATCCCCTCAATGCTCAGGCACAACTCAAGCCTCTCCCATAGACCTAATTCTGTGCCCTGACTTCTGTACCCTCCCACATCCTCACCCCCGCCCTGAGCTCTCCCCCACAAATCCCTGCCTTGAGCCTCCCACACTTTAATTTATTACAGGTACTGTCCTATCACAACTCCCCCTGCCCTTCAACTTTCTGCCTTGAGCCTCCCCCCGCCCAAGGGGTGGTGCCCAATAGAACAGTCCCTGTAGGAATGTGTCACTTTCACCCCCGGGAGCAACTCAGCCATGCAGAGGGGCTGCCTGGGGCAGGACATTAGCCCTGGAGGGCAGGGGTGGGTGTGGCAGTGACATCACAAGTACCTCTTGCAGCCCCTCATCTTATTGGCTAAAGGAGGTTGGGAGGCGGTGACCTCACAGAGAGTCCATGACAATGGCCGGGTGGGACAGGCTGCAGGGCAGGGGCCATATCAGAGACCCCCATGGCTTTGCTGCAGGGAGTCTCCTTGAGATCTGCTCCTGAGGTCAGAGAGAGAATGGGAGTCACAAGAATGAGTGTGAGGAGGAGCCTTGTTGGAGTCTTCTCCTCCCCCACCAGCTAACTGACCTAGAAGACAGAGAGGTGGGAAAAGGGCCCTGAGTTAACCTCTTGGGTCACAGCTGCTGTAACAAAGAGGTAAGATGAATGACAAGGCAGTTGTCATGTGAAAAGTGGGGCTGGTTTCCCTGACTAGGAATTGAACCCCGGCCTCATCAGTAAAAGTGCTGCATCGTAGCCACTAGACCATCACGGACACATTAACAGGGTTCTTTCCTTATCAACATTAGCCTTTCACAGGCCAACTTCTGTCCCCTTCAGGACGGGGGTCCATTTTCTATTGCCCAGAGGGGACAAGAACAGAAACCAAACAGAACATCAGAACAGCCAGACTGGGCCATGCCAGTTGTTCAACTAGCCCAGGATCCTGTCTCACAACAGCAGCCAGTTTCATTGCCCAGTGGGAATCCTCAGGACAGACAATTGTTTAGTGATCCCTCCTGTCTAGAATACACCAGCCAGGGACACCTTCCCTGTCCATCCTGGTTAAATGCCATTGATTGACCTTTCCTGCATTCAATTATCCAGTTCTTTTTTGGACCTTCTTGTAGATTTCACCTTCACAACATCCTCTGGCAAAGAGTTCCACTGGGTGCAAAAATGCTTCCTTTTGGTTTATTTTTAATTTGGTTACTTACCAGTTTGATTCTGTCACCCGGGGTCTTGAGTAGGAGAAAAAAAATTCTTATTTGCTTTCTGCACCCTTGTCATCATTACACAAAACTCTGTCCCATCTCCCCTTAGTCGTCCCTTTCCCAAGCTGAGAAGAAGAAGTTCCATGAACTCATGGGAGCTGCTGTTCCAAGGAAGAGGCATTTCCCGTGGAAAATATGGCCAAGCCCAATCCCCTACACAGAGCCCCAGAAAATACCAATGGACACTGGGTACTTGTAAAGCTCCCTCTCGGGCAGCGCTACTGAATGGATCCAGCTGGGCATCGGGCTGACTAACGCCGTCAACAGACGAGTCCCAGTGAGATTTCTCAGCCCAAGTGCAGAGACCGTGGAGTCTCCCACTCCCAGCCCAGTGGCAGAGGGGCAGCGCCCTGAGGAGGCGGGTCCCCAGGCAGCGGAGACCTTTGAAGGGAACGGAGACGTACGGTAAGAAGGAAGGAGAACAAGTCACCTCTTCTCAGGTGAGATGTGGTGGGAAACTACCAGATGCGGTGCAAGCTGAGCTCCAAGGGCTGGTTCCTGCCCTGGTGGCTCCTTGCAGGGCCTGGCTTGAGAAGCGCCAAGGAGTGTCGTGTGTGGCCAGGAGAAAGGGTGCAGAAGGAACGTGGATGAAGGAGCAGGGTGGGGGAGCAGGAACAAGGGAGGGTGTCAAAGGAAGCTGGGGGTGCTGGGTGGGAAGAAAGTGAGGGGAATGGGTGGCCGTGGTCTGGGCATGAGGCGGGACGTTATGTGGCTTTGTGTCCCCTTGCAGCAAAGGCGCCAGCCACACTGCCCCGAAGGTGCACAGCCACAGTAGTGGCACTTCCGCTGTGGACCCTGGACTATGTGGCCACAACAACCTGGTCCCAGGCAAGGCACCACTGAGAAGTCTCAGCCTAACCTGTTTAGGTGTCTCCCACATGCTCCTGAAAGCCAGCACACATGCCGCCCATCCCTGCACCAGGGGGCAGGCCCTGGAACTGCCTTGTGGGTGCTGCAATAAGAGAAGATCAGGTGTTCCTACTTGGTTTTGAACCAGGGACCTTTTGCATGTTAGGCAAATGTGATAGCCACTACACCACAGAAACATGCTTAATTGTATATTCTGCTGCCACACTTAAACTTGGGCAAATATTCGGTTGCTAACCCTTTGGCCAACAGAGATTGCTGCAGGGCAAAGGAATTCTCTGTTGTCAATTTTCTGCCCTCGGGAAGGGACCAAGGAGAGTCCAGCAAAGGGTTCTGGGTAGTCCCTGAACAAAATTTGAGACCAAGTGTGTTTCTGTGGTGTAGTGGTTATCACATTTGCCTAACATGCAAAAGGTCCCTGGTTCAAAACCAGGCAGAAACACAGTATCTTCTCTTATTGCTGCTCCCCTTGGTGCCCAGGTAAGTTCAGCTCCTGCTGACCAGCCTGTTCCTCGGATGAGCCCAACTCCCACGTGACAGAGGGGGGTGATATCAGCTGAGAATGCCCCTTGGTGCCAGCCTTGAGAAGCAAGATGAATCAGGCCAGGCAGCTTCCAGAGGCTTGTGGCTTAGTCTCCCCTGCCCTGGGAGGCTGGTGCAGTGGGCCGGCTCTGCCTGCTGCCTCCCTTGCGTGACTTGCCCAGTGTACACAGGCCAAATATCGGAAAAGTCTCTTGCAAAAAAAGCAGAAGAAAAAGCTACACAAATTGGGTTTTGAAATTTGCACAGCTTTTGCAGAAGAGCAGTGTAGTGTAGACATAGCTTGAGTGTTGCTCATCACTACTAGGAGACAGGGAGGGACAAAATGGTCTAACAGCATCTACAGCCTTTCAGAACAACCCCCAGCCCCAACCCCGAGAACCAGCCCTTCCCTCCACCCTCACTGGGGTCTGATGGGAACTGTCTGGACTCAAGCCCACCCCAGTGTCAGCCTAAGGATTGTCTGGTCTGTAAACCGTGCCCTGGAAATGAGAAAGCAGCTAAAGCAATACTCACGGGACTTAAACCGACACCCTTTGAATGGGTAGTTGGGCTCACATTAACCACTGAAATTTAGAAGTCTAACATGCTTTCCATTGCACCACAGAGCCTGATGGACTGCTGAGCTTGATATCTCCACTCTCTGCTTTGCAGCATGGCAATTGCTGGGGGAAAAGAAAGAGGAGCCAGGTCTGTCTCTTTTGGGAGAGCAGGTAGGAAGAGGGAGGGGGCCACTGAGCCCTGACAGTGAAAATAAGGGATAAGATCACAGCTGCAGTTGGAGGCATCAATCCCAATATCTCTTGCATGCTAAGCAAGCATTCTACCACTTGAGCTAATTCCCCTCGCTGCAAAAGCTTCTGCTGCCCTACCCACCTTGTTCCAGAGCCCACAATGTCCCTGCGTATGCCCGAGGTTCCTTTCTGAAAGGGCCACTTGTGAGAATGACACCCGTGGGGCGGCTAGCTCGGAGGTATAGGACGTGGTGCTCATATCACACTGATGCATCTTAAGAGCAAGCCCCTTATTTTAAACCATAACGGGCTTGCTATTCCAATGTTCCTGCAAACCTCATGGCACGAGGACTGAGGGGCATTTCGGAATTGAAATTTATTTCAAAATAAGTGCTGTGTAGCCAGTGCCAAATTACAAAATAAGCTATTTCAAAATTGACTTAAAATAAGCTACACAATTGCATCGCTTATTCTGAGCTATGGGACGTACCCCTAGTGAATTAGAGCCCAGCTCTGCCCCCAGCTCCCCGCCCCACCCACCGACATGCTAACTCCCTCACTGCCATGGGGCTGTTTGCATTTGCCTCTCTCTCTGGAACCAGGTTTAAGCCACAGCTGAGACTCTGGGCAGGGGGCTGGGTATGGGGGTGTCTGAGTGTGGGAGGGGGAGCGTGTGTTCCTCTGGTTCAGCTTTTCCCTTTCTTCTACCCCAGCAATTGCCCTGTTGCAAAGCAGAGGGAGAGGATGAGGAGCTATCTGAACTTTGAGGCTCTGCAGCACAACCAGATCTCTTGCGCAAGAAAACGTCTACACTGGCCAGAACCGCATCATAAGAATGCTGAGCTCTTGCGCAAGAAAGCGTCCACACTGGCAGGAAGCTCTTGCGCAAGAACGTGTCTCCGGAAGCAAATAGGCCATGTCAAGAGGTCACCAGCAGCGTCTGTGGACATGCGCCGGACCCCCACTGGGAAACGTACTTAATGGGACTCCTGGATGGCCATTTCCCTGTGGCTGCATGGTCTCGCACGCTTTTGAGGGAACGAGAGCCAGAACGGCACCTGTCACCTCTGTTCCTGGCAAGTGCCCCTGGGCACCCTCGCTGCCACCGTCACAGCCATGGAGCCGGAGGAGGACCCCAGCCAGCAACATCCGCTCCTCATGGCCATCACAGAGGCTGTGGACCTCCTCCACCAGGGAGCCACATTGCTCCAGCACGAGCTGGAGACTGGGCAGCAGGTGCAGGACCTCGCCACGGCTGCAGCTGGGCTCGGGCCCCCGCACCCCACCACTGACAGGCGCCTCTGGAGCTACGACACCAGTGGGGACTGGTGGGAGGGCCTGGTGCTGGGACAATGGGGAGACCAGCAATGGGTGCAGAACTTTCGGATGCACAGGGGGACATTCCATGAGCTCTGCACCTGGCTCACCCCTGCGTTGCGGAAGCAGGACACCCACCTGCACCCTGCCATCCCCGTGGAGAAGAGGGTTGCAATTGCCCTCTGGAAACTGGCCACCCCGGACAGCTACCACTCCGTGGCGAACCAGTTGGGCAGGTGGGCAGGTCCACCATCGGCGCGGTCGTCCATCAGGTAAGGCCCTCAGTGGACCACGTGCTCGTCCTGGGGGAAGGAAGGGTCCAGACCGGCTGGGGGGAGGCTGTAGGGGCAGGGGGAAGCCCCGCACACAGGGGGTCATGCTGTCCCTCCTGCACACAGCCCCGCTGGTGGGGGAAGGGGAGATCCCGGGGGAGAGAGGGCCCTGGCCTGCGTGGGGGGAGGGGCCATCAAAGGAAGGGTGAGCACACCCCAGGGGCCCATGTACGCACTGTGTCTCATTCCATGCATCCCCTGTGCTCCCATGTGCCCCTCTGCAGGTCGTCAACACCATCAATGACGTGCTGCTCCAGAGGGTGATCCGCCCCCAGGACATGGACACCACTATTGCCGGCTTTGCCAGCCTCGGGTTCCCAAACTGTGGGGGAGCCATAGACGGGACCCACATCCCCATCCGGGCGCCAGAGCAACAAGCGGCCCGGTTCATAAACCGGAAGGGCTACTGCTCCGTGGTGCTCCAGGCACTATTGGACCATCAGAGCCGGTTCCAGGACATTTATGTGGGGTGGTCCGGGGGGGCCCATGACGCTCGCATCTTCAGGCACTCAGGCCTGTGCCAGAGGCTGGAGGCGGGCACCTACTTCCCCCAGCGGGAATTCACCATTGGGTATGTCAGGATGCCAGTCTGCATCTTGGGGGATGCGGCCTACCCCCTGATGGCCTGGCTGATGCTGCCATACACCGGCTACCTGGACCCCAGCCAGGCCACCTTCAACAGCCACCTGGACCGGGCCCGCAATCCCGTCGAGTGCGCCTTTGGCCGTCTGAAGGCACGGTTTAAGTGCCTCCTGACCCGCCTGGACATGGGGGTGCAGCACATCCCGGAGGTCATCTCGGCATGTTGCGTGCTCCACAATATTATTGAGGGGAGGGGGGAGGCCTTCCTCCCGGGGTGGATGGTAGGTGAGGGCCAGGCCTACCAGCAGCCCCACATGGCCGCCACCCGGCAGACCAACCGCCATGGGGTTCGGGTCCGGGAAGCCCTCCGGGTGATGCTGGACCAGGCCCCACAACAGGTCACTCCTACACCTCTGACTGCAGGGATGCCCTTGTGCCCCCACTTCCTGCTCCCCTCACCACCCCTTCCTGCCACCCTTCCCTCACCTCCCAATAAATACAATGCACTTGCTATACATAAGGCACTTTTTTATTTACATGGGGAAGGGAGTACACTGTGGGGAGGGGGGAGGAGGGTACCCTGAACTGGGAGGAGGGGGGAGGAGGGGACCCTGAACTGGGAGGGCCTCATGATGGATATGTAACCTAGGTTCCTCAGTTATATGTATATTAATAAGGTTAATGAGTTATGTTTGAAAAGGATCAATGGTTTGGTATTTGAGAATTTAATCCAGACATTATTTATGGGTACAGTGAAGAGAAACATGAGGGGAGGGGGGGAAGGAGAAAGAACGAGTTGTCTATACCAACAGTCTTTCCCGCCTCTTTCTTCCCGCCTTTTTTCAAACTCCCTCTTTGCACACGACCCCATTGAGTGCACTCCACACTAAAAACCTGTGCACTCTGCACAAAAAGGTTGCACTCATCACTAAAACCATTGCACTCGACCCC
>CM064345.1:10995305-11029275 GCA_032595735.1 Pelochelys cantorii
TGCACTTTTCCATGCTATTAACGGAGGAGGTGGGGGTCTGGGATGCAGGTTGGTGCAGACAGGAGCTTGGAGGAGAGGACTGGGGTGCAGGAACGGTTGCAGGGGGTTGGGTTGTGACCTGGGGCAGAGGATCGGGGTGCAGGATCTGGGAGGGGTGTGGGTTCAGGAGGGGGGCAGAGGGTTTGGATTACGTGGGGTACCAGTGGGTTGAGGGAAGGGAGGGGCTGGGGTGCCAGAGGCAGGCTCTGGCTGGGCAACCTTTCTGGTTCACTCCTGGCCAGCAGCCCAGCACATTTCTCAGGCAGCCTGCCTGCCCTGCCCCCACACAGGCTGCAGGGGCCATGTGGGTCAGTGAATAGGAGCCTGAGTGGAGGGGGGATGGTGTTTCACATGGCCAGAAACCAGCCAATGGGATTGTGCCAGGTGCAGGGACACTAACAGCTTCACTCAGCTCTCGGGGTTCGTCTACACAGTGCGCTTGTTTTTCAATAGCTTGTTTCAAAATAGCACATCCACACTACAGAGAAGCCTCGACTTAGAGCCCCAGGAGGCACTGGGCAGTAATTACATTGACTGGCCCTGGGCAGGTGCTATTTCGAAATAGCTGCAGTGGAGCGTCCACACTCTGGCTATTGCAAAATAGCTATTTCAGACGAGGCATTATTCCTCATGCAATGGGGTTTACAGATTTCGAACTAGTCCGTGACTGGCTTTTGAGGTGAGTGAGTAGGAAGAGGGAGGGGCCACTGCAGGCACTTGGCCCTCTGCCTGCAAAAAAAAAAAAAAAAGTAAGTTACAGGTTACTGGAAAACATGGGTACCAATCCCACTAGTTGTGGCATGCTAAACAAGCACTCTATTACTTGAGCTAATTCTCCTGGTGTTTGCAAATGCAAGCTTTTGGTGACTCTAAGTCAAGGTAGAGCATCCCCTGGCAGCTTCTTGTGCAACAACTCTTTTGCAGAAGAGTTCTTGTGCAAAAGGTCTTGCACAAGAGTGCGTCCACACTACCATGTGTTTTTGTGCAAGAGATGTGCTTTTTGCACAAGAGCATCTATGGCAGTGTGCACACTCCCTTGCACAAGAGAGCTCTGATGGCCATTTTAACCATAGGGGCTTCTTGAGCACGGAATTCATGTTGCCTGTCTGCACTGCCCTCTTGTGCAAGAGCTCTTGCACAAGAGGGTTTTTTCCTCCTGGGGAGAGGAATGACTCTTCTGGAAGAGGCCCTGTTTTCCGACGCTGTACTGTAAGTTTACTTGCACAAGAACATGCGTGCAGTGTAGATGCTCTGTAAGTTTTTGCGCAAAAAGCCTGCAGTGTAGACAGCCCCGGAGAGGGATTGCGTCAGAAATCTCCACCTGAGTGAAGACAGGGCCTAATGGTGCAATTAGTTATATGCTGACACTAACAGCCTCACTGCTGGTAACTCACAGAGGCCCTTGTTGCCCTAGGAAGGGGTGTGGCCAAAACACAGGCCCTGCTGTGAGCAGGATTTGAACCTGCACAGGAAAACCTCATTGGGTTTCAAATCCAACACCTTAACCACTTGGCCACCCCAGCTACAGGCAGTGGTACCCCCGGGAAACGAGCAAATAATCCCAGTGTGCGGGCCTAATGTCACCTGCCATAGAATTCACACAGCAAACCCTTTCAACAGTTGTGCAGAGGAGTCCTGGCTGTTCTGGTCTTAGGCTGCCTTGGAGGTGAGTTCTGCTTCTAGGTCTTCTCCCCTCCTTCTTGGTCTTCCTTTCCCTTTTCCTTCCTCTTCTCTTCTGCCCTTTTCCTTCTTGCTGGTCTCCTTGTTGGACCCCAGTTTATACAGAGAAACTCAATACTGCTTAGTTCTACCTTAACCAATTATTTTAGTATAATTTCACTCACCAGTCATAACATACTGTCACAGAATGACCTAACCAATCAGACCCCACCGCCTTAGCTGATTTACACCTAGCAAAATCAATTGTACAGCAGACAGAAACAGATCCAAACCAGACTATCACACAGACAAACAATATTACTCGGGGGGGCGGCGCAAAATGCAATCTATGAGGCCAAACTCCTTCGTGCTTCGCCAGGACCATGCTCGGGATGGGCAGCGCCCCAGGATCTGAATGCGCCCGGATCAGTCCCACACCCCGCCGGCCGACTCTCTTCCCCCTGCTTCCCCCCTGGACATCTCCGCTCACCCCCACCCTCTGTTAGCCTGGCGGTTCTCCCCCACTTCTCCTCCTGATCTCCCCTGGCCAGCCCTGCTGCCCACACCAACCCTGCTTCCTCCGGTCAGTTCTCCCCCCCATCTTTCCCAGCCATCCCCACTACTACCCCCTCCCCCCAGCCAGCCCTGCTTCTGCAAGCAGAACCAGAGTAATCCAATAAAACCCTGCACCACCACATCGTGTACTGAAAAGGGGCTCATTTATTTTCAGAAAGCCAGAACCATCTTTGGAATTTTTTTATCCGTATTCTCATTCCGGATGGTGAATGCACCAGGCTCTCGCCATTCTGACACATTGTAGTGCCTTTAAACCTCACTGTCACTGTCAGCAGTGGGGATATTTAAAAGGCACTCTTTTTATTCAGGATTTCTGTGCTCTGATCAGTCCCACTCCCCACTGGCTGATTCTCTGCCCCCTTCCCCCCTGCCAGGCCAGCCTGCCTATTCTCTCCTGATCTCCCCTGGCAAGCCCTGCTTCCCCCACCAGCCCTGCTTTCACCAGCCAGTACCCCCCCCCCCGCGATATCCCCCTTAGTTTAGGCCTACTGAAGAGCTATAGGCCTTCCAATAGGGTTATAGAAAAGCCACAGAGGACCTTTCCAGGGGAGAGACATCAGGATCCATAAGCACAGACAAGGAAAGATAAACACAACTGTGAAGGGACTTAAAGCCTCAATCTTCTGATCTGAAGTCAGATGCCTTATCCATTAGGCCACACAGTCTTAATTTGCAGAGGGTTGGAGTTCTTGCAATGTGTGGGTAGGGAAAAGTCTACCTAGTCCATAAGCTTTTATTATTTTCCTTGTTTAGGGGTTTAGAAATCACGTCTGAGCTGGTGAATTATTCTTATTTTGTGTAACTAAGGATTGCAGCCCAGGGATTTTTCCTGAGTCTATGTTCCTTCATGGCTATCTACCACTTAGGCTATCTCCATAGTGCACCTCTCTTCCACAAAAGCTCATGCAAATGAAGGTCAGATTAGCATATTGCCATGCTCATTTGCATAATTAATTGGGGTCCATTTTTGTGCAAGAGGCTTTTGCGCAAAGAGGAGCTGTGTAGCCTGGGGTTCTTCCTGCCTCCTGCTTCCCCTGGCTGCAGCCTGGCCTTGGCCTCTTTCCTCTCAGCCCCACGGGGCCAGGGGAAACACAGGGGGCCATTTCAGAGTCTGGCTGGTGGCGGTGACCTGTTCATGCCGTGATGGGGGAGGGGAGAGTGTCACACGGCTTCTACTAGAGCTGGTATTTAAATAAAAACAAAAAATAAACAAGCAGCTGGGATGGGGCAGCTGGAGGGAGCCAGGAGAGCAGAGGCAGCCGGAGCGCTGAGAGTCCCAGGTGCCCACCAAAAACATCAGCTGTTTGTCCCGTGGTGCAAGGGGCAGCACTCAGGGCTCTTAACCTTGCAACCTGCGTTCAACTGTCAGTGGGACCTTCCTGGGCTGGTTGTTGCAAAGCCCTCCCGCTTTGGGTTTCTTGTCCTCAGGCTGGTGAGAAGAGATTTTTGTGCCTTCTGCTGGGTGTCTAATGCCCACTGGTGCTCGGTCTCTCATCTGGCTGGCTCAGATGAGCTGGGGCCATGAAACCTACCAGCCTGCCTGGAGATGCAGGGGGCTGAGGTTGTGTTTCTCGCTGCTTCCCCTGATGCCCTCAGGTCCGGTCCCGGCAGCTGCCAGGCTCTGCCTATTGCCCCCGGCCTGTGCTAACCCATCCACTGGGTGTGGAGCTATTGCCTTGGGCGTAGGCACTGTCTGGGAGAGCGAGCAGCACAAGTGAGAGGCTGGACCGGTTAGTTTGGTTCTTTTGGATCTGCCCCTCCTGCACCCCTAGAGACATTGAAACAAAAAAAACACATGAGAAGAACCCAACTATTTTACTTTTGCTGTGACATGAATGGATCTAGCTCAGGGGTCCTTCTGCATGGGAAGCACCCCTGTGCTCCTGGGTTCTTCTGCCCCCGCCTGTGATGCCATCCACCTGGGGAGGACTTGCCCTGACACTTGTAGATGGGCCAACACGGACAAACCAGCGTCACTCAGGCACCTTTGATAGCTCAGCTGGTAGAGTGGTGAATTGCAGTGCGTGCTTGGCAAATAATCCTTAGGTTGCACTGCAATTGACAAAAAGATTATGGGTCTGAGCTGGTAATGGCGTTTCTTGGGCTGCACAGGCCTTGAGACCCCTCTGAGGCTGGACTAAAATAAAAAAGGGCTGCACTTTGGAATTCAAAGGTGTTGTCTGGGACCATGAATTAGAACAGTTTTAGAGACACTTTTTTCAGAAGAGGCTTTTCTGACATTTGGCCCATCTACACGGGCCCAAATGTGGGGAAAACCTTCTCTTTGGGAAGAACCCTTATTCCTAATAAAATGAGGAATACAGGCTTTCTAAAAAAACGAGCCCACTTTTTTGGAAACTGATCTCAAAAAGTTGACCCATTCCATGGATGCAGCAGAATTTTTTACAGATACAAAAGGTATCCTGGAAAAGCTCGATGTTTGGCATATAGCCAAGAAGGGTATCTGTAGTGGGGTTTCTAACCAAGAAAGGTACCGTGGCTTAGCTGGCTAAAGTGCCTCTGTTGTAAATAGAAAGTCCTGGGCTCCAATCCCAGTGGTGCCTTGCTGTAGCCTTTGATCATGTTTTCCTATCCCCTTCTGGGACACAGAAGAGGCCTCCAGTGGCCACTCATGGAACTGCTGGTTCAGGAAAAGGCTGATTGGAGACGACCTTTGGGAAGAAGGAAAGGACAAGCCTGGGGCAGAGACTGCTGTGACTGGCAGTGGCAAGGCAGAGCTCTGACTGCAATTGCTGGGACAGGAGAGCCAGTGCCACACACCCTTGTGATTCCCTGGGGGTGTCAGTGCCCAGAGATCCTGCAAGTGCAACCTCTGCAGCAGTGGAGAATGACTCTCCTCCCCCCACCCTTGGGATGGGCAATGGCAACAGGTGGAGCAGCTGGGAGAAAAGTCCCAGAGAGCTGCCCCATGGCTAAGCTGCCCAGGCACCTATCAGGCATGGAGGAGGTAAGGGAGGCAGCCCCTAGTGGTGCCTGGCCAATGTGTCTGCTCTTCCCACCATCCCTCCTTACGTAGCTGGAATCAGCTTCCTTCAGCTGAGCTTGGCTGTGTCCCTACTGCAGGAAGCCAAAGGGAGCAAAGAGCGGAAGTACTGGAAGCTGGTTGGGGTGTCGTCTGGGTTTGATATAGTGAGTCTTAGTTGGGTTTGCTAAATTGAATTCTGTAAGATAGATTGTGACCATTCCTCCCCAGCTGGATGTGGTTCTTGTTCTTCTGCCCAGCACATCCCATGGAGACCAAGGACTTCTTTTGAAATAACCCTTAAACCTCATTGTATAAGGAGTAAGGGTGATTTTGGAGGAAGGGTTTTCTTTCCAAACTAGCCAATTAGCCCATCATAAGACGGGGTTTTCAGGTCTCTCCTTCACGTCGGTCTTCTCTCCTGGCCTCCGGTCTCTCGCTCCGTCTCTCTCTCTCTCCTGCTCCTACTGCCTCCCCTCCTCTCTCTCTCTCAGCTCTCCTCCGCCTCCTACCTCTCTCTTTCTCTTTTCCTCCCACTCCCGCCTCTCACTCGGGGGACCGCGGAGCCCAAACAGTCGACTGGGTGCCGCACTCCCCGTGCTGCATGGGGAGCGCAGAGCCCAAATGGTCGCTTGCACCACTTGCTCCCATGCGGCGGCCTGGCTGAGTGGCGCAGAAGTCAGCCGAGTGCCACGGCCAGGTGGCGGGGCCTGGAGACGTTGTCACGCCGCACGTCACCACCCTACCCCCCTTTCCTTCCTGCCGTGGCGCTTGGCTGACTTCTGCACTGCTCAGCCAGGCTGCCATGGGGGAGCAGGGGGAGCAAGCTGTTTGGGCTCCGTACTCCCCATGCAGCACGGGCCGCCCAGAGGGAACAGCCAACATTTCAGCAACAGCGCCGCCCAGAGGAACAGCCAACATTTCAGCATTACAGACTCTCAGACACTGAGCTACTATATAAATGATAACCGTGTCTAGACAGCGTTTCTTTTTTCGAAATAACGCTATTTTGAAATAGCGCCATAATGCAATTATGCAAATGAAGCCCCGGACATTCAAATCCACGCTTCATTTGCAATTTCGCTCGTCTGGATTTGCATTCCTCCCTCGAAGGAGGAGAGCAGTGTGGACAGACCCTGTGTGAAAAGAAGGGAAGAGGACACGCCTGTCAGTGAGGAGCAGGGGGCATGGATCCCACTCGTTCCTGCAAAAAAATGAAACAGCTGAGCACTTGGCAGAGAACGGGCCATAGCCCTGCTGAGAGAGGCTCCATCATGCACAGACTGTGCAGGGCCAGACTGCTGGGAGGAGGCTCTGGCCATGGACTTTCCTCCCCTCTCTGTTACCTCCTGCACCTGGGGCTGAAAGGGACGTGGGCTGCCGGACAGTCCTGCCCAGCTGCCTTCCCCGGTGGAAGCAGAAAATGCTCATGGAAGGGCTCACACGCTGTCCCCAGTGCACTGGCCTGAGGGCCTGAATTCTTGCTGCCCCTGGGTGCATCCAAATGCCCCTTCTGGGGGGGGGGGCGGGCAGGCTCCCCAGCTTACACCCTTCCTGTCACACTTGGTGCTGTGAGAACAAAGCTTGCAAAGGAGTTTGAATTTCCTCCATCTCCCCTTGCTGCTGTGCTAATAGAAATCCTGACACCGGCCCCATGTCCTGTCACTGGACAGATAGCCCTGTGATGGGGTATGAGAAAGTTTGATATATATATCCTGGCAAGCTCAGTTGGTTAAGCATGGGACTGTTAATCTTAGGGTCATGGGTTCAAACCCTACGCTGGGTGGGATACTTCTTTAACTCATATTCTCAGTCTACATGCAATTCACTCTCAGCTTTCATCAGGATTTTAGAAAGAAAAAGTCTAGTCCTGGGGTCCAGCTTTAGTAGAGCCAAAGAGAGAACAAACTTCAATTTCCATATTCTGAGGAGAAGGGAAGAGGATTTTCTTCTCCTCAGTTCTAGCCAGATCAGCCCTGGGAGGAGGAAAAATAACCCTCCGCCCGCTGATTGTCCCCCGTCAGCTTCTGTAGCTTCACCTCCTTCCACAGCAGCTCCAGCTTTGAGCTACAAATATCAAGGGGCTGGTGAGGAAAGGAGGAGCTGGCAGCTCGGGTTAGTTGCTTCCCTGGGAACAAGAGGTGGAGTGTTCACAAGGTGCATTCCCCTCCCCTGCAGAGCACAGTTTTAGAAAGAGCTAGGAACAGAACAGTCATTCAAGTTCCCCCCCCCCCCCAAAGTGTGTTTCTGTGGTGCAGTGGTTATCACGTTTGCCTTCTATGCAAAAGGTCCCTGGTTAAAAGCCAGGCAGACACACAGGGTCTCCTCTTATTGCAGCTCTCCTGGGTGCCCAGGTAAGTGCAGCTCCTGCTACCTGGCCTGTGCCTGGGATGAGCCCAACTCCCATGTGACAGAGGGGGGTGACATCAGCTGAGAATGCCCATTGGTGCCAGCCTGGGGAAATGAAATGAATCAGGCCAGGCAGCTGCTGCAGGCTTGTGGCTTGGCCTCCCCTGCCCTGGGAGGCTGGTATATTGGGCCGGCTCTGCCTGCTGCCTCCCTTGTGTGACTTGCCCAAGGAGGTCACGAGGCAGCAATGGGGCAGAACAGAGCCCCACCTTGTTCTGCCAAGACCTGTGGGGTGGGGTGGGGTGGGGCTGGCTGCGGGGCGGCAGAGTCCTGTGTCTGTCTCAGGGCATCCCAGGAATGCTCCTTGCAACCCAGGAGAAGGGGGCTCTAGGTGGAAGGAAAACAAGCAAAGCCGGTCCCATTGGGCATGGGCCAGGGCTGCAATTTCACCCAGCTGAGGCAAGAGTGACTGGTGTAGGTCCCATTGTGTAAGGGGCAGCGCTCTGGGCTCTGACTCATGCAATCGGAGCTCGAATCTCAGTGGTGTGGCTTGTCTGGGTGCTGCACACCCCTCACACTCCATCTTCCTTTCCTGCAGGCTCCCCAGAGAGGAAGTTGTGCCCCCTGCAGCCCTCTCTCTTGTCTGGCAGACTGTGAGAGGCCCTGGTGATGCAAGGTCAGGCCTATGTGTGGCTGCAGACAGCAACAGAGCGTCGCAAGAGCAGAAAGCTGAAAATTCTGCATCAAACCTGCCCCCTGCTGTGGGCCTCTAAGGCGACCTTGACACCCCAGCGCTATTTCAGGGTACGTAGATATGTGTACTAGCCATCCTGCGTGTTAACAGTGCCCCCTTACTTTGAAATACAATGGACTCGCTAGTCCAACGTCCCTGAAAACATCATTCCGTGAGGAGGAAGGGACATTTAGGAAAGCAGGTTAGTTTTTATTTGGTGCTGCATAGACACCAAAGCATTTTTGAAATAAGCTCAAAATGGCAACTTCTGTAGCTCAAATTGCATCTCATATGTCAACCCTCTGTCTATGCTGCACCCTAAACTTGAAATAAGATGCTACATCAGGGCTCTGTCTACGCTAGAGAGACAACGCTTTAGTCCAGAGAACACATCTGCTCTGCCGAAAGCTTCTTTTGGAAGAGCAGATGTGCTTTTTCAGCATCCCTGTGAACCACATTTTATGAGGAAGAAGGGCTGTTCTTAAAAAGGGGTTGTTCCCGACATTTGGCCTAGTGTACACAGGCCAAATGTCGGAAAAGCCTCTTCCAAAAAAAGCAGAAGAAAAAGTTACACAAATTGGGTTTTGAAATTTGTGTAACTTTTTCCAGAAGAACAGTGTAGTGTAGACATAGCCTGAGTGTTGCACAGCACTAGTAGGAGACAAAGAGGGACAAAATGGTCTAACGGCACCTGCAGCCTTTCAGAACAACCTCCAGCCCAAAACCCAAGAACCAGCCCTTCCCTCCACCCTCACTGGGGTCTGCTGGGAACTGTCTGGACTCAAGCCCACCCCAGTGTCAGCCTCAGGATTGCCTGGTCTGTAAAAGCTGTGCCCTGGAAATGAGAAAGCAGCAGAAGTGACTCTGCTGAGACTTGAAACCCCAACCTTTGAATATCTAGTTGGGCTCATACTAGCCACTGCAATTTAGAAGTCCAGCACACTTTCCATTGCACCACAGAGCCTGATATCTCCACTCTCTGCTTTGCAGCATCACAATTGCTGGGGGAAAAGACAGGTGAGCTGGGTCTGTCTCTTTTGGGAGAGCAGGTAGGAAGAAGAAGGGGGCTACTGAGCCCCTGTCACTGAAAGTAATAGATGAGAACTTAGGTGTAGAGAGAGAATGTGGGCATTGATCCCACTGCTTCTCAGATGCTAAGCAAGCACTCTACTACTTGAGCTAATTCCCCCGTCTGCAAAAGTCTTTACTGCCCCACCCACCTTGTTCCAGAGCCCTCAACATCGCTGCAGCTGCCCGAGGAGCCTTTCTGAAAGGGCCACTTGTGAGACTGACACCCGTGGGCCGGCTAGCGCGGAGGTTTAGAATGTGATGCTCATATCACAAAGACGCATCTTAAGAGCAACCCCCTTGTTTCAAACCATAACGGGCTTGCTATTCCAACGTTCAGAACAACCTTTGACACGGTCCCACACCAAAGGCTTTTACGTAAATTAGGTGGTCATGGGATAGGAGGAAAGGTCCTTTCATGGATCAAGAATTGGTTAAAAGACAGAAAACAAAGGGTGGGAATAAATGGTAAATTTTCACAATGGAGGAGGGTAACTAGTGGTGTTCCCCAGGGGTCAGTACTGGGACCAATCCTGTTCAACTTGTTCATCAATGATCTAGAAAATGAGGTAAGCAGTGAGGTGGCCAAGTTTGCAGATGACACAAAGTTGTTCAGGACAGTCAAAAGCAAAAGGGATTGTGAAGAACTACAAAAAGATCTCAGCAAACTGAGTGATTGGGCAGCAAAATGGCAAATGAAATTTAATGTGGGTAAGTGTAAGGTAATGCATGTTGGAAAAAATAACCCAAATTACACGTACTACATGATGGGGTCAAATTTAGCTACGACAGATCAGGAAAGGGATCTTGGAGTTATAGTGGATAGTTCTATGAAGACATCCACGCAGTGTGCAGCGGCAGTTAGTAAGGCAAATAGGATGTTAGGAATTATTAAAAAAGGGATAGATAATAAGACAAAAGATATCATACTTCCCCTATATAAAACTATGGTACGCCCACATCTCGAGTACTGCGTGCAGATGTGGTCTCCTCACCTCAAAAAAGATATATTGGCATTAGAAAAGGTTCAGAAAAGGGCGACTAAGATGATTAGGGGCTTGGAAAGGGTCCCATATGGGGAGAGGCTAGAGAGACTGGGACTTTTCAGTTTGGAAAAAAGGCGATTGAGGGGCGATATGATATAAAATCATGAATGGTGTGGAGAAAGTGATTATAGAAAAATTATTTACCTTTTCCCATAATACAAGAACTAGGGGACACCAAATGAAATTGATGGGCAGTAGGTTCAAAACTAATAAAAGGAAATTTTTCTTCACACAGCGCACAGTCAACCTGTGGAACTCCTTGCCCGAGGAGGCTGTGAAGGCCAGGACTCTATTAGGGTTTAAAAAAGAGCTTGATAAATTTTTGCAGGTTAGGTCCATAAATGGCTATTAGCCAGGGATAAGGTATGGTGCCCTAGCCTTCATAACAAGGGCAGGAGATGGATGGCAGGAGATAAATCACTTGATCATTGTCTTCTGTTCTCCTTCTCTGGGGCACCTGGCATTGGCCACCGTCAGCAGATGGGATGCTGGGCTCGATGGACCTTTGGTCTGACCCAGTATGACCATTCTTATGTTCTTATGTTCTTATGCCAGGCGAGAGTCACAGGTGCCCCTCTGCCTCCTGGGACTGCCCCTCCCTGAGACACCAGCTGCCTGTCTCTCACCATGTGCCCCTTGGGGAGTCCACTCGCTCTGGGCTCCGGGGACCTCCCGCTCCCATAGGGAATGACACAGCCCTGTTCTCTAGCCCAGAGCCACTCTCAGTCAGTGTGAAACAGGAGGGTTCACTGAGCATCTGAGCACAGCACAGGGACCCAGGCAGGTAGCAGAGGCTGCGAGTGGGAAGTGAGGGCACCACAGGGCTGGGACAGCAGGGAAGCAAGTTGCACCAGGACTCTTGCCATCAGGGTCTGGTCCCCCAACATCCTCCCCACGCTGCTGGGCCCCGGTCCACTTCAGCCATCGGGTCAGCCTGGAAGCTAGGGGAGGAAGCGAGTCAAACTCTTGCTGGCAGGGAAACGTTCGTGTTGCCTTCCTGGGCCACACACAACAACGTCCTTCCTGTGTGGGGCACAGTGACCAGTTCTCCTGGACAGAGAATTATAAGCCAGAAAACCCCATTTGCAGCAGCCAATGTAGCTCAGTGGGGGAAGCCTTAGACTAAACAACCTTGGCATGGATCTCAGTGCAGCAGGGCCCTCTCCGCTCCCCTTGCCGTGCTAGTGCCCTGTGACATCCACTCATCCATCCTGGCCACAGCCTAGCATTGGAAACTCACGTCCATCTGATTAACCCCCTTCGCTTCCAAACCTCCCTCAGAGTCACTGCTTCCTTGGCTAAAGTCCCCTCCCCCTGTGCATGTGGCTGGCAGGGGTTGCTTGATGGATCCATTCACATGTAGCTTCACTGAAACCCCCCTCGTTGGTCTGCACCCAGATCAGTCCATGTCACTGGCTCAGGGGTTTCTCTCCCGAGCATGCTGCAGAGAAAGCCCTTGTGTGTTAAAGGGCCTCAGGGAGCCCAGAGAGAAGGGAGCTGGGATTCTGGACCTATTGATCCCCTCAATGCTCAGACACAACTCAAGCCTCTCCCATAGACCTAATTCTGTGCCCTGACTTCTGTACCCTCCCACATCCTCACCCCTGCCCTGAGCTCTCCCCCCCAAATCCCTGCCTTAAGCCACCCACAGTTTAATTTCTTACAGGTACTGTCCTATCACAACTCCCCCTGCCCTTCAACTTTCTGCCTTGAGCCTCCCCGCACCCAAGGGGTGGTGCCCAATAGAACAGTCCTGTAAGAAATGTGTCACTTTCACCCCTGGGAGCAGCTCAGCCATGCAAAGGGGCTGCCTGGGGCAGGACATTAGCCCTGGAGGGCAGGGGTGGGTGTGGCAGTGACATCACAAGGGCCTTTTGCAGCACCTCTTATTGGCTAAAGGAGGTTGGGAGGCGGTGACCTCACAGAGAGTCCATGACAATGGCCAGGTGGGACAGGCTGCAGGGCAGGGGCCATCTCAGAGACCCCCATGGCTTTGCTGCAGGAAGTCTCCTTGAGATCTGCTCCTGAGGCCAGAGGGAGAATGGGAGTCACAAGAATGAGTGTGAGGAGGAGCCTCGTTGGAGTCTTCTCCTCCCTCACCAACTAACTGACCTAGAAGACAGACGTCCCTATGGTGAAGGTAAGAGTCACCAAAAGGTTCATTGGACTCACAGTAGGGGAATTAGCTCAAGTGGTAGAGTGCTTGTTTAGCATTCAAAACATAGTGGGATTAATACCCACATTCTCCACTGACTAGCAGGTTCCCTGCTTCTTTTTTCCACAAGCAGAGGGCCAAGTGCCCGCAGTGTCTCCTCCCTCTTCCTACTCACTCACCTCAAAAGCCAGCCACGGCTTAGTTCCAGCTCTGTAAACCTCATTGCACGAGGGATAACACCTCTTCCGAAATAGCTATTTTGCAATAGCCGGAGTGTGGATGCTCCACTGCAGCTATTTCAAAATAGTTCCTCTCCAGGGCCAGTCAAAGTAATTACTGCCCAGTGCCTCCTGGGGCTCTAAGTTGAAGCTTCCCTGCAGTGTGGATGTGCTACTTTGAAACAAGCTATTAAAAAAATTAACGCACTGTGTAGACGAACCCTGAGAGCTGAGTGAAGCTGTTAGTGTCCCTGCTCCTGGCACAATCCCATTGGCTGATTTCTGGCCATGTGAAGCACCATCCCCCCTCCACTCAGGCTCTTATTCACCCACCCACATGGCCCCTTCAGCCTGTGTGGGGGCAGGGCAGGCTGCCTGAGAAGTGTGCTGGGCTGCTGGCCGGGGGTGAGCCACGTAAGTCTCCCAGCCAAAGCCTGCCTCTGGCACCCCAGCCCCTCCCTTCCCTCAACCCACTGGTACCTCACATAAACCAAACCCTGTGCCCCCCTCTTGAAACCACACCCCTCCCAGATCCTGTACCCCAATCCTCTGCCCCAGGTCACAACCCAACCCCCTGCAGCAGTTCCTGCACCCCAGTCCTCTGCATTGAGCTCTATACCCAACCTGCATCCCGGACCCCCACCTCCTCTGTTAATAGCATAGAAAAGTGCAGCCCTGGGAGTGGTTCCCAGTTCTTGCCCACCCCTGCTCTAAGCTGTGCAGCAGCCCAGCCCCACAGCTGCTTAATGAGCCCTGCCCAGCCAGGGGCTCAGGACTCTGCCCACGGAGCTGCCATATCTTCTCCAGAGCCCTTAGGCTGGCACCGGGGAGGCCTGAGTCCAGACAGTGCCCAGTGGAGCCCAGCAGGGGCAGAGGGAAGGGCTGGTTCTTGGGGGTGGGGCCGGGGGCTGTTCTGAAAGGCTGCAGGTGCCGTTAGACCCTTTTGTCCTTCCCTGTCTCACCCCAGCGCTGAGCAACACTCAGTGTCGGTCTGAGCATCCGTCCTGCTCTGGGACGTGTCTCTGTGGCAGGAACCTGCCCAGGTGGCTCTAGCAGTGAGGCCCCTCCCTGGCAGCACCAAGCAGTGAGAGCTGAGTGAAGGGGGGAGGCACGACCAGGGGGAGAAGGCTCCATGACTGTAAAAGAAGGAGACACCAAGGTGCCCAGGCCTGGTGGGTCATTTCCCGAGGTTACTGAGTGGGGGCTGGAGCCAGTTCTGTGTTGTCTCCTTCAACAACAAAACTGAACCAATGGATCTTCTGCCGACCTGACACTGTGCTGGGCTAGTTCTGTGTGTGCCACGGAGCTTCCTGTAGCGCTGCCCACATGGGGGAGGAGAGGGGCAGTTTGAGTCACCCAGCTCTGCCCCTTCTGAAAATGGCAGGCGCTGTTTTGGCTTTGAGGGAGAGGTGGGAAAGAGCCTGAAGTAACCTCTTGGGTCACAGCTGCTGTAACATCTGACAATGAGGTAAGAAAAATGACTAAGCAGTTGTCATGTGAAAGCTGATGCTGGTTTCCCTGGTTGGACATCAAACCCAGGCCACAGCAATGAGAGTGCTGGAGCTTAATCCCAACCACTAGACCAGTGGTCTCCGACCTTTTTACTGCCAAGATCACTTTTTAAATCTCAGAACAGGTGAAGATCTCCCGCCCTCTCTATTATCCTCCTGTCCATCACTTGCTATCCCCAGCCCTTACTTACACACGCTGATAAACAGTTTATTTTTAAATTATTCAATATATAAAATTAAAATCACATGTTTATAGTTATGGAGTAAATGGTCTGTTTTTTATTCATGCTATTTAAATCTAAAATGAAGCATTTATAATTATACATTTTGTGGGGGCAGAGTTCTGCGGCTGGGGGCAAGGGAGAGTGTCGAAGCAAAAACGCTCCTCTCTGTTTAGGCAGCTAACAAACAGCTTTATTAATTAATAAAGCACAGCATGAGCCAAACGTGGTCCCAGAAAAGCCAGGCCCAGTAAGGCTGGCTAATACAATCAATCCTAGTATTTTATACCCTTAACCAAACAAGTCTGACATCAGGGCAAGAAATCAAAACGAACTTCAGAGAGGAATTATTATCAGCAAAGAAAGAAACAGGTTTAGAGGGAGTTCGAGCTTCAGCTCAAAATAGTTCATTAACACATTCCAACAGCGCATCCCTCTGGCCTCTCCCCACCTCGGTGAAGGCCAGTTCACTCCCTCTAGTATACGTGCAGACACAAGTAACTGAAATGGCTTTTGTTATACAGAATGGCTTCTAGCTAAATATGAAATGGTTTCTACAAGAGGGAACAGGGTGCTGGGAGGGCAGAGGACAGGGTTCTGCAGCAGGGGACAGAGTGCCAGTGGGGACAGAGCTCGGGGAGTGGGGATGGGAATAGGGACAGAGTTCTGTAGCTGGGGTGTGTGGTCTGCGGAGTGGGGAGTGGGGTGCCAGTGGAGGCAGAAAGTCCCCTGCATCTGCCTCCTCCCAGGATTACCCGTCCCCCAGAGGGAAACCAGCACGTGGCTGGAACCCGGCAGAACAGGTAGCGCACTTCCGGAATCACCGGAAGTAGCGCTAAGCTGCGGGACTTCTGTCCATTCCCGGGAAGCCGACACTACCTCCATTTTCACTTGAGGTAGGTAGTGGGCTTTCTCAGGGGTGGGAGGGAAATGGGGGCGGGGCAGACAGGACTCCTCACGATTGACTGGTCGACCTGTTGGTGAGCACAGCACTGGACTATCAGGGACACATGCAAGGGGGCTTTTTGCTCACCTACACTAGCCTTTCACAGGCCATTTTCTGTCCACTTCAGGATGGGGGGGGTCCATTGTCCCTTGCCCAGAGGGGACAAGAACAGCCAAACAGAACATCAAAGCAGCCAGACTGGGCCATGCCAGTTGCCCAACTAGCCCAGGATCCTGTCTCATGACAGCAGCCAATTTCATTGTCCCGAGGGAATCCTCAGGACAGACAATTGTTAAGTGATCCCTCCCATCGCCCATTCCCAGCTTCTGGAATACACCAGCTAGGGACACCTGCCCTGTCCATCCTGGTTAAATGCCATTCATTGCACCCTCCCCCCTGGGCTTCCAAAGTTGAGTAGCTCTGTATTAAGGGTTCTTATGTATGTAAAGAACCTCAAGCAATGTAAAGCCAGAGTATAATGGAACAGGAAAGGAAAGTATTGCCACTAGAAGGAATTTTCTCCAAGGGGGCACTTGGTGTTGAACTAAAGACCACTTGATTTACAGTCAAACACTCTGCCACTGAGCTACACCCCCAGAATTTCACCTCTGCAGCCAGTGTTGGGAGCTGGGCAGGTAACAAGAGGCTTTTGTGTAACACACATCTCAGGTGGGCGGGCCCCTCACTGACCCCAGACTGTGACTGGTCCTAACAAGGGATTTGCCCTGAAAGCAGCAGAGCTGGGGCAGGACAGAGAGGCCTGAGCGATGAAGGGGATGGAGGGAAGCTAGGAGAACAGAGGCCAGCCTGAGAGCTGAGAGCCCCAGGGGCCACCCTTGGGTGTCAGCTGCAGGTGCCATGGTATAAGGGGCATTGTGGGAATAAGAGTTGGGGCAGCAGGAAAGGGGCCGGCCCCTCAGCACCAGCGAGCAGGTGGGAGAAATGGGAGTGAATCCTGCTACCTTTCACGCGCAAAGGCAGCACTTTTCCAGTGGGGCCTGTGAGTGTTGCTGTCCCTGCTGTACAGACACAGCCATAGAGCCAGGGAGAGATTCACTGAACAGGCCAAGGTCACTCGGTGAGTTAGAGTCAAGATCCGCCCCCAGCTCCCTGCCCCACCCACCGACGTGCTGACTCCCTCACTGCCCTGGGGCTTTTTGCATTGGCCTCTTTTCTCTGGAACCAGGTTTAAGCCACAGCTGAGACTCTGGGCAGGGAGCTGGGTATGGGGGGGGGTCTGAGTGTGGGAGGGGGAGCGTTTGTTCCTCTGGTTCAGCTTTTCCCTTTCTTCTACCCCAGCAATTGCCCTGTTGCAAAGCAGAGGGAGAGGATGAGGATATATCTGAACTTTGAGGCTCAACAACAAGCAGGTTGGCCACCTGTGCAGTGGTGCTTGGTGTGAGCCAAACCAATCATTCAGTGGTTGTGGGTTCAAATCCCACCACAGTCACTTTCAGCTGCTCTCTGATTTCCAGAGCAGCTTTTACAGAACAGGCTGGACCTGCCCCTGTTGTATGATGGGAATGACAGGGAGCTTGTGATAGGACCTCTTTGGATGCTAGAGTCATGCCTGTAACTCTAGTGTTGGGCTCTGACACTCCAGCAGGGGGGCCATCCAGTCTGGTTCAGACCAGGCTGATTGGAGCCTCTTGTGCTCAGCGAGGGTGATTCTGCACTTGCTGCCTTGGGAGCAAGGGTCACATTGCAGAGCTCCCCTGGGGAAGGCCTCCTGCACCCTCAGCAATGTGGCTACATTTTATCCTTCCCCTTCAGTAACAACCGGCCATTCCCTGCCAACCCCAGCCACCATGGGACCCGCTCCCTTCCCCAGGAGTAGTGCAAGCGCCAGCGCGGCTCCCTGATGAGGCTGCAGCAGTGGGAGACACTCCAGCAGGGGGGGCCTGGTTTTGGGAGGGAGACGAGATGTCAAGGCCCATGACTTGGAGCCAGCTACCGATACCTATGGAAAGCTGATTTTCAGAGGGGTGTGATCAGCCCTTTCTGTGTATTTGGCTTCTTCAAGGGGCCTTAATCAGGAGCTAGAAGTTGAAGAAGGGACATTTAGAAGGGTCAATTTCTGTCTTTGGAACTGTTGCCAGTGGCCTAATAAACAAGGCCTTGGCTTGCCAAGTGGTGGAGTGTGGGTTCATGTTCCCCCTGGGGTAACAGTTTCCTCTTACTGACAAAAAACTGACTTTCCTTTTCTCCCTCAGAGACAGTTGGCAAGGATGCTCCACAAGGGCTGTCTCCCTCTCCACAAAAGCTGTTCAGACCCCTCACTAGCCAATGCTGGTGTTAGGTGCAGATGTGAGTGCTAACAGCCCAGATATTGGGAGTCAGAATGAAGGGGCATGTCCTGCTCTAGAAGGCCCAGGAGTGACAGACAGATGGAGGTGGCTGTAGCAGAGCAGGGTCTGTCTGGAGACAAAGTGGAGCCTGAGGATGAGAAGGCCCATGAGAGGCAGAGACTCCAGAGGAGTGGCGGGGGGGGGGCTAGTTATTTGGTCTGGCAAACTGACAGAAAATCCCCAGGCCCTGAGCATGGTGCTGGCAAAGCCCATGGGGCAGTTTGCCTGGTGGGGTTTGGGGGAGGGGAGCAGCTGGGAAGCTCTGTGGGTGGATAAGGTCCCTGGCTGTGCTGTGCCACCTGCTGTGTGTGTGACTCAAACTCTCCCTCATGCCCCTTTTATGTGTCTGTTGCGCTTCCACCTTCTTTCCTCAGGCACGTTCATCCGGCAAAGACCCCACAAGGGATCTTGTATCTTCCTTTGTGCAGCTCAGCCGCAGACACTGCCAGTGCTGAAAGGAAATTGCTGCACTTTGGGATGCAAAGGTGTTGTCTGGGACCATAGAGTAGAGCAGTTTCAGGCAGCAGGTTGAGGAGGGCACCATGGCTCAGCTGGCTAAAATGCTTGTCGTGTAAATAGGAGATCCTGGATTCAACTCCCAGTGGTGCCTTATTGCAGCCTTTGCTCACATTTTCCTAGGTCTTTCTGGGACACAGAAGAGGCCTGCCCTGGCCACCCTGGAACAGCTGGTTCAGGAAAAGACTGATTGGAGAAGAGTGTTGGAAAGAAGGAAACTACAAATGAGACGAACCTGATGCCCACGTACCCGAACTCTCCATGGCTGCAGGAGCTGCAGAGGTTGCACCCTCAGGCTCTCTGAGCACGGACACCCGCAGGGAATCACAAGGGCTTGTAGTGCTGGCTCTCCTGTCCCAGAAATTGCAGTCAGAGCCCTGCCTTGCCAGTGCCAGTCACAGCAGCCTCTGTACCAGCTCCAGGCTTGTGGTTTCCTTCTTCCCAAAACTCCTCCCCGATCAGCCTTTTCCTGAACCAGCAGTTCCACGGGTGGCCAGGGGAGGCCTCTCCTGTGTCCCAGAAGCTGCTAGGCTCTGACTCTTGGCCTCTTGGTGCCCCCGTCTAAATTCTCTTTTAAATTGGTCTTTCTGGTCCTGCTCAGGGTGTTTTTCTCCTCAGCAGCGCACAAGAGAGAAGCTGTTGCCACTGGCCCTGCAAGGCAAGACGAGCTTTGCCTGCCCCCTCAGCCTGACTCGCTACTTGGCCCCATTCCTGCCTCCCTTCCTGGGCTGAACCAGTAACCGAAAGGGGCTGTGGCTGCTGCTGAGAGGGAAGAAGCTGGGAGGCAAGGTGCTGGCAGCAAGAGATTCGTTTTGTTTGAGCTGCTCCTCAAGAAAAGCGGTGAGAGGGAGCCCTTGCCTGTGGAACCCACTCGTGCCTGTTCAGGGTTAAATAAGATCTCGCCCAAGAGATTGCCTGTTCCCTTCCCACCTTGCATTGGCTGGGAATCAAATCAAGCAAGGGGCAGCAAACGCCAGGCACCGTCATGGTCTGGGCCACAGATAAAGACCCTGTTGGAGCTGTGACCCCAGGAGGAGTCTCTGCAGGCCCTGCAGTCCATGCGGAGGAATACGGACATTTATGGCCGAATGGCCAATGGTCTAGCAAAGAAAGGCCACCTCCCTCCTACCCCCACATCCTAGACCAAGTCAGAGCCAAGGTAAAGGAATTGCAGCAGGGGTATGTGAGGGAGGAACCGCATTACTGTGCATGCTCTTGGCGAGGATGAAAAGCGGTGAAAGGCAGCCCGCAGCTGCAGGACCCATTTGTGCCTGTTTTTTCAGGGTTCAAGTAAAAAAAGGCTAAGCAAGGTTGTTTGATGCTCCCGCTGTACATTGCATTGGCTGGGAATTGAACCCAGCTCAACTGCTTGGAAGGCAGCTATTCTCACCACTATACCACCAATGCCTGTCTGCAAAGTGTCTGTGAAAATTAGTGAGGGAAGCCCATGTCTGCCATGAGGCGAGCCAGAGGCGAGAGGGTGCCTGTGTGGTTTGGGTAAAGCATAACTTCTTGGCCATTAGGCAAAGACCAGAAGTGGTGATGCTGGCGTAGTGGCTGCCCTGCACTCCCCGTGGTGTGAGGAGCTGGGTGGGAGAGGAGTCCCAAAGGTTGTTGGGTGGGAGAGTATAGTTTCTCGGACTTTGGGCTAAGCTCTAGAGCAGCCAAGGGAGAGGTGGGGAAGTGACTTCTGGATACTCTGTGTGGCCCGGGGATGAGGACCAAGAGCTGTCCTTGTGTTTTTTGCCATAAAGTGTTGTTTCTGGGTCCTTTGCCTAAGATCGAGTGCTTCCGCCTTTCGGAGAGCCCTGTCACAGGCACGAGCCCCCAGAGACCCCTTCAGGGACACATCACAGGCAGGGCCGGACCGAGCCATTCCGGTGCCCCGGGCTGACAGGCTGACAGTTCAATTATGCCCCGGGTTGGGGGAGGGCCCATGTGCGGCCCTGCCCCTGCCCAGCACGTGGGGGAGGGCGCACTCAGATGGTGGCGGTAGGACACACGTGCCCGGCCCAGCCTGGCTACCGCCACTGGTGCGCAACCCGAGGCTGCCTGGGGCGGGCCAAGCCTGGCCGTGCAGGGCCCCACAGCCGCGGGGGGAAGGGTGCTGCTGGCCGGCGCTGTGGGGGTTAATGCGGCCCCCACCCCGGGCATCTGCTGCAGGGTGGCTGCTGGGAGTTACTGCAGCCTGCAGTCTGGGAGCCGGGCACACAGTGCCTGATGGCAGCTATAAGGGGTGCTGCATGCCCCTTACAGCTGCCATCAGGCACCCCCTATAGATTGGTGCCCCGGGCAGCTGCCCAGCTAGCCGATGCCTTAATCTGGCCCTGATCACAGGACCAAGCAAGGGGCAGCAAACACTGGGCACTGTCAGTGTCTGGGCCAGAGATAAAGACCCTCTTGGAGCTGTGATCCGAGGGGGAGTCTCTGCAGGCCCTGCAGTCCAGGCGGAGGAATGCGGACATTTGTGAACATATGAACATAAGAACGGCCGTACTGGGTCAGACCAAAGGTCCCTCTAGCCCAGTAGCCTGTCTGCCGACAGTGGCCAGCGTCAGGTGCCCTGAGGGGGTGGACCAAAGACAACGATCAAGCGATTTGTCTCATTCCATCCCTCTCCAGCCTCCGACAAACAGAGGCCAGGGACACCATTCCTACCCCCTGGCTAACAGCCTTTTATGGACCTAACCTCCATGAAATTATCTAACATATGGCCGAATGACTGATGGCCTTGCAGAGAAAGGCCACCTCCCCCCTCCTGCATCCTAGACCAAGTCAGACCCAAGGTCAACGAATTGCGGGAGGGGTATGTGAGGGCCCGTGAGGGCAGCTCCCGCTCTGGGGAAGCACCGCAGCACTGTGCGTACTGTGAGGAACTGGACCGAATCCCGGGGTGTGGGGAACCCCTGTCTCCAGGGATAGTTGTGGAGTCTGGCATGGAGACACCTGGGCAGCAGCAGCGGCAGCTTCAGGAGGACAACCCTGATGACCTGCAGCTCCAGGACGAGGAGGAGGATTCCAGAAGCTTTGCGACCTTCACCCTGCAGCCGGTCCCCAGACACAGGAGGACTCCCAAACGTCTTCAGGCAGCGGGGAGGGAACATCAGGTGAGTGCTGTGAGGTTGCAAGACACAGGACATGTCTACACTTGCACCCGCTTTCAGGAGAGGGATGCAAATGGAGACATTCAAAATTGTAAATGAAACCGGGGTTTAAATATCCCGCGCTACATTTGCATAATCGCGTCCGGGCGCTATTTCGAAACACTTTATTTTGAAATAAAAAACACAGTTTAGATGCAGTTATTGTGGGAGAAAACCCTTCTTCCGAAATAACCCTTAAACCCTCCTCTACGGATTGGACCTAACAGCAGTGTCAGCGTTTGCTAGTCGGGGCTCTGGACAGCACCTGCACAGAGGGAGATGGCAACTGCGGGACGCCCTCGCCAACTGTTCCAATGTCTCACAGCAGGAGCCAGGTTTGCTGTGTGACATGAGGCAAGTGACATCAGGCCTGGGCACTGGGATTATTTACCAGTTTCCCTGGCCCTGGGTTACCACTTAGCTTATAGCTGCGATGGCCGAGTGGTTAAGGTGTGGGTCTTGAATTCCCATAGGGTTTCCCTGCGCAGCTTCAAATCCTGCTCACAGCGAGGCCTGTGTTTTGGCCACACCCCTAATCAAGGCAACAAGCTGCAACAACCCCTGAGCCACTCTCCCCGCCCCCAGTCATTCCCTTTCTGAGAGAGACATGGCTCATGGTGCCCCATTATGGGTTCCTGAGTACTCAGTTCCTGTAGCCTTTGCCCAGTGCCCCATGGCTCAACCCTACCCCTGAGGGCTGCCCTGGTCTAGAGTGTGATAGGAGTTGAGTGAGAGGGTGGGGCGTCTGGGCCTGACCCCAAAGGTCCATCCATGAAGGGCAGAAATGTTGGGGATATGATGTGAGTCACCCCTCCCCAGGCACACAGCCAGCCCCCCCCCACACCCTGTGTGGGGAGCAAAGGGTCGAGAAAATATTGGGGGGGGCGGGTCTTGTTCTCTGCACTTGCTCTGCCTCTTCCCCCAAGACCTTGACCAAAGAATTAGTAACAGAATATTTGTCCAATTTATGTACAGAAAAAAACTGACTTAAGCATGTTTCTGTGGTGTAGTGGTTATCGCATTTGCTTAATGTGCAGAAGACCCCTGGTTCAAAGCCAGACAGAAACAGCAGTAGGGTCTGCTCTTATTGCGGCTCCCCTTGGTGCCCAGGTAAGCACAGCTCCTGCTGTTTGGTCTGTGCTTGGGATAAGCCCAACTCCCAAGCTGAGTAGCCAAGGAATGGCAGGAGCCCTGTCCCAGGAGGGGAGGGGCCAGTGTGTGTGAGGGCGTTGCCCAGACAGGCAGCCCCAGGCTGGGAGGACAGAGCTGCCTGACATCTCTAGTCTCCTGAGGCCCAGGGGATCCCACCACAGACACAAGAGCAACAGCCTTGTCCAAGGGTCCCAGGTTTGCAGGGACCGTCCCTGCCTCCCTGCTCAGACTGGCCAGGGGGGCATGTTGGTGCTAACAACATGCTCAAGTGGCGCCATGTTCCAGCCAGACCGACAGGGAGTGTTTCTTGTGGTGCCACCTGATGCCCACGAGTGTGGCCCTTGCATCCATGGCCCTGCTTTTCCCCTGGCCCCCGTGGGGCTGACAGGAAAGAGAACATAAGAACATAAGAATGGCCGTACTGGGTCAGACCAAAGGTCCATCTAGCCCAGTATCCTGTCTGCCGACAGTGGCCAGCACCAGGTGCCCCAGAGAGGGTGGACCGAAGACAATGATCAAGCGATTTGTCTCCTGCCATCCCTCTCCAGCCTCTGACAAACAGAGGCCAAGGACACCATTTTATCCCCTGGCTAATAGCCTTTTATGGACCTAACCTCCATGAAATTATCTAGCTTCTCTTTAAACTCTATTATAGTCCTAGCCTTCACAGCCTCCTCTGGCAAGGAGTTCCACAGGCTGACTACACGCTGTGTGAAGAAGAACTTTCTTTTATTAGTTTTAAACCTGCTACCCATTAATTTCATTTGGTGTCCTCTAGTTCTTCTATTTAGGGAACTAATAAATAACTTCTCTTTATCGGCCCTCTCCACACCACTCATGATTTTATATACCTCTATCATATCCCCCCTCAGTCTCCTCTTTTCTAAACTGAAAAGTCCCAGTCGCTTTAACCTCTCCTCATATAGGACCCGTTCCAAACCCCTAATCATTTTAGTTGCCCTTTTCTGAACCCTTTCCAAGGCCAAAATATCTTTTTTGAGGTGAGGAGACCACATCGGTACACAGTATTCAAGATGTGGGCGTACCATAGTTTTATACAGGGGCAGGAAGATATTCTGGGTCTTATTTTCTATCCCTTTCTTAATAATTCCGAGCATCCTATTTGACTTTTTGACTGCCGCTGCACACTGTGTGGAAGTTTTCAGAGAACTGTCCACGATAACTCCAAGATCTCTTTCCTGATTTGTCGTAGCCAAATTAGCCCCCATCATACTGTACGTATAGTTGGGGTTATTTTTCCCGATGTGCATTACTTTACACTTATTCACATTAAATTTCATTTGCCATTTTGTTGCCCAATCGCTCAGTTTGGTGAGATCTTCTTGGAGTCCCTCACAGTCTGCTTCTGTCTTGACTATCCTAAACAGTTTGGTATCATCTGCAAACTTTACCACCTCACTGCTTACCCCTTTCTCCAGATCATTTATGAATAAGTTGAACAGGATTGGTCCTAGGACCGACCCTTGGGGGACACCACTAGTTACCCCTCTCCATTCTGAAAATTTACCATTTATTCCTACCCTTTGTTTCCTGTCTTTTAACCAGTTCACAATCCAAGAAAGGACCTTCCCTCTTATCCCATGGCCATGTAATTTACACAAGAGCCTTAGGTGAGGCACCTTGTCAAAGGCTTTCTGAAAATCTAAGTATACTATATCTACTGGATCCCCCTTGTCCGCATGTTTGTTAACCCCTTCAAAGAACTCTAATAGATTAGTAAGACAGGATTTCCCTTTACAGAAACCATGTTGACTTTTGTCCAACAAATTATGTTCTTCTACATGCTTCACAATTTTGTTCTTTACTATTGTTTCGACTAATTTGCCCGGTACTGAAGTTAGACTTACCGGTCTGTAATTGCCCGGATCGCTTCTGGAGCCCTTTTTAAATATTGGTGTCACGTTAGCTACCTTCCAGTCATTAGGTACGGAAGCCGATTTAAGGGATAGGTTACAAACCACAGATAATAGTTCAGCAATTTCCCATTTGAGTTCTTTTAGAACCCTTGGATGAATGCCATCCGGTCCCGGAGATTTGTTAACATTAAGTTTTTCTATTTGTTCCAAAACCTCCTCTAATGACACTTCAATCCGGGACAGTTCCTCAGATTCATCACCCACAAAGGATGGTGCAAATCCCCAACGTCCTCAGCCGTGAAGACTGAAGCAAAGAAATCAGTGAGTTTCTCCGCAATGGCTTTATCGTCCTTGATTGTGCCTTTTATAGTTCGATCGTCTAGGGGACCCACAGGTTTTTTAGCAGGCTTCCTGCTTCTAATGTACTTAAAAAACATTTTGTTATTTCTTTTTGAGTTTTTGGCTAGCTGTTCCTCAAAATCTTTTTTTGCTTTTCTTATTACATTTTTACACTTGATTTGACAGTGTTTATGTTCCTTTCTATTTATCTCACTAGGACTGGACTTCCACTTCTTAAAAGATGCCTTTTTGTCCCTCACTGCTTCTTTTACATGGTGGTTAAGCCACGGTGACACTTTTTTAGGTCTCTTGCTATATTTTTTAATTTGGGGTGTACATTTAAGTTGGGGCCTCTATTATGGTGTCTTTAAAAAGTTTCCATGCAGCTTGCAGGGATTTGGCTCTAGTCACTGTGCCTTTTAATTTCTGTTTAACTAGCCTCCTCATTTTTGTGTAATTCCCCTTTTTGAAATTAAATGCCAGGGTGCCGGACTGCTGAGGTGTTCTACCCACTACAGGAAAGAGGCTCAGGGGGAAGCAGGAAGAGCCCCAGGCTGCATCTCAGCTCCACTTTCCTCCTCTGGGCACCTTGAGCAGGGGGGGCTGGTGCTGACAGCTCCAAGGGAGGCTCAAAAGCCACAGAGCAACTGAGGCAAGGGCAAGAGGGGGGCGGGGCCAGGCCTACATTTGGCTACAGAGATTAACAAGAGAGAATCCCAGCTCCCTCTGCTCCGGGCTCCCTGGTAAGAAACAAGGGATTTCTCTGCAGTGCACTGAGGAGAGAAACCCCTGAGCCAGTGACATGGACTGACCTGGGTGCAGGCAACCAAGTGGGGTGGGTGTGTTCAGTAAATCTACATGTGACTAGATCCATCCAGCAGCCACAGGGGCAGGGGGCTTCAGCCAAGGCAGCAGTGACTCTGAGGAAGGGCTGGAAGTGATGGGGGCTAATCAGAGGAACATGAGTGTCCAAGGCTGGGCAGAAATGGAGGAGGGGATGTCACAGGCACTAGCACATCAAGAGGCAGAGAGAGGCCCCTGCTGCACTTCCAGACATGCCAAAGCCTGGACAGAACCAAGGATTTTCAGCTGTTTAATCTAAGGCGCTTGCCCCCGAGCTACTTCAGCTGCTGCCAACAGGTCAGGGGAGGAAGGCCAGGACAAGTTCCTTTTAGCCACTGGGTCTGTGCAGGCTAGAGCTTCCTCCTACCAGATCTCTGGCCTGCTTCCTGCAAAGCCTCCAACAGGTGCCTGGCCTGACTCATCTGGCTTCCCCAGGCTGGCACCCAGGGGCATTCTCAGCTGATGTCAACCCCCTCTCTCATGTGGGAGTCAGGCTCATCCCAGGCACAGGTCCAGCATCAGGAGTTTCACTTATTTGGCCACCAAGGTAAGCTGCAATGAGACAGGAGACTGTGTTTCTGCCTCGCTTTGAACTAGGGCCCTGCTGCGTGTTAGAGAAACATGATAACCACTACACCACAGAAACACCTGTGAATGGTTTAAGTTCTGCTGGACTTCAGCTTGGACAGATATTCTGCTACTAACTCTTGGCCAATGCTTTGCGGGAAAAGGCCAAGTCAGAGCAGGGACTAAGACACCTGCATCCCCCAACACTCTAGACCTTTGCTCCCAACACTGGGAAGGTGGCAGGGGCTTGGTGACACAGGAGGGGTGACCCACATCACATCCCCAGCATTTCCACCCTGCATGGAACTTTGGGGGCAGGCCCAGATTCCCCAACCTCTCACCCAGCTCCTGTCACACTCTAGAGCAGAGCAGCCCCCAGGAGTAGGGCTCAGCCATGCAGTGGTGGGCAAAGGTCAGGAGCAGAAAGTTTACCTGAGACCTCAGGAACCCAGCACAAGGCACCATCCCAGGTGACTCTCTGACAGGAGCAGAAGGGGAGTGTGTCTCAGGGATTGTGGAGCTTGTTGCCCTCCTTAGGGCCTCCGAGGGAGTCAGCATGTTGGTGGGTGGAGTTGGGGGCAGATTTTGGCTCCAACTCGTTGAGTGACCTTGGCCCGTTCAGTGAATCTCTCCCTGGTTTTATGGCCCTGTCTGTACAGCAGGGACAGCAACACTCAAGGCCCCACAGGAGGGCCCATGGCCCAGCAATGAGCCCCCCAACTCCCGCTGTGCTCAGGGGAGCCAGGTTTGCTGTGTGAATTCTGTGGGGCAGGTGATGTCAGGCCTGGGCACTGGGATTATTTACCAGTTTCCCTGGCCCTGGCACACTGCGTTGCTCACAGCTGTTATGGCTCAGTGGTTAAGGTGTTGCACTCAAAGCCTAATAGAGGTTCCCTGTGCAGCTTCAAGTCCTCCTCACAACAAGGCCTGTTTTCTGCTCACACCCCTACCCAGAGCAGCAAACTGCACAGCTCCTAAGGCACTCCCAATTACTGTTCCCTCTAAGACTATGTCTACAGTGGTGGGTTATTGTGCAAGAATGGCTGTTCTTCCGCAGAGCATCCACACTGCCCACCTGCTCTTGCACAAGAAGATTTACAGTATGGTGTGGCAAGAGAGGGATTCTTGTGCAAGAGCTATGCTCTTTTTTAACAGGTGTAAGCCCTCTTGCACAGGAGCTCTTGCACAAGAGGGCAGTGTGGACGCTTGGCAGGGGTTTCTTGCACAAGAAAGCCCTATGGCTAAAATGGCCATCAGAGCTTTCCTGCGCAAGAGAGCGTCCACACTGCCATGGATGCTCTTGCGCAAAAGCACAGCTTGCACATGGCAGTATGGATGTTTTCTTGCACAAGATGTTCTTGTGCAAGAAGCAGCCAGTGTAGACATAGCCTAAGAGTTTCCATCCATGAGGTGAGTGAATTTGGTCTTGTGCGCCTGTTCAGACATGTGCCCTGCGGCACCTGCCAATGACTGACAAACATCTTAGATGAGGGGCTGGTAACCCAAAAAGGGCAAATGAGCTGATTTCCCATGGCATGTGCGATGGGAGCTCATCTCTACCCCTTGTTCCTGTGCAGCTAGGAGCTTGTGCTGGATCTCCAGGCTCAGCCTCCCAAGTTATTGTTCCAGCACCCAAACAACTTCTCATACCCCCACATCACACCCTCCCCTGCTGCCAAACTCCCTTCCTAATCCTGCCCTCCTAACCCTGTCCTGCATCCCACTTGCTGGCTGCTGGCAGCCCTGTCCTGCACACTGAACTCTTCAGAGTTGCCCCCACCCCAGACTCTAAGGAGGGCCACAAAATCCACTTACTCTGCAGCCCCAGAAAAGTAAATCGGAACGTCAGTCCTCCCTGTCCCTTCCCCTCACATGATGGGGGCTGGAACGCCAGAGGAGTGAGGTGTCTTAGTTGGGGGCCACATCAGAGAGGGCTGGGGGCCTTTGGAAGAGTTTTTTTGTTTCTCACCTTTGTGGCCCCCAATTTTTCTGTGGGTCCGTGGCCCCCGGACCCAAAAAAGGTTCCCCTCCCTGAGGACAGGGACACCCTGAGCAGCCTCTGATGTTCCCTGTGTGAGCCCCAGAACCAGCCCTGAGTGACCAGGGGGGCAGAGGGGGAGCAGCTCACACATGCCAAGGGAAGGACATGAGCCCTGCAAGGCAGCAGTGACATCACAAAGGCCCTTTGCAGCACCTCAGCTCATTGGTTGGGAGGCAGTGACCATGGCAACAGCCAGGTGGGACAGGCTGCAGGGCTGGGGCAATCTCAGAGACACCCCCCCCCCCAACCCAGCTGCCTGGAATCTCCTGTGTGAGGTTTCCCCTTGAGGGCAGAAGGGATTGAGGGTCCCATCTGGGAGTGTCTCTGTGGAGATTTCCCCTTTCCCCAGGCTGTAGTGGGCAGGGGGCTGGGGCAGGCAGGGTTACAAGAGGGGGTTGGCACTCAACTTCTGGGAGAAGCAAGAGGAAGGGCTGCAAACACCTGATGAGCATGGGATTTGAACCCATGCATGCAGAAGATAATGGATCAGCAGTCCATTACTTTAACCACTCAGCCACCTAATCTGACTGATAAGAGTTTCTTTCAAACTACTCAAAGCCAGCGCTGCCAGAAACCTTTGTGCCACTCGCTGGCTGGCCAGGGACACCCAGGGCTGGAAGGTTTTGTCTTTTCACAATGTTCCCTGGGCTGTTGTACAAAGCTCAGTGCTGGTAACAACCCAAACACTCCCTGGCTACATCTACCCTGCAGACTATTACACAAGAACTGTTTTGTGCAGGAGTTCTTGCGCAAAACGTCTTGTGCAAGAGCACATCCACACTGCCATGTGCTTTTGCACAAGAATGTCCCTGGCAGTGTGCATGCTCTCTTGCGCAAGAAAGCTCCAATGGCCATTTTAGCCATAGGGGTTTCTTGCACAAAAAACCCCTGTTGCCCATTCATACTACCTTCTTGTGCAAGAGCTCTTGCACAAGAGGGTTTATTCCTCATGGGGAGAGGAATAACTCTTGCACAAGGAGCCCTCTTTTCCTACGTTTTGCCGTAAATTTACTTGCGCAAGAATGCGCGTGCAGTTTAGATGCTCCTCAAGTTTTTGCACAAGAACGGCCATTCTTGAGCAAGAATCCTGCAGTGCAGATGTAGCCCCTGGGTGCCCAGAGACGGGCTGTCTAGTCACCGTCTGGCTCGGCGTGCTCTCTGCAATGGGAAGATGTCCATGGAGGAGGCAGGTGGCAGTGGCACACGGCTCTGGTGGGCCCAGCATCCAGAGGAGTGTTTCTGATATGAGTGTTTACTGACAGTGTCCATCTCTGGTCTGATTTCACAGTGTGGTGAGACACTGGCACCCACAGCAGCATGGATGGGGTGGCTGGAGGGAGTGGCTGGCGGGCAGCCGGTAGGAGCAGCGGCAAGTGGGCAATGGAGCGGGTGAGCCTCATTTGCATATCTAATGAGCCACCATTGTTGTGGAAGAGGCTCTTGTGCCAGGATATGTCTAGACTACATGCCTCTGTCATCAGAGGCATGTAGATTAGGCTACCCGACATAGGAAAATGAAGCGGCGATTTAAATAATTTAAATATGCCTCCTGGGATGAGGTTTATCTGGGAGGTCGACAAACACCTTTGATGTCGACCCCTGCGTGTCCAGACTACAGCTGTGTTGACAAACAGCTGATCGGCACAGTGCGGCAGCCATTTAAATTTAAATGAAGGGGTGATTATTTAAATCGCCGCTTCATTTTCCTGTGTTGGGTAGCCTAATCTACATGCCTCTGGCGACAGAGGCATGTAGTCTAGACGTACCCCCAGAAGGAACATCTACACAGCCCCTTCTTGTGCAAGAAAAACCCTCTTGCGCAATGCCGCTACACTTAGCCTCATTTGCATATTTCTGGCACAAGAACCCACCAGTGTAGCCATAGCTCAATCGTTTTCACTGTCAGGGAGCTCAGTGGCCTCTCCCTCTTCCTACTTGCTCTCCCAAAAAAGACAGACTTGGCTCATAGAATCATAGAGCTGGAAGAGACCTCAGAAGGTCATCAAGTCCAGCCCACTGCTCTAGGCAGGACCAATCCCAAATAAATCAACCCGGCCAGGGCCTTGTCAAGCCGAGACTTAAACACCTCTGGGGATGGAGACTCCACTACTTCCCTAGGTAACCCATTCCAGTGCTTCACTACCCTCCTAGTGAAATAGTTTTTCCTAATATCCAACCTGGACCTCTCCCACCACAGCTTGAGACCATTGCTCCTTGTTCTGCCATCTGTCACTACTGAGAACAGTCTTTCTTTTCCCCCAGCAAGTGCCATCCTGAAAAGCAGATACCAGAGACAGGAAAACTTGACCTGCATGAGGTTCTGTGGCACAATGGAAAGTGTGTTGGATTTCTAAGCTGTGGAGCTTAGTGTGAGCCATATCAATTGTTGAAAGGTTGTGGGTTCAAATCCCACCAGAGTTACTTTAGCTGCTTCCTCATTTCCAGGGCAGCTTTTACAGAACAGGCAATCCTTAGGCTGACACCAGGATGGGCTTTAGTCCAGACAGTTCCCAGCAGACCCCAGTGAGGGTGGAAGCAAGGTCTCTTCTGAAAGGCTGCAGGTACCCACAGACCCTTTTGTCCCTCCATGTCTCCTACCAGTGCAGTGCAAAACTCAAGCTCTGTCTATACTACACTGTTCTTCTGAAAAAGCTAGGCAAATTGTGAACCCCAGTTTGCATAGCTTTTTCTGCTTTTTTTTTTGGAAGAGGCTTTGCCAACATTCGGCCTATTTACACTGGGCCAAAGGTAGGAAAAAAAACTTTTTTTGTAACATCCCTTCTTCATAAAATGAGGTTCAGAGAGACACCAAAAAGGCCGTTCCCTTCAAAGGTCTCCGCTGCCTCGGGACCCGCCTCCTCAGGGTGCTGCCCCTCTGCCACTGGGCTGGGAGTGGGAGATTCCACAGTCTCTGCACTTGGGCTGAGAAATCTCACTGGGACTCGTCTGCTGATGGCGTTAGTCAGCCCAATGGCCAGCCGGATCCATTCGGTAGCGCTGCCTGAGAGGGAGCTTTACAAGTGCCCAGTGTCCATTGGTATTTTCTGGGGCTCTGTGTAGGGGATTGGGCTTGGCCATCTTTTCCACGGGAAATGCCTCTTCTTTGGAACAGCAGCTCCCATGAGTTCATGGAACTTCTTCTTCTCAGCTTGAGAAAGGGACGACTAAGGGGTGATGGGACAGAGTTTTATGTAATGATGACAGGGGTGCAGAAAGCAATCAGAATTTTTTTCTCTTACTCAAGATCCCGGGTGAGAGAATGAAACTGGTAAGTAACCAAGTTAAAAAGGAAGCATTATTGCACCCAGTGGAACTCCTTGCCGGAGGATGTTGTGAAGGTGAAATCCACAAGAAGGTCCAAAACGGAACTGGATAATTTAATGCAGGAAAGGTCCATCAATGGCATTTAACCAGGATGGAGAGGGCAGGTGTCCCTAGCTGGTGTATTCTAGAAGCTAGGAATGGGCAACAGGAGGGATCACTTAACAATTGTCTGTCCCGAGGATTCCCACTGGGCAATGAAATTGGCTGCTGTCATGAGACAGGATCCTGGGCTAGTTGGACAACGGGCATGGCCCACTCAGGCTGTTCTGATGTTCTGTTTGGTTTCTGTTCTTGTCCCCTCTGGGCAATGCAAAATGCACCCCCGTCCTGAAGGGGACAGAAAATGGCTGGTGAAAGGCTAGTGTAGGTAAGGAAAAAGGTATGCTCATGTGTCCCTGATGGTGTAAAGAGTAAAATTGCAAGGCACATAGAAGAGCACGAATTGTTGGGCAAAAGTCAGCATGGTTTCTGCAGAGGGAAGTCGTGTCTAACTAATCTGTTAGAATTCTTTGAAGGGGTTAATAAACATGCGGACAAGGGGCACCCAATGGATATAATATACCTAGATTTCCAGAAAGCCTTTGACACGGTCCCACACTAAAGGCTTTTACGTAAATTAGGTGGTCATGGGATAGGAGGAAAGGTCCTTTCATGGATCAAGAATTGGTTAAAAGACAGAAAACAAAGGGTGGGAATAAATGGTAAATTTTCACAATGGAGGAGGGTAACTAGTGGTGTTCCCCAGGGGTCAGTACTGGGACCAATCCTGTTCAACTTGTTCATCAATGATCTAGAAAATGAGGTAAGCAGTGAGGTGGCCAAGTTTGCAGATGACACAAAGTTGTTCAGGACAGTCAAAAGCAAAAGGGATTGTGAAGAACTACAAAAAGATCTCAGCAAACTGAGTGATTGGGCAGCAAAATGGCAAATGAAATTTAATGTGGGTAAGTGTAAGGTAATGCATGTTGGAAAAAATAACCCAAATTACACGTACTACATGATGGGGTGAAATTTAGCTACGACAGATCAGGAAAGGGATCTTGGAGTTATAGTGGATAGTTCTATGAAGACATCCACGCAGTGTGCAGCGGCAGTTAGTAAGGCAAATAGGATGTTAGGAATTATTAAAAAAGGGATAGATAATAAGACAAAAGATATCATACTTCCCCTATATAAAACTATGGTACGCCCACATCTCGAGTACTGCGTGCAGATGTTGTCTCCTCACCTCAAAAAAGTTATATTGGCATTAGAAAAGGTTCAGAAAAGGGCGACTAAGATGATTAGGGGCTTGGAAAGGGTCCCATATGGGGAGAGGCTAGAGAGACTGGGACTTTTCAGTTTGGAAAAAAGGCGATTGAGGGGCGATATGATAGAGGTATATAAAATCATGAATGGTGTGGAGAAAGTGATTATAGAAAAATTATTTACCTTTTCCCATAATACAAGAACTAGGGGACACCAAATGAAATTGATGGGTAGTAGGTTCAAAACTAATAAAAGGAAATTTTTCTTCACACAGCGCACAGTCAACCTGTGGAACTCCTTGCCCGAGGAGGCTGTGAAGGCCAGGACTCTATTAGGGTTTAAAAAAGAGCTTGATAAATTTTTGCAGGTTAGGTCCATAAATGGCTATTAGCCAGGGATAAAGTATGGTGCCCTAGCCTTCATAACAAGGGCAGGAGATGGATGGCAGGAGATAAATCACTTGATCATTGTCTTCTGTTCTCCTTCTCTGGGGCACCTGGCATTGGCCACCGTCGGCAGATGGGATGCTGGGCTCGATGGACCTTTGGTCTGACCCAGTATGGCCATTCTTATGTTCTTATGTTCCTGTAAACCTCATGGCATGAGGAGTGAGGGATGTTTTGGAATTGCAATTTATTTTGAAATAATTGCTGTGCAAAGCTGACTTAAAATAAGCTACACAATTTGCATCACTTATTTTGAGCTATGGGACGCACCCCTAGTGAGTTAGAGCCCAGATCTGCCCCCAGCTCCCTGCCCCACTCACTGATGTACTGATAATGATACTTTGTTGTTGTTGTTGTTGTTGCCTTGAAAACTCCCCACAGACCTTCCCCTGGCAGCCCTGGGCAGCCTGCTCACATTGCACAGCTTACTTTGAGATGAGGGTGCTGTGTAGACATCCTGTTGAGGGACAGACTGCTGGAGGGAGGCTCTAGCCACCGCCTTTCCTCTTCTCTTTCAAGCTTTGTCTGTACTGCAGAATTTTAGCACAAAAACTCTTGCTACGTCTACACTGCAGGCTTCCTGTGCGAGAACTGTTTTGCACAAGAGTCCTTGTGCAAAAGG